>VZSZ01006910.1:231574-321921 GCA_013398815.1 Ibidorhyncha struthersii | reverse complement strand
TTTTTAAGTTTGTTGTTTTGCTTTCAATTACCTCCTCCTTTATAACGAGGAAAAGAAAATCAGCAAAGTTTTGTGTGTGCGTGTGTATGTGCGTGTGCGTGTGTCTCCCAGGCAGCTCAGGAAGAGCGAGCTGTCAAAAGCTCAGCCCAGCCTCTGGCTTTCTTGTTCCTGGTGAGGATTTTATAAATATTTGGGAGGTTGCACGGGCGGGGGGCTGCAGGAGGGAGGCTAGATAACTTTTGGGCCCACACAGCACAGAAGTTTTGAAAGCCTGCTTTTCATTAGCATCGCCTAGCAACCAACTCATCTGCTGCAAATCTCATCACGCCCCAGCAAAGCATCCACGGCATGCTAATCTTTTCATTTAATAGAAAAGCTGCTGTAATCTTTCTTCCTTTTCCTTTCTAAAAGAGCAGACAATAATAATAATAACGATAAAAAAAGAATCCAGCCCTGCTCCTCCCGCTGCCCTGCACCCCCACCAGCGCTCTCGTTGATCCAACACTTCGCCGAGTTCCCATGGATGACCTACATGTGTGTGTTCTGGCTGATAAGTCCCAGCTGCAAAGGCAAGCTTGGGTCGGTTTTCACTTTTTGTGTTGTGCGTGCTGGAAAGGGAGGGAGGCGAGGGGGAGGATTTTTCTGGCTGGGTGCTGAGAGAGGAAGGAGGCAGGCAGGGCTACAGCTCTCAGAGTCCAAATGGCTTAAACGAAATCTCTGGCTTCAGATACTGTAACTGAAGCCTCCCCAGCAGACAGGAGAGAACTGGTTTGTTCTGGTGAATGTGCGTGCATGCGTGTGCATGCTTCTGTGTGCGTGCACAAGCCCGAGCTCTCACTATGTCTGCAGGAGAAGAGCGAGTCCTGCTCTGTCGCTGATGAATTCCATGTCCAGCCAGCTGCAAAACAAGCCGTGCTCTGGAATCTCCCTGGGCTTTGCCTGTCCTTTCACTCTGAAAATATCACGCCTAAGGGTAGGGGAAGTGGTTTGGACAAAATAAGACTTGACCTGAGCATCTGCCCAGAACTGAAACCAAACGTCCGTCTCCCTGAATTTTTGGCTTTTGATAAAGCTCAGATAATTTCTCTTGCCACCTGCCCATCTTCAAGTGTGTCTGCGCTTTATGGTTCCACACGGAAACACTAATCTATCATGGAACAGGCCATGCATACAGCTTCTGAGCTGGTGAGAAGCAGGAACCTGAAAACCTGCAGAAAAGCAAATTTTCAGATATCCAGCACCATTTTTACAGATACGCATCCTGACGAACAAATTCTGCGCTACCCTGCCCTTTGCTCTTTCCTCACTCTCCTTCCCCTCTTTCTAGTCTCCATTTTTCTTCTACCTTTTTCATACTTTTAAGTGCTCCCGAGGATGTCTTCTCCTCCCTGCTCAAAAAGCAGTCAGCGCCTCCAAAGTGCAATCCTGGGGGGCTGTTTCACATTCTGCTTAACACCCTATCCTATTTCCTGCTCCTTGAACCTGTGAACCTTGAACATAATACACCTCCCTACTCCTACCCACACGTGATGATTGAGAGCAGACTCCTTTACAAAGAAAGATGTTTCCTTTTCCCCTCTCCAGCATAATGCTGGAAGCATTCCCATTAGTGAGGTGCTATAAAGATGACTGCAAGATCACAAGGCCCTACAGCAAACATTCAGTCACTCTGGACAATATTGTTATCATACCTAAGGAAATGACAATAGGCCCATTGTGTAACAGATCAGGTAGAGATACTATGAATTTCCTAAGAAATCTAGACTAAAACTGGAGTAATATGATGCCTGGGAAGCAGTAAACGTTATGTAAAGTTGGAAAGGATACTGAGATTGTGGAAGATGTTTCAGTGTCACGCTGCTTTGCATTCTTAAGCAATATCAGAGGGAACAACTAATATTCAGCCGTACTCCTACAAAGCCCTAATGGATAGCCCCAATAACAAAACTTTTGACAGCCCAGCTGTCCCTGTAGGCCCCTGTAGGGCCAGGGAAAAGGACTCCAAGGAAGTTCAACCCATCTCAGCTACATCCTCTGGCAACCACCTCAAAAGGTTTCGTGGAGCAGAGTGCCCACAAGCAGATGAAATGAGACCCTTCATGCACCATTTACTGCACTTGACAGGGAAGAATTGCCAGGTTTTGGAAAACACGTCCATGTCCTCTCTCTTCTCTTCTAAACAACTTAGTGCTACCAGCTTCAGCACTCTGTGCATTCAGAGTCATCAATCAGGTGAAAACCCATTTCCCTATGCACACACTGGGCTTGAAAGCATTATGGGCTGGCTCTGCTCCCATAGCCAGCTGGAGACAGAGGTGCTTCAAATGCATTCTACGGGAAAGGAAATACAAACCCCACCTTTGCTGTTTTTTAATTAAAAAAAATCTCAAGCCTCATTGGTTGTCAGGAAAACAGAGTTGGCTCGTGTTTAAAGCAATAGTGTGGAAATAAAATCAGTATTTTAACAAATTCCCTTCCCTGTGTTATTAAGAGCTCTAACAAAAGGGCTGTTCACTGTAAAAATAAGACTTTCTGGTCACTGGAAGGCAGGTATTTTGGACTCAAAAGAAGACTGAATTAAGCTATGAATTGCCTCCTCTTGCTAGGAACTTGCACCTATCTTTTCACAGACCTGCATTTCTTTGAAATCAATTCTGGCCCATTCCAGGGACAGTCAGCTCTGTTAGGCTGGATAAGAAGTAACAGATAGCAAAGCAATTACGCCAGATGGCAGAGAGCAGCAAGTGAGGAACTGAATGCCACTTACCCACATGGTAGATCATTTGCTGTGAACTACCATCACTACAGAGACAGAAAAGCATATATTCTTATGAGTGGAAAATAAACTGGAATGGAGACAAGATTCCTTCGTTGGGGTGCAAACTGTGATTATCATAATTTTTTTGTAGTGTCCCAGTGAACAGAAATTAAATATGTGACGAGTCTCAGTCCTCCATACTCCTCGGTAAACTTACATGCAGGTTTCAAATACACTGTCCTAACTGGCATTCTCATTAGCAGAATGAGCTGAGAAGCGAAAAACTGAATGAACATCCCTCAGGCCCTCAGAGGATGGGAAAGGACTTAAAAGTTATAAAACATACTATTTTTTATGTTTGTCAACATAAAGGAAACATAACTGCATGCTCCTCTCATTAACACTGAATTCAAGTCTATGGATATACCTTCCTCATAGCCTCTACTGGAGAAAAAATTCTCAATCAAAGAGCAGCAGCAAATTATCTGTAATGATCCATGCTTGGGGAAGTCTCAGGGCTAAGCAAACAATAGATCCTTATATGCATCAACCTTTTTTTTTAAACAAGTTGTAACAGTTTCCCTGTAAAATTTACTCTGCTTGATAGTAGTCATGTTCTTAAGAGTATTAGTAAAACGACAGCTCTCAATGAACAGCGCATAGAAGACATTCACATTATTGGACAAGGCTGAGAAATACCAGCTTTCACGGTGTTCTGCAGTTCAAAGACAGGAAAGTTTGTCACATTGGCAGAATATTAGCTGAGGGAAAGAAAATGTGTGAAGGCAGTTAACTAAGGTTACACAGGTGCTGCTACTTCAGACTGTGGAAAAAAATAAATTATAATACATGTGAAAGAAAATAATCTCCCTAACGTTTGAGTCTTCTTACTGCAGGGATAAAACCACAAGCCTGCTTTAGGAGTTCTGCCCTCCTTTAACCAGCCAAATATCACACTGACATTCTTTAGTGACTTGTGGTTTGGAGAGACAGCCATATGCAAAACTGAGGTCTGCACACTTCTTAGAACTAGAAACTATTTGTATATGTTCTGGTAAACTTTAAGATGCAATCAAGCCAAAGAAAATTTTACATGCTAATATATCTCCATCTCATGATAAATTTTATAGTCTCCTAAGACGATCTTATCATTTCAGGCCACTCCTTACCCCTCACAAATCAAGAGATAGTTTCCACTTCTAGGGGAAAGATGAGAAGGGTTTAAATGCTGCCAATATCAAAACAGAGCATTTCAGAATAGCCAGAGTTTGAAGCAAGTTCTGTGATTGCTACAAATAGGTCAAACTCAAACTACATACAGGAGTACTCTAAAAATTTAAAGACACTTAGGGAAAGAAACAAATGTAGTTATTACGAAAGTAAAAAGATGCCCTTACCATGAACTCATTTGTACTGAGGAAGGAGATACAATTTTACCAAAGGGATCTTTAAAATTTAAATTGTTATTTAGATAGAATTCTTGCCTTATAGTTCACCAAAAGTCCTCCTTGGATTGACCTACTGAACTGCTTTTTTCAGAGGATTCATAAATGAGATGCCCTTAATATTTCCACAGAATGGGCCCGTCAGTGAAAAGACACCAAGATTTCGACTTGTTGCCATACATGGCATTTTTTGAAAAATTTACTGAGTTCCAGTTGTATTAGATGGAAAATCCTAGAGCCAAAAACCAGGTTTTAGTTTATTGTTGTCAAACACTTACTAATTTAAAATGTCAAATTGCATTACTCCCCAACATTCCATCACAGAAAAATGCTGGTATTTTTAGTGTTCGGATAGCTTTAGATCTAAGATGTATACTTTTAACTGCTTGCACAAATAGGAACCACACTGTTCTTTCTAAAGACAAGAGGGGAATGAAGCAAATATCTTGTCAGCCAATTGCTACGTAACAGTGAAATAGCGAGATGCAGAAACCTCAGCATACATTTAAGGTCTAGAGATGAGTCCCTTTAAGCTATATCTCCGTACGTGGATCTCCTTCTTATCCCACCCCAATCTTAAACCTCATTGTAGCTGTCACTCCCACATCCTTCTGCTTCAACAGTTTCCCAGCTCATCACTGTCATGGTTCTACTCCTTGCTGCTTCCCTTCCTTGTTCCTTAAAGATGCTCAGAGGAGTACTGTGAACGAGGGGACACAGCTTAACTTCCCATTCCCGAGTACTGCCTTCCAGTGACCCAACAGTTCCTAAAGGCTAGAAAAAGGAATTTCAAAAGAAAATGGACTCAACTTTGTGCTGGAGCATGCGTAGGGTATCACTACCTGCACAAATTCTCATGTGGAAATAAAAATCCTCCCCCTTTTTTCTCCATTCATCCATCAATAATGTGCAAGCTGTACTCAAAAATGGAGGCCATAGAGCTTCTTAAAAAGAGTTGCTTTCAATCACTTGTAAGACAACCACTTTTTGCCTAACTCAATACAAACTTTTTGAAGAAACTTTCCATCAAAACCATCCCGAAACAAGTCCCTTATATAAGCATTTTTGGCGCAAATGCTATGGTAAATTATAATCAGATGAAACCAAGATTTTATAGTGGAAGATATAAGACAACTGCAATAATCATGGTGTGACTAGCTCTGCCTGTCCATCAATGATAAGGTGACAACAATTCCAAATGCCCAAATGACTAAACCTGTCCAAAAGAACCTTAAACAGATTGCTTAGGACACATCAATATATCCAGATGCTCGCTGGATAACAGGGGCAATTCCATGCCTACATCTGTACCTGTGGGCTTCCTTTGGCGGTCACTGCCTGGGCCTTCATGTGCCTACAATGCCATTGCTGTAAATGCTTTCTAGTACTGCACGTGTAGTGATACGTGCTTCTGTGCTTACGAACACAGCCATCCACTCACTCCTTATCAACCTCCTTTTGCCAGAGATTACTCAATAGATGGAGAAAACACAGCAAAAACAAACCAGGAGTGCCTAATCAAAGCTTTCTCTTAGTGCTGCTAAAAAATAAAAAAGCCCTAAGAATGCTGGGATCAGGAGCTCTCTAACTATAAAATGCACACGATGGAGGAGCAGCAGCACAAGCTTCCCCACTGTCTGTCAGTGTGTGGCCACTGAATCAGGCAGAGGAAGGCTAAGGACAGAGCGGTGTATGGGCTCTGACCATTCAGTCTGGGAACTCTCTGCTGACACCAATGACAAAGCTTCCAGGCCTGACCGTGGTCTCGCCCTGGTTAACTGCAAGGAGGACCACTGACTTATCAGAAAGACTAAAGACGAGAAGCAGAAGTTCTAGACACCATCCTGGATGTGTATGCTGCTCTGCAGCCCTGTATGTCAACACGGAGTGAGGATCGCTTATGAAGAAGCAATCAAGGCAATCAACAGCTCTGTGCTGGGAGGGGAAAGAAACAGGCTACAGCAAACAGAAGCCTAACCCCTGCTCTTGCTACAGACTTCTTCTGAAAGGAAAATGCCTTCAAACTGTTCGTTTACTCTCAGGAACTGTTAGACACAAAGTAGGCCCAATCTTACAGAGTGAAGTGCTAAATATAAGTCTGCAGACTTGTACTACCTCACTAAAATCGAACCCTTTGTGATGTTAAACCGCCCATGCAGCAATTACCTTAGGACAATCTTTAAAGTGGTTTTAAGAATGTATACTGCTTCACCTTTATGGAAGGTCCTAGCTGCATGGAGAACTGCATTTGCAAGTCAGCTATGAAACACAGGCCACCAAACTCAGAAACTGTCCTGGAAACAGCACCAGCCAGTGCTCCCTTACGTAACAGGAAAGCTTAGAGGAACTGACGAATGATTATCTAAAGATGCAGTTCCATGGCACCTTCAACCAGGCTCAGCTGAATGGCCTAAAAAAATCCCCCAGGATTGTTTTTCAGCCAGTTTAAGCCAGTTCGTGCAACTATTGAGGTCAGGAAAGTGCCGGTGCCAGTGCAAGACAAGGAGAGGGGAACACACAGCTGGGAGCTGAATGAGTAGGAGCACAGCAGACTGAGCAGTTCAGTCAGCTGAACCCTGAGGAAACACTGAAAGAAACTATTTGATCCACTTTTCAATCACTACTGAATATAGCCCATGAGCTCCTACATGTTCACTCCTTAATGCTAAAGCGCTTTTTCAGATATTTATGAAAGATCTTCCCTGGTTACAACAGAGGCAACTGGACCCTGCCCTGCTTACTTCCACTGAAGGCAGTGGAAAGAAAACAGGCTGCTTTTGGTCAGCAATGGCAAACAAAGCAAAGATGCTGTGCAAAAGTATTCCAGAGTTAGAATTATAGACAGTAAACTACCCTGAAGAGAAACGGCTAGTGGAGCCCCTTTGGATTTTGAACTGAAACCTGCTCTCTTGAATATTCTGCACTAACTGGGAAATTGAAATGATTTACAGTAGACAGATTTCCTGACGTGTGACAGATTGAATATTGGCACAGTAGTGAATACAAGTTGATGCTCCTTGACTTGTACATTAAATCAACTTTGAATTCTTTAGTAAGGCATAAAGTGCGAGTAAGCAGGTTGAAGGGAACCTAGCTTGTGCGCAAGTTAGGCGATGGGCAGGCACTCACTTTGCAAACAGCTGTCCCAGCCTGCAATATTGCTGCCCTCCAGCTGCCTCTAATGGCTACCCTGCTTGGGGCTGCTGCGTACCCAGCAGTCAGCAGAGCCAACTTCACACTAATACACTTCAGGCAGGATCTGTCACATCAGTTTAAACGAGTGGTTTGAGCTAATGTACCTTTCCCCTCCACCCCGAAACATATTGGGCAGTGTACACACAAACTCCATCCATGGCCGTCAAGCAGTTGGAGGTGGTCGACAGAGCACCGTGGTATGTAACTGGGCTCAGTGACACCTTCCAGCTGGGTCTGGAGGAAGGAGGTTGTCCATAGGTTTTTATTTCATTCTTGTTTACGTAGGGAAATTACACTGCTTTAAGCAAATGTACAGTTTATATCCAATTTACTTAAACTATTGCAACAAACCCTTGTGTGAGCACTTAGTGAAATGTAGCTTAAACAGACGAGGAACACGGGTGTGGCACAAGTTTCAGTAAATCTATTAAACTGATTTAAATTAAACTGGTGGGATTTCTGTGTGTTAACAAATCCTTTGCAACTGCACGAGGGGAAATTCTCCCATTATGTCCAAACCCACGTAGGAGTACACATGTATGCAGCAGGACTAAATCACTTCAGAATTTGGCTCCGCACTAGGCCCAGACCAAGTTTTAAATCGTAACCAATCCCAAGCACCAAATCACAGAAAACCTCATATTCCTTTAATGTTACTCCCAGGGCAAACACACTGCCTGAAATGCGGGGAATAAGAAGCTCTCCATCCTCACAATCCCTGTACCTATTTTCCTCAGGCTCAAGCTTTGTAAAGAAATGTGAAAGAACTGCAGTCTCCCAGTACTTCAAAGGGTAGAGGTCCTGTAAATCTCAATATCCTGCCCACCCCAAAGAATGGAGCAGAGCTGGCTTTGGGTATGGGGGAGGAGAAAGGAAGTGCTTGTAGGCCTGAATACAACCAGCACATACAGTAGGTCTAATTCTTGTCCTATCAGCCTTGACGCAATGTGTCCTTTTCCTTCAGCTACTTTAGATAAACAGGAAAGGGGAAAAAAAAAAATCAGTGCTGGAAAAAATACAAGCCAGTTTGGAAAGAAAACTTAATTGTCAAGCGTTCTAATGGCAATTTCAAACAATAATGAGTACAATATGTCATATAAAAACCAGGGCTATTGCTATGATAGCCAATCATATCAAAACTAAAAAAAAGAGACAAAAAAAAATCATACTGCAATAAGATCCAAGTGATTCAGAGCTTTAAGTCTCCGCAAAGAACTTATGAGTAACAAAGCCTGCAAAGTGGTAATATTCTTACACCCATTTTTCTGACAGGGAAGGTGCTTTACAGATAGTTAAAGTGGTTTGCTATGGTTTGCAAACAATTCCTGACTGTACCTATGCTACTGCCTAGCAAAGCTTTAATTGCACTACCTTCCTCTAACCATTAAACCATTCCAAGAAGTATTCTTTCATTAATGCCTTTGTACACAAAACCAGGTGAAAACTGGTTACACAGTAGGAGTAATCTGTTTTGGCACTCAATACTACTTCCAGAAGCCAAGTCAACTTTCTGGTGTGAATGTGGGAGAGTTAATACCACTGAAAGGGCTCATTTGATAGCTGAAGACTATAAAACATACCCTTTCACAATGACTTTTGTACCTCTGGTGCAGAAATCCCTAATGAAAATAGGCATAGGTTGTGACAGCAGACCCTCTCATTTGATAAATTTTGTATTTATAAATTTTGTTTATGAACACATTGGACAGAGTAAGCCAAATCATTAATGAAGGTTATAGCTTCATATAAATCAGTGCAACTCAGTGATGTGATGAGAAAATTTGATTCAATCAGTTTAATCTTTTATCAGTGGGCTTTTATCATTTGAAGCATGGACATGAGGGGATCTGAAGAGACACATTCATCTGTTCAGTTAATTTAACATCTCTTTTACACCACGCAGTATGATGCACTGTCACAAATAATTAGCAGAAATATGGAAATTGATATCTTCCAAACATTTTGCAGATGCTAACTAATTATCCCACATATTTTCACAAAGTAGTTCAATATTATTAACTACTAGCTGAAAGTGTTTACCCATGTTATCCATTGTCACTCAGCAAGTCCAGACCTGAGCGAACATTAGAACTAAGGAGCTCCTTGTTTCCACCACCATCTTCTACCCATTAGACTGTGCTGCTTATTCTCATTCTAGAGGAGTTAACTGTGACTAAGAATAGATGACTATTTTTATCTGAGTTACCCATTAAAACCCCCTCTATTCAGTGCACTGCATGGAATGGGCTTCCATTACAGTTCTTAGAGAATGACTTCATATCGCAAAAGAAAAAACACTGTTATTAAAATTGCCAATAAATGAGTGTCTAGAAGTGTTATGGATGCACTGGACCATACTGACAATACCCTCCTTTCACCCCATTCTAGTTATTCTACAATAAGGACTGTAACACATTATTAAAGCAAAGAGAAGAAAGATGCTCTGGGAGACATTTTGGAGGATGCAGAGTTGCTGATGCAGAGTACGCCCTGGTCAGGTGATGTGGTCCCAGTTCTCTATTCATGCAGTCCTTCCACTGCCACTGCTGCTGTACCTGCCCCAAGCATGCTCTGCCACTGCCTGGGGTTGTTTGTTTGTCCATCTGTTCAAAAGTCAAGAATCAATCAACACTTTCACCTTCCTTCTGTTCCACAGACAGTAGGGCTTCTGCTGGACTTCTTGGCTCTCTCCATATAGCAGGGCATGATAGACGAATTTCTCTACTTGCTGCCTCCTGCTGACATTTTTCTCTTGTACCTCTTGCCCTGCTCCTGCTTTCTTTCCTTTTTTTCCATAAATGTAGTTCATAGCACTACCTTTCTGGGCTGTGCCCTTTGGCTGCAGGGGTAGTGAACCCTGTTCCCAAGAGGAAGCCTCCTGCCCTAAAATGCAAGTCAAATACGTTAGCACTTTTGTGAACTAAGTATTGTCTTTTTAAAATATTTAAAAAAGACAATTTTTTCACCAAAGAACATAAGACCAGAAACGTTTATAACTTCTAACAGAAAGTCTCTGCTTGAACATAGAGCTGGGAATGCATCGGTATTTTCAATTCAGGCTCAGGAGAGCTTGGAGCAAGAATACCTGCCTGCAGGCCGTTGCTCAGACTTATCTTTCTGTTAATGAAACAGTTTTTGCATGAGAAATGTTATCACATCATTAAAAAAACAACAAAATACTTCCAGAAAACCCCAGCATACTCTTTTATGAAGCTGAACATTGCCCTCTCACACTTCAGAGTAAAAGGACAGGCTGCAACCCCACACAAAATATTGCTTGCCATTATAAATCAATCAGAGGGAAGAGAAGTAAAGAGCTGATTCTGTAGTTGTTCTTTATTAATAACTTTAAACTAAAGTTATATATTAAAATATCCACCACTGATTTTCTAAAAAAAAACCCAAACCCTCCAAAACGCAAACCTGTGAATTTTGACTATTATGGGAATTTTTGCGTCTCCTCTCTCGAAAATAACATGACCCATAGCCCATTTTTCAAGCCAGATTTCAATCCTCTGCAGCCAGCTGTCAGGAAACCACAGAAGGTGCTTGAAAGAGCACAAGAAATGGCTGGTTCTAATCTGAAGGGGAAAAAAAAAGTTGAGGAACAAGGCAGCTACTTGTGGCAGAATGTTATTTTTTCTTCAGTCTCTGCCTGCATATTTTCACAACATGTGTACTCTGTTACCCCGTCACTTCCCTCTTTTCCTTGGGTAAATATCTCTGCTTTGGAATAAAAGAAGGCCCAGGGGTGCTACTTGTAAGGACTGCACTCGCCTTGATATGTTGTTTTTGAACTGAACACATACAATGGACACATTTCAAACTTGGACCTTTGCCATTATAGATGTTGCTTTTAGTTTAACCTTCTCAGATGATGGGGGGGGGAGGCTGGAGGTAAGGAAGAGGCTGGGAGTGGGGTCATACACCCTATCCTTTACCAGATGTGGGATCTCATGGGAGCCAAGCGTGATAGCCCACACAAACCCCTCTAAGCACACAACGTAATGGAGAGAAAGGGGAAAGCAAACTGACCCTCTCCAAGGGCTGAGCGTTTGCAAAATCAAATACAAACCCAGGGAGAAACGGTTGACTGGGCCATACCTTTGCCATTGAGCTGCTTAGATTAAAAAAAAAGGTAGCATGATTAATACTTTATTTTTTTAAAGAAATAATTTGTTTACAAGTTATTTGAGAGGAAGGGAATCAATTCAAAGGAGATTTTCCCCCATCTTCTCCCTGTAAACTGCATGCCCTGTTAAATGCACTGTTTCATGTATGCGATTTAACTTGCCATTTGCAACCCAACAGATGGACTGGACTAGATTAGACAGCTGTTCTGTAGAAGAATTAGATACAGAATTGGGACCCAGGAAATTCTGGATTAAACTGGCACAAATACCAACTCATGCTCAAATAGTAACCTAGTTAAGGACATTGGGTAAGATATGCTTTTTGACATCCCTCTTGTGCATTAAATGGCAATGCAGCAACAGGTAGGGGAAGGACAAAAGTTGGCAACGGGCTCACCCTGTGAAGTTACATGCCAGGCTTCTTCCAAGTGGCATGTGAATGAGGCCTGAACCCCTGAAAGCTGGCATGTGTCCTAAGCAACTCAGACCTGGGACGAGCTGGCTGTACGGCTGAGGATAGTGCTTAAGCAAAATGAATTTGGGAACAAAACAAAGCATTAAGCAGTTCCTGAAAGGTGCTAGGGACGTCAGGAAGAGTTGAGAATTCTCTGCACTACACAGTATTGAGTCCAGCTCTGCAAAGTATTTATGAACATGCATTTCACATGCAGGTGCTCACTTAAATTGATAGTATATCCAACCTCATTTGATCTCAAACCTGGCAACAGATCACCTGAAGAGTCATGCCTAAATGCTTAGTTCTTACTAACCATCTCTTCCTCCCTGATCTCTCCGATTATCCTAATGTGATCCCTTCTCTTTCTTCCCAAAATAATACAGCTACTGAAGTCTTATCTTCCCCATCATTACATTTTAATTTCTTTCCTGGTTTGTCCCCCTTTTATTATTACTTTTCTCCCTGATCTCCCTTACATCCTTCACTAACCTGATCTATCTTTCCCCTCCAGACTTAGTCACTCACTGTGGGGCTGTCCTGTCCTCAGTTCTACAGCTCTGAGAAGAAATCAACCGCTTGCACATAGCACATACAAATCACAAACCTTATGGCTGCACACACATGTACCCTTCCCTTTCTCCTGGCAAATGCTATCTAAAGGACCATTTCTCCCTCAAAACCAGCAAGTAATTTGCCAGCATGCAGTGGAAAAGACTGGGCAGATCTATTTACATCTTAGGGGTGCGTTTCCATAACCAAAATATTAGATAGTCATAACTTTGATAACCACTAAAGGTCCTTGAAAACGATGTTGACACACTGTGATTCTCATGTCACACATGTTATGCTCCCTTTCCCAACACTGCACCCCATCTAGAGCACAAGCAGCAATAGAAAGTCGAGGGAGAAGGTACTGTTAGAGAACTGCTATAAATGGGCATATACTGGAGCAACCACTAGCACGTTATGTGTACAGAGATTGAACCAGTCCCTTGGACAGTTCTGAGACAAGGGGAATTAAAATCATTTTTATCATTTGCTTTTTGCAGTGTAGAGGGATTTAGCAGACATATTCTAAATCTATTTTTTGTGTATCAAAACAGAAGTAAAAATAGAAAGCCACGTCACTGTTCAGTTGTTGGAGAAATCAACATTTTTCTTGCTGCTCTCTCAGAAAAGATACAGTAATGAAAACAGCCTGCAATTGGGAACCTATCAAGCTCTAGGGCTTTTTACAGCCCAGAACCCCGGAAGTCCAAAATAGCTCCACAATGGACAATATTTTCGAGAAGTTGTGGATTTATTTATACACACAGACCTATCTGTGAAAACTCCAAGAGAGGTTAGGAATACAATAAACTTTAATTTCTGTAGCTCCTTTACTAACCAATTGAACTAACTACATTATTTAAGTTGGTGTCAGGTTTTTATCCACTACTAAGATGCAAACAGCTCTGGAATAAAACACAGCAGTACTTTGTAGGAGCCAAGCAGTGTTATGCAGCAGCAAAAAGCATATAAAGAAATCTAATGACATTACAGGAGAAGAATTTAGGTCCCACGTAAGGTAAATTAACTTCAGATACATTTTGGCATGGAAAGGCTAACAGGGTTTTCACCTATAGTATACGTGCTATGTTCCTAGTGCTACAGGAGCCAGCTCCGTGTTGTGACAAATGGCTTCTTTTCTCACTCTAGTGCAGAAGTCCTCTGACCCGCTGGGTACCCTCAGGAAAAGAAAAGAGTTACTATGGAAAGGCACAGAAAGCCGCCCGGAGCTTGGGCAATTCAATCAGTACCCCTGGCACAGCTGGCATCCTCTGGCACATGCTGGACAGCTTATCAGGTGAAGTGAGAGCAGGACCAAGGCTCCATATCAGCCACTGCTGCCACTCAGCCCAGAAGCTGGGGAGCAGTCCTCACCAGGCTAACTCTGCAGTGGAAGACTTAACCTAAGAGGATATGTAAGAAATAAAAAGGTGTAAGACCTGCCAAATCATAAAACCTTGTAACATGATACTAGCAATGGTATGTGTGCAAGAAAACAGAGCAACACCAGAGACAGCTAAAAAAAGGTGTTGCCATGACCTGATAACTTCAGTCAAAATGATATGGGCCCTGCTGCTGCATGCCCTACAAAGCAGAAGGGGACTCACATATGCAACTCTCCACTAACTCCTTTCTCTCTTTTATAGTGTCTCGGTTTTGACTTGAATAACGTCACCCTGGAAGTAGAAGATCTCCAGAGTCATCTAATGAACTTCTGAAATGCACTGCTGTGTACCAGGGGGCCAAGATTTCAAGACACAAAAGGTAAAATAATTCCCAGTAGGTCTCCTATAAACATCTTAATGTGTCCGTACCAAGTGGTATTTTCACACCATTCCCTTCCTCTCTCCTTTGACTGGATAAAGAGCTAGGAGGAAAAAGAAAGTACCTATGAATACCGATGTGCAGGGAACCCTCGTAAATTCACTTCCCGTCAGTCCAACAAATGAGCCCCCCCTGGGAAGCCGTGAGAGAGCGCCTTCTCACAACAGCCTGATTATCAAAAGTTAGTTCTCTTGTGAAATACTCTAACCTCGCAGGGACAAGTATCATAATAATATGGAAGTATCATAATAGCTTGAGCACTGTAAATTACTTTTGTAACTTGGGACATGTGGGGCACATTTCCGGCAGGTTGGTTCCCAGTGATGCTGTTTGCATCTCTGTATCACTTGAGAATTACCCCGAGCCTGAAAGATTCATGTGCTGTACAAATTCAATTTCAGAATAGAAATGTGATTCTCCAGACATCAGATTTCAGGCACTCACTGCATCCATCATAATTTTAGCAAGCTGGCTTTATCACTGCCTTATTCTCCTCAGAAATATAATGCATGTTACCTCTTACAGTCCTACCCAGTATTTCCAAAATTTTCTAGAGATTAGCTGCTAATTGATTTTTTTCTTTAGGGATTGCCATAAGTCTACAGTACATCAGTACTGATGGCATTTCTGTCAAATTCCAGATTTGCCTTTCACAGTTCTCTGTCTTGGACCTTTTCCATTTTTGTAGTTTTCAGATACATCCACATTTTGCAACTATCCATGTGTGAAGGCATCCTACATAATAATCTGAGGAGGTAGCTCCTGCTCCTGTTTTATTTCTTGCTAGTCTCCCTAGAGCTTCTGGGGCAGCACTTTTGCATGTCAGTATATAAAGCTAACCTCACATTTATCCCTCTCCTAACCCTAAAAAAGAAACTGCCCTTAAAACCATGTTTCATTTCAGCTGTATCCTTAAAACCCCAAACTCTGTGAAACTAGAATGAACTAGTGTAAATCAAACAGTGCTCTTACCACTTAGACCCGCCCTGCAACCCTTTCCAATCAGGGAATCTAAAATTACCATATTTACAGCATCTGCAGCAGAGCCAAGTACAAAACAAGATGAATAGCTGTGACGCACAAGGCAGAGTGTAGAAGTATGCAGCTGGGCCTGCAAACAATATAGGCACTCGGCGCTGAAGTCCATCTAATGCTTTTCACAGACCAGAGTGACTAAAAGGGGAAGGGGGGGAGGGAGGAGAAGAGAAATTCCAGGAAGATGAGTGAAAACACAGCAGAAATCCCAGGCTGCTTCACTAATGGGTAATTGAAATGACTCACAAAAGGCCTAGTAGGGAATTCAATTAATTAGGGACGTGACTGAGTGAGGGGAGGAGGGAAAGAAAAGAATGCCTGCGATACAAGAAAATCACTCCTCTCCATTCACTTAAAAACGGGCCTGGAAGAAAATGTCAACGGAAGAAAAAGCCAAGTTTTTCAAGGCAGGGCCTCTACCTCTTCTTATACACAGAAAAAGGCCACAGTCACACCTTCATGGGAGAAGAAAAGGACAAATAAGCACATCCCTATCACCTCCCCTCCTTCTCCTAGATTTCTAGTGAAAAGGAAGAAAAAGAATAAAATTTGATATATTAACTATGTCACCATTACTGCAACATGCAGGAGGACTGGAATTGACAAGAGTGGGCAGAAAAAAATGGAAAAGGAGTGGATGGAGAGAAGGTGAAGGGAAATGGGGAAAGGCATGGATGATAGAAATGGGAGGGGAAAAACCTGAAAAGGAGGAGAACAGCAGATGCGGGAAGGGTCAGGGAAAGAACGAGAAGTTTCACAATCAGTCAGCAGTTAGGACTTGCTGTGGTGGGTACACAGAACAGCAGTGTTGATTCAGCAACCATCTATTGACAAATACTACTTCTGACAAAGCCTCAGAGACTAAATTTACACCAGTGCTAGTTTAGAAATCTCAAAGAATGTGCGACCTAAACTTTCAGGCCCACAACTGGTCATTCCTGGTAGTGGAACAGCAGGGAGAAATACAATGACCAGGGGCAAGTGCTCACTCATGGGATGAAAAGTGGGATCTGCAACCTTTCAGGATAAAGTTACCGTAGCTTGAAAAGTAGCTCTTGTTAATTGTGACTTGGAGCTGCAATTGCCAGGCTGGCTGATCAATTGTTTTACACAAAAGAAACTCATGGTCATTGTTTACCTTAGTGAATCGTGAAGAGATCTAACAAAAGTACTTCTTAGGCCCTATGGAGTTCAACACTGAATGCCCTCTGAAGGCTTAGATATGCTCTCACGCTCAAGGATCAAGATACTATCGCTGTGAAAGGTTGGCAAAGTTTGCAATATGCTGCATGTCTGGGCAATTAGCTGAGTATTTCTGTTCCCAGGGCTGTCAATCTGACATTTTAGCAAGAAAACATATAAATCAAACTGTACTCTTCTGCCAGTGAACTGACCATTAATGTCAGCTCCACTGTCAAAAGACTTTGAGAAGAGCAAAAGATTTTTATGAGCTTTATATTTACCGTAATAGAGAAAAGAAGATATGACACTGCCCAAGAAAACAGTTCTTAAATAGTCAAGACATACTGGACCAGAAGGAAAAATACAGTATTTAGGTAACAAGAACAGGTGTGATACAAATAGCTTAATACTAGTGCAAATACACTAGTGTCTAGACACCGAGATTGCACTACTGTAACTACATCTCGGCTTTCACAATGTTTTAAGTTAGATTCATGCAAAAATGAGTATACAGAAATCCCCAGCTGATTCTGAATTGACCTTCCAATACGACACTAAGGAGCGCTATGCCGCTGCAGGAATCATCTTTCAGAAGAGGTATAAAGTTGAGATCCAAATTTCTATGGGCTGGTTTAAGAAAATGGCCCCTAGAAATTTTGCAAAGACATTATTGTTGGTGCTCTGGACAAATGTAAATGTATTCTAGTTTCGACCAGCTGACCTCGTAGTTTCTATGGAAAAGGACTACAGGCATTCAGTGCCTAGGTGCCTATGCAACAATGCGATTATCATACAAGAATTACAATACAGCTATAAAATGTCAGTTAAGTCCGGCAGCCCCAATAGCAAATTCAAGCTAGGCAGCCAAAGCACCGCTTGACACAGTACTTTATTTGGCTTCAAAGCTCCATTCTTTTCAAATTCTCTCTCTAACATGTCTAATGAAACAGACAGTGCAATGTGCTCACAAGGGCATCAGTTTCTAACCGGAATGCCTCCAAAATTTAACAGGGCATTGATTCCATTGCCAATATAATTTTGTCCTTTTTACTGGGTCTTCATCAAGTTATACTCATGAGAACTGCAGGCTAGGTCAACATGTACCTCGAGGCTATCTGGATTCTGTTAAGCCAGGCTCACACTTTTTGCCCAGACCCTCCTCTCCTCCCCTTACAGAACACTCAACAAAAAAATTTTTAAAAATCCCCTCTCTTCTACAAAATTAAAATAATTAAAATAAATTCCTTTTATCTCTCTAATTAAGTACCATCCTGTATTTAATCAGTTGACAGCACCAAAGAATGATTTTTCTCTATTCCACAATGTCATCCCTCCTCTCTGGATCTATTCAAAGCCTCTTGTACATATTTAATCACTCCTAGCCAGGCCTGGCTAATGAAATGCAGGGCCTTGCCCTGACCTGACCTTGCTATTTCTATTTTGGCTCAGCACATCCTCTGCTAGTTGGTTAAAAAAAAAAAAAAAAAAGTTGTTTCTCTCTCTCTCTTGGACTTAAAGGCAGGGGGTATGGTCAAGGACACTGCTGAAAACAGAATGAATGACTGTGAACACTCCTTTGCAAAACTACTGCAAGTCCAAAAAGGACCACAGCAACTTCAATGCAAAGTTTTTTCCCCTTTTCTCTTTGGCTGGCAAAGACTGGTGGGCACTGCTTATCTGCTGGGAACGGCTTATGTCTAGATAATTCTGTAAGAAAAATGGACTGCTCAAATTGTTTGCAGCACTCTTTCATAAAGCACTGGTATTCATTCGATGGTTTTGGGCACTTACTGCAACTAAATATGTTGTTCTTGGTTTTCCCCATCTGCCCTTCCTATCTGCCAATACAGCAATTTAAAAATATATTTTCCCTTTCTGAGAGCTCGTAAAGGAGTGTGATCCCATTTGTGACCACTTAGGAAACACTGGATGTTGGGTTAGCCCTTTTGTCACATGATGTTGGTTGCAGGAATTTATCAACATGCCAATCAGAAGTCAGAAATGTTTCCAGTGTACAACAGGACAACATTTACATGGTGATTCCTGTGGTCTTTTTTAGTTGAGTTTGTTTTCAAATGGTTTATGATTTTGTTGGCCATGAGTTTTGGTGTTCAGTTTGACATACTGAGTTGCTGGACGAACCATAAACAATATTTGAAGTCAGCAAGGGCAAGGGCCATCTTTTTATTCTTTGCATGTACACAGTGCCTTACACTGTGGAGCTCTGGATACTGAATAGGGGTCACAGATGCTATTGCAAAACAACCAGTAACAGCACAAGGATCTTTAGGTGCTCAGACTGTCAGAAAAATCAGGCTGAGTGGCTCAATTCACCATTGTTCCTCCAATTATCTCTCATTGGAGGCACACCAGAGAAAATGGTGCTGAATAAGATGAAGATGCCTTTAGCTAGCTGCCCAAAACTAACACCCTACATCCCATGGAGCACTGTGAGCCTCAAAAACTGTCTAAGGACCAGGCTTATAGACCATATTTCCAACAGCCAGAATCAGTTTAACAGGTGCTTATTAGCTCTTCTGCATGCGCTGGAACTGACACAAAAAGAGGCAGATTAGCATTTATGACTCCAGTCTTTTCTCAGCTCAACTAAAACAAACAGGTTCAAGTTGCAACATTCTGTTGAATAGAAGCAGTAGGACATTTAGACATTGCTTGAAGGAAGAAACGTTAAAATCTTGTTTGCAGTCACTAAAGTCAAACAATACAGTTGTGTCATTTTCCTCCTGATACTGTTTACAAGGTTCTGTTTTAGTCTGGTTTTCTACACAGAGAACACTTTTGCAATCGTGTTTTGTATTCCAATGTATAACCTTTTCAACCACTGATTACTTACAGCCAAGACTGACAAAGCATCGGGGTTCTCAACCATATGTGAGGTTACAGCAATTCAGTGAAAACAGATGACTGACTAGAGGGGAGAGCTCTTGTAACTGTCCATCGTTGGCTTATTAAGTCACCCATTATTAGATTCCATAAAACCCACAAAGAGGACTTCCAAGTATGCCAGCTGCAGGAAAAACTTGTAGATATAGTCAACCAGCCACAAGGTACAGATACGTAGGAAGCCACACTTTATTAGTTTACTATGCTCACAGATTTGTCAGAGCTTCCAAAAAAAACCTGAAGTTGTCTGTTTCATAGGAAAAAGTGGGAAGATACAGTTTTCGTTGGGATTGTGCTACCAGTCTTTTCCACTGGTACAACTTCTGCTTTTCTACTACTACAACACCTGCAGCTGAGGGTATGTTATGTTGAAACAAGTAGCTTTGCTTTACTGTGCCACATGGTTTGACATTGTAGCCAAATCACTGTAAGTGTGAATGGCTGGCAAAAAACATGGTCCTGTGCTGTCCTCCCTCTCCTTCATCCAGCCTTGCTGCTTCCCTTGTGATAACGCCCATCTTTCTCTGCAAGAAGTCAGTTCAGGGAGCAAAAGTGGCAGAAGTCTAACCCAAAGTGATTTCTGAGCTCCCTTAGACAACTCACTGGGGGATCTGATGAGCACCAGAACCGATGCAGAAGCTGGCCTGCGGCTGGCCACCTGCTGGTGACCATGAGTTGAGAGAACAGCACTGCTACAAACGTGAAACCTGGCTATGGTCTTACATGGCCACAGTCAAACATCTGCACCTGGTGATCCTCACCCAGCAGAATGGCTCCTTGGGAAGATGCACCAGGCAGTGCCATTTAGGCCAACTCCAAGCAAGTAACAAACCTTTGTGAAACCAGATAAAGACAAAGGCAATATTCAGCCACTTTTATCCTCTCTCCAAGCAGGTCTCTGATCAACCTCGGGTCTCAGCCCCACTGCAGTTGTACAAAGTGGAGCCAAACACACAGCATGCTGTTGTAGAACAAGCACGCTCACACTAATTGTCTGCATCCTCATTTTCTTTGTGTTAGTCTGCTACGGGCATTTTTGATGTGATTTTACACTACAGATATCGAGACCATTAGTTGATGAATCTCCCTTGCTTACGCTGTTCCTGACGTTTGGCAGAGCTGGAGAATTCTACCTTGGGGTGCTCCTTCCCTGGGAGCTCTGGCGGGATGTTGCAGTTAAGCCACATCCACACAGCTAAAACCACAGAATTTAAAAACAGCTGTGAAATCCAAACGTGTCTGATCTGCCTTGGTGTTTGGCTGGCCTCTGTGGGGCCAATTTTTTTTTGACTCAAAGTAAAAATATGATTTAGCACAATTTACTAGACAAGGCAAAAGAATTTTTGGAAGGTTTTTTCCAACCTACTTGTAACAAACAAATTTGGGCCACCACCTATACATGCCAGAAAAAATGTTTATCTTGCTTAGCCAAAATTGAGCAAAACAGATTTGTTGGCAGCATGGACAAAGCTTTAAGCTTGACTTTTTTTAAGGTCCCGTCCTAATTGCAGTTTTCCATTACCCACCCTTTGGAGTTTCTCAGATGATTCTCTCTCCCCAGTGGCTTTTAGGTTTGGGTACTGTCCTTTAGTTTTTCCTCCCTTATGGTTCTTTTCTTTTCTTTAGTCTTCTTTTGCATTTGCTTTCTTTCTATCCTGTCTCATGGAAACATATTAAAAGACCTCCTATCTCTACCATTCCTACCTTTTGTTTGCCAAACTACTCTTACCTGGCAAAAGATATATCCTTTGATACCCCTTGAATAAACTTCCAATGTATTAAATGATTGGGAAACAGGAATCTTAACAGTGACCTAAGACTACTATTCCAAAAAATGTAAGGATTTTAAGTGTCTTACTAATACAGAGTGACAGAGAGAGAGACTGATACATATATTTTAATATTATTGCCGCTTCCTCAAAAAATAGCACAGAAAAGATACAAATAAGGAAAAAGGGACTAAAGTGGAACTTTTGAGCAAGACAGCTTCAGAAAGAGAGGAAACCAGACAAATTCAATAGCTTAACAATGAAAACTGGAGTCTATGATTTCCAGACACAGTGGACTTTCTTCTGATACTACCAACTTCATGTTTCCCATGCAATGGACCTCAAAACTCCTATTGATTTAGCACTAACAGCATGAACCATTTATAAAATGGCTCACAGTGCAAAAAATCAACAGGGAAATTTTCACCATTCCAGCTAGAACTTTCTGAAATTTTATTTGATTTTTTTTAAAATTCAAAGTCAGACTGAGTCTCACACTGTTCACAGTAAGCACCGTATAGTTTTGTGTGTGTTCTCAAGGCTAATCAGACCAACTTACGTAAAGGCCTGAGCACTGTTTATTTTCTGCTGAATATGTTTCCTAAAAATTGTCTCACTATCTCCAGAGATTTTAAATCATAGTGGTAACCAGTTGTCTTGGGGATGGCAAGAAGCAATTCTGTACAAGCAGTTGTTCAACAGAGACTCCCCAGTGAATTCTTTTAAGAGTTCATATCTGCATGTTTTAGTAAGTGCCTCCAACCATTGCCTCAGGCTCAAGTTTCGGAATATATGAGCACTTGAAATTAGTTCATGATAATCTTGTCAAGGGCTCATTTTATCACTTTTTAATTGAAAGCAGGTCACTAAAAAAAAAATTGTCCATGTTTAGAATGCAAAAGCATTTGGGAGGGATATGACAAGTCACTCAAGCAACACTGACTGTTCAAATAATGCTTAAAAGCTCAATATATAATGCTGCCCAGAACAGGAGAAACTCTACTTAGGCAACCTCTATGCATATTTCACAGTCACATCAGGATTGGCTCCCAAATACAAAATATGTGCATATACCGTGCTAGTAACTGGTCAATGGCTATTCTTACTCATCACAGGCTTAGAAAATACCATGAAAAGCAAAATTACATCTAAACTATGTTAACTCTCATGTCCAGTTTATCAACAGTTCAAGAAAGTTCAAGTTCAAGTTCATGGACCTGTTGGAGTGAGTCCAGAGGAGGGCCACGAAGATGATCAGAGGGCTGGAGCACGTCTCCTATGAAGACAGGCTGAGAGAGCTGAGGTTGTTCAGCCTGGAGAGGAGAAGGCTCCAGGAAGACCTCATTGCAGCCTTCCACTATCTGAAGGGGGCATACAGGAAAGGTGGGGAAGGACTCCAAAGAGTGGCAGTGTAGTGATGACGGGTAATGATTTTAAATTGAAAAGGGGTAGATTTAGATTAGATATTAGGAAGAAATACTTAACTCTGAGGGTGGTGAGGCACTGGAACAGTGCCCAGACAAGTTGTGGATGCCCCATCGCTGGAAGTGTTCAAAGCCAGGTTGGATGGGGCTTTGACAACCTGGTCTAGTGGAAGGTGTTCCTGCTCAGGGCAGGGGGTTGGAACTAGATGATCACCAAGGTCCCTTACAACTCTAACCATTCTACGATTCTATGATCTATGAAAGAAGGCTTTGTTTTGGTTTGGTTTGTTTTTTTTAGGAGTCCCATTGGAAACACTGATGGCATCTTCAGCAACTGCATCACTATTGCTCTGGTGTGTTTCCATAGTGGCTCTCAGCAGGTTCAGATATGAAATAGGAAAGCTGAGATCGCTTTCTTGCCGCATGTGTTACTATGAGATCCAAGTCTTTGCTGGGTCAAAAATCACATGGTGTATTAAGGGCTTAAGATTAATTCTGGAGATTTAAACTCCTGTTTTGAACAGAAGCCATGAATGGAAATGGGCTACAAAAAAATAACGTTGAGGAATCTGGGCCATGGAGCAATAGAACTTCTTAATCAAGGGAAAAAGAATGACTTAATTTAAGTGATAGATGTGCTTTTAGCACCTGTCAAGTAGATCGCACCATTACCTTGTTTTGGGAATCCAACAAGAAATGACAATATTAGGGATTTTATTTTAGAGGAGAGTCTTTGCAGGCATCCGTGTAACTCCATTCATGTTGGCAATTTCTATGTTATAAGATCTGCTCCATTAAAGAATGGAATGAAATCCACTCTCTTTAGGCTGGTTAGCAAGTCCGTTTTTCTTCTTTCTGATACGGCCCAGATTTAAATGTAAACTGGCTATTAGGTGAGAACCCTGTTGTCCATTACCAATTCCTGAAAACTTCAACATGTCTTCATAGTTTTATAGCCAATACAAAAAAAAATTTCTACAGAGAAAAAAAAAGGTAGTAAAAGCAAAAGTAATCGAAGCCAGTCCTCAACTTTCAGAAGAATCTACACAACGTGCAGATGACATTCTATACTCGGGTAATATATTTCACTAGATGATAGATACATAGAGATTTCATACAGTATATAGGGATGTAATATTAACATCAAATACATTCCAACCCCCTTATCTAATCTAATGAGCCATTTAACAGTTGATCTATCAGGTCAAGTCTTTGAATCAGTTTCCTGCTATGGGAGTAAAAGATGCCTAATATTTAAATAAACATCCTTTTGACAAAGGTGAACTCGATCAGTAACAAAGATTGTTTCCAATCAATGATCTTCAAAAGGTCTCTTCTGTTTCTTTCCAGACGACTACACAAAACATCACAGTACATAAAATAGCTTGGTCTAATCCGCTGTCATTTGTTTTTCTCTTCGTCATTATTTCTCAAGCTTTATGAGGTACTTTTGTAACTGTTTTGGGCCTAGAGAAGGCATGCTTTTGCTTTCATATGGAAACTGTAAGCACTTTCATCCTTCCACTGCCAGAACACACACATGCACACAAGCTGGCACATTCTTCTAATCAAAAAAGTAAAAAAATAAATAAAAATCACAGCTGCAATATTAATAGCAAATATATTCTGTTTCATGTCTGGTTACACTCAGGTGAACGCTGATAAGTCATGTGTGAGGTTCTCATACAGAGCTCTGACACTGCAACACCAATCCTAACATGCCTCAGTCTCTTTTTAACATTGTCACACAGCTCAGTCCTGAACAGCTTCTTGATGATCCACTCCTCTCCAGTGTTAATAATATACATGATTATTGTAGCTGGCCGTAGTTGGTAGTTTCTTTTTACAGAAAAATAAATATATGGGCCTTCATCTCCCCCCAGAATCTGAGACTTCAGTACAGATAGGCAATTATGCCAAATCCTGCAGCAACGCTTCCTCCAAATAACTTTCAGACGTCATTTCTGAATACTTGTAAAATACATGATGAAAAATTCTATCCTAGTTAAGCTGTTTTGTGTGTCCTTCTACACATTGCACAAGTGGTTCAGCAATATATACAAAAAATCAAATTAAAGTACCACATTAATCAAAACTGTCTATATTGTGCAACTGTGTCCCAAATTAAAGTAGTGAGCTCTATAAAGACCATCTTGGCCATCTTGGGAGGTACATATGCTGCCTGATTTTTGGCTGATCCGTATTGCATTTACAGCATGGGCAAATTGCTGTGGAAGCAACTCTAGCACCATTTTTCAAGAGCAGACTAAGGTTAGACTTTAAAGCAATAACGCTGAGGTAAATCACAACATCTTCCCTCCCAGCAGTCCTAGTACAGGAGTTCTTCACTACTTGCTACACTCAGGCAGGTTTATGAGAAGTCACTGAGTACCTTGAAGAAGCAAGTGTCTGACCTACCCATAGCACTTGCCTCCAAGTGCACAGTATTCCTAGCACAAAATTAAGCACTGGGGACCAGCATGCCATGGCATTCACAGCAGGGCTTCACAGCACACTCAGTTACAGTACGTTCAGCACAACAACATACCGAGAACAAAACACTTTAGCAAGAAACACTGAGCGAATGGCATGGTATCTTTGGACCATCACCAAAGCACCAGGTCTTCAGAATGCAAGGTAATATGCAAAAACAGAGCTTAACAACCACAGCAGGAATGGGAAAGTGTTGCCAGACATTAATGAAATGCTAACTTTCCTAGCTTGGGAAAATCCATTCATTGCTACAAAGCCATATTGCTTTGTAGCTTGATTCAACCGCAGAGAAGGATGCCCAAAGAATTCCTTACAGGTAGTAAGAATTTTATAGGCTCTTTATAAAAAAAAAGTATTTTTTAAAACATACCAGGTTCAAATCTAATGTGCAATCCTATGAATGTCTAATTAGTTTTGCTTTCTTCCTCTTCTCACTTTCAAATTCTGGTCTCCTGGACAACCACACAGCAGCAGAAAATATTTCCAGTAGTTCAGGACATTTTTGCAATTACCAAACCTGGTTTAAATGACCTTACAATAATAGGCATTATCATGTGTAATAATCACCTACAGGGAAAAATCTTTGGCCTAAATGATCAATATTCTTTCAAAAAGAATGATGAGGATTGCTGTCTCAAAATGCCACCACTGCACAGACCTGTTTTAACTTTCCCCTCCATAGCCTGGAACGGAGGACCTGAGATTAAGGGGCATGGCACAGCGGAGCTGTGCTCTGAGATCTCATTCTTTCTTTAGTGCAATTAGGCTGGATCACAGTCTGTAACTGAGCTTCTGTGCTCATAGCTTACAAGAGAAATGCTCAAAAGCAAGAAACAGCAGTGGGAATGCTATGCTATGCAACTCCTGATTTGTAAGTCAAATTGAATTATATCGATGGAATTGCAAGCACTCAAGGCCCCCCCCAGCCCAGGGTTTGCTCTTCTTGCAGTACCACATTAACATCTTTAAAGAAAGCAGCTGCCTTTCCACATGCCACCATGGGCCCAAATAAGCTGCCCGACCCAACGTGAGCGACCAGACTCAAGCACTTTGTCTCTGTCTTGGGCCCCTGTAATGCGAGCAAGCTACAGGGGGATGGGGCACCACACTGGATGCTGCACTCGAAATGCCTGTCCTCTCCTTCTGGCACAGAGAGCACCACTGTGCCTTTTTAAAAATCCCCTGCTCTTAGCAAGGTTTGTTTTTCTAACTGGTTCCCAGAAACCTCTTGGGGGTTCCAAGCCCAGAAAAGTAATTACTGCATTACTTTGGCCACAGACACAATATCAACCTTGTTAGACTTGGCCTGCGGAGACAGCCAAACACCTGCTGCTGCAGCATTTATTTGATAAGCTTCATGGTTCGCTAACATAAACCTGATCCTGCTGACCTGCAGGAGGATGAAAAGGAGCCGGGGGGGAAAGGGTGGAGCAGGTAGGCAATCTCACGGCCCTCCAGCCCAGCAGCTTACAGCCCTCTCTCCCAGCGAGCTCCCATTTCTCTTTGCTTTCTTGTTCCCTGGTGAGAGCTTCAGTGAATTGGTTTTCCCCCTGCAGTTATGCAGGCAGATGTGGAAGGGGCTAGGATTCCCATGCCTTATGACGGATTAACTGACAAGTGCGGGATCAATACGGGAATTGTTCTAGCTCTGGCTGCATCTGTAGCCTTCCAAAGCAGACAGAATAGCTGCACACACTCTCGTTGGCATGGTGGTGTGTGCACTGAAAGGCTGGCTTAATACCAAAGTCCATTAGTTAACAGCAAGGGGGGAAGGAAGGGCTGCAAATCAGTCAAATCAACAGATAAAAGGTTGGGGAGAAAAGCAGATGTAGAAATAGAAACTTAATTTTTATTCCTCAAACCATGCAGTTTTCTTGTCTAGTACAAAAAAAAAGAAAGTGGGGGTAGGGGCAAATAAATAAGGTTTTGTCCCAAACAGCACCATGTCTTCCAGTGGATACTGCCAAGCATTATTTGAGGAAAAAACAGAAGTGCCAGGGGATTTAGCAGGAAGGAGAAAATAATCTTCCCAACTATGGTGCTCGATATCAGGGAAGAAACTTATTCTTTTGATAGATAAGATTGCCGCCTTCTCAGCCTCACGTTTTTCTAACCAGAGGGAATCAAAAGTGGACTATCTAGAAAATCAGGGAAGGGCATTTCCATGTATCTGTTAGTTGTCGCTTACACAGACCGCGTTTGCCCTCAGGACAGGTATGTTTTCTAGTGTACCTCTGTCTGTGTACGTTGATAGTGCATCTTGGAGATGCACAGCATGATTCACCCACTTAGGAGACAGTGAGAAGCAGATTAATCACTTTGGATGACATCAGAGCCAGACCAAACTTTTATACAAAACTTGGCAAAAATCTGAAGACTAAACTTCTGAACATGTGTGAAATTGTCTACACGAGCATCTTCTGCCTTATTTCACCTTCTTCCGCTGGCTCAGAACTTCAGGAACTCTATTTCCTGATGGAGGAAAAACTGAAAAAGTTCAAATAATATGCCACAAGACATTTTCTGGATAGATCCAAGCCAAATCAAAGTAAAAACCTCAAAAGAAAACTTCTCTTGTGGAACCTCAAGCCCAGTTTTGCAGGTATGTGAAATTCAGATAACAAATGATAAACATCTTAAGTTTTGGATTAGTACCAACATTCTACTTTTGTATTCACCCTTCACAGTACAGGACTCACAGCATCAAAGCAAAATGCTAAGTACACTTAGAAAACCAGCATGACTGGATTCTCAGAGCTCTACTAACACAGCCAACTGTTCTTCAATTTCTGCCTTTATTGACTAGCCTGTTTCTCTCCAAATGGTACAAGACAGACTTTTTAGAACTAGTAATTAAGGAAGAGAAACATATAACCTGATACTATTAGGAGACTCTTGTGGAAAGTGCTGCAAGCAAGAAGGCAGAGAGCATAAGTGAATTTGACCCACACTGGGAAGCCTGTATTGCTTGCAAGCCTGTGGATACAAAAGACAAGTAAGTGCTGCCCAGCATGAAAATCTGGAGAGCAATGCACAATACATCCAACTCCTCGAAAACGTACCAGACTCGGCCAGCTTACTTTGCTTGAAAATTGCTGATGACTGAAGCCAATAACTTCATTCTTCCTCCATTTTGCTTCAGGCTCTGTGCAAATGCTCACCAACAGGCTAAAAGCAAACCGAAATAACCCCAAATTCATTGTTCACCCACCAATCAGTGGTGATAAGGAGGAACTCACGGCCTGTTCCCCAACAGCAGCTAGAGACACCAGCAGCAAAACTCCCACACTAAGGACAATTTTACTGCTTGGAGCTCTCTAAATAATAAAGCCATCTCATTTCAGAAAGTATTAAGAAGCTTCACAGGTGAAGTATTCAATGACTATAAACATCCTCCTAATAGTATTTCTGTAAAAAAAAGATCATATTATAGGATCCTCTTCTATATTATTCTGCTTTTTGATTCTTAAACCTAGTTTTAGTCTGTGAGCAAATGTACACTTTGTACAGCAGCTTCTGCCCATAGTTTCCCCAGAGCATCATACATGCAGAAGCTCCCTGAAGGGTATATGTTTCATGGTAAAATACTGGTAGACTGTTACATTAGCAGGAATAGTTTTAAAGGAAGTTGAACAGGTTTGACAGCAGCCAGGGTGAACTATTGCTGGTTACCGTCTGAGAAGCAGCACCCAAGGAGCTTGACCTGACAGATCAGCAGAGCACTCTGAAACCACGCTAAGTTTGGAGCACAGCAAGGCAAATGAGAAACAACAACGACGGCAGTACAGCTCACTCAGAGCATCCCCAAGAGAGCAGCCATATGCTGACAACGAACACTGCAGCCGAAAGGAACCAAAATTGTATGACAGCTTCTTAAAATAAATCCTCCCAACAGGCCCTGCTTCCTGTTCTGTTAACAGCCACCAGACCAAAGGAGTGGAACTTACTCTGAGTCACGTAAATGCACGTGTGCTCAAGAGCACTAAGCTCTGGGTGCCTAGGCACGTGTGCCTGCACACGCTTTTGTGAGGCCAGCTACAGGACCACAAGAAGAACATGGGAGCAGGATGTCTCTCTCCCCATTTTCTTCCTCTCTGCAAAGAACTTTATGTAGTTGTCAACTGAAAAATTGTGAGCTTCTTCCTCTCTACAGGTAAAATGTGAGCAAGTGTTGCCGGACCTTATTAGCACATGGGTAACTAGAGCTCAGTCTGGTACAGGTACTCAGAGGTAACACATCACCTCTGCTGTGTCACATCCCTGGGAATCTCCAGGATCAAGACCTTACCACTAAGCCATTTTGTATGACAGGGAAGGATCAAATTGGACAGGGTCAGGGTAGAATATCAAGATAAAACTTTTTTTATGGTAACTGAATATTGTGCTCTCACATCTTTTCTTTTCAAAAGCGTATTTCTAGCCTTAAGGTTGTGAAGACAACTTTTACATTGTGAACTGAGAGCAAGCAATATAGTAAGTTGCCCAAGTTTGCAAACACACTAAAACAGGTTTCTCAAAAATAACTTCCACGTCATAGCTTGATGCCTTGAAATGACTGTCTGAGCCCCATTCTTCTCCCCAGAGTTTTTTGTTTGAACATATCTGGTTTCTTCAGGTTTGAATCAATGGAAGAAAAAGACTGCGGCTTTTTGTTATGTCTTGGGTTAAAACCTATTGAAACTGGTAGATCTAGCACTACATTTCCTTTCAAGCTAAATAAGGCTACAGTTAAATACCTCTTTGTTTAGTAATTGCTAAAAACAAAAGACTGCAAAAAAACACAGGCTGTGCAGGGTCTGGACCTCACAAGACAAAGGGAATCATAGGAACAGATGCCCCAAACTTGGAGATTAGGGCAACGAGTAGTGCAGCTCTCCTCCTAAAAGTGTTGGGGATGAATATGGTACCTTTATTGACATGGGAAGCAGATTCTACCATATGAGACTGACTGTAAGCCAATGCTAAGTACCTAATTTTTACTACATCAAACTACTGTAATTATTTCTTTGGTATTTTGCTAGCTGTCACTCAAAGCCTGTGGAATAGTCAAAGCATAAAACTGTCTATTTTTTGTCTACCAAGAACAGGGTTCTTCTCAAAGAAAGCCACCCAAAGCCAACCAAAATGAGTTTACTCTCTCAGAATACTGACGGGTTACTCTGAGCCTTCAAATAAATCTTTGAAACCCATTAAGCAGGTGAAAAGGACTTCAGTTTCATCCTTTAACCACACCTTATCCTTGGTCAAGTCCTAGATGTCTAATTACTTCCAGTTATTTCTGAACAGAGTTCTAACCACCTCCATTGGAGTCATCAGTATCTAGTATGTGTTGGGGAGAGGGGAGGAAGTGATCTGTCTGAGCGTCAGACACATAATAGACTTACTGACAGAACAAAAGCAAAAGAACAAAGCAAAGTAACTGAAATGGACAGTAGATCAATTCGCTTATAGCAGCATTCGAGGAAGGCCTAGAAGAAAGCGGGACACCTAACAGTATCCAAAAGTGTTTGGGTCACTTTATTTCAGCTGTATCATGGCCTAAGTTTTAGCAAGAATAAATATGGGCAGGAATTGCTAAGAAGATTTCCAGTCCTTCACCTTGATATTCAAATAGGCTTTCTCACAGCACCAGTACATCAAATCAAATTTGATTTATCCTTAAAAAACAGTCTAATTCCCAAAAGCTCCACAGCATCTCCGGCCTTTTTTCAGAGCGCTGGTGCACACAGGAGGTGGATGGGGTGCTGAGGGAGAGGTACAGTATGTGCTCAGGAGAAGGAAGGACTACATGGGAATCCCGTGGAAAAACCATGTCCTGCTCAACCTAGTCTCCAGATGACCTGTTATAAATGTGAGAAATTATTTAAGTCAAGCAAAGTATAACGGATTATGTGTGTATTTAAATCTTTTCTTGAATTGACTCATAAAGTGGGAAAGCCATGAAAATGCAAAATTCACTTTGGAAAAATATACCCAGATAAAGATATATAAGGCTTTCTGGATAACTGTGCAATACCTGGATTATCTGTGTATGTATATATGGTCTTTAACACTGTAGAAATGGAGCATCCTACATATAATGCTGAACATTTCCATATCTCTGTAAATCAGAAAAGAAGGTGGAAAATAGGACATGGAGAAACTATTTTGTCCACTATTAAACAAAACTGGCAAGAATTAGCAGCTGAAGCCAGATATCTTCAGACCTCAATCTTAAAACTGTATTTCCTTTGATCTTACTCATTCTTAGGGCACATTTAAGAGAGCAGTGAACAGTTGATGCTGATTGTTGTAGCTCATTAGCCAGTCAGCGATAGATGTGTGCCCTGCATATACTCATTTACCTTAACAAATATTTCCACATGGGACTGAAGCATTGGGAAACCATACACCCACAGATATCCTCTCAGTCAGCCATTCCTTTCAAAGCCCGGTTCCACTCCCTTCTCCATCTCAGTCCCTCCATTAATCTTCCCATTTGCCTTTTAGTTTTGCTTAGATTACAAGTTATCATCACAAAGTACATGAAAACTGTAACCAAAGATTGTCTGTGCCTAACGTAATCACTCAAATAATTTCCAGCTAATGATTTACTGTTAGCTTCACTTCCCCACCCGCTGTCTGGCTTTTTTAGGGCAAAGATGTAATTTCTTGCCTGTTGCTAGAGGACTACACACACCAATGGGGCTAAGAATGCAATAAAAAAGATTTAATGGCGAAGGGGATGAATAGAACATTCGAGTATTTTCCCTTCAGCAGAAAACAGTATGTTGCTACTTTGGTAGCAAAGGCTCCTATGCCCAGAAGAAGCTAAGAACTGCCTTCTGAAAGTGCCACGCCAGTGGAAGCACTTTTGGCTCAACATGCACGTGTGTCTGCTGATCTGATTCTTCAATGAGACAATTCACTGTCTGTTTCTGGGACAGAATGAATGGAGGAGTTAGATCAATTATCCAAGAGTCTTCAGGATATACTTTGACAGATGATGAAAGGACTCTAATATGTAATTGAAATACCCTGTACCAAAATACTCACATTAAACCTCGGCTGATTACACACAGGTCTGAGCTATCTCAGACCTTCAGAACAGGAATTGAGTTGTTTATCAGTGAAAGCCAAACTTCTAAAAAGCTGGCTACCCACTACAGAGCCTTTGTGCTGGGTAAATTAGCTTCAGGAAGAGAATCAAAATGAATTAAAACCACATGGAGATCCTCTCCCTTTACCCTCCTTTCCCCCTTTCCCCCTTTCCTTTTGCTATACGAATCCCCTCACCAGGAGACAGAGGCCAGTTCAGTCTAATTTAGTCCAGTGTTTTTGTTTCCTAAAGTCTCAGTCTTGGGCTGAGTCCATTAATAGGCTGCAGCTGATTTTAATCTAGATGAACTCAAGACTTCTCTCTTCTTTGGTTTTAAAAAGATTACAAATTGTGTGTTATATAAATAGAGGGAAAAGGGAAAAAAAGAACCAGAATGAGTAAAAAAATCTGCTCTCCATTAGCTGACCTGCTGAACAAGCCTGTGATTCAAATAAAGATGAGAAATGAGAGTTGTGGGGGGAAAAATACACAACTGAAAGCTCTAGTGATACTGCATGCAGACGTACTGGTAAGAGGAGATGCAGTAATGTCTGATAGCTACCATTACCATTGTAATAACACAGAAGAGATATTAATGAGACTCCAAAAGTGGCAAACCAGATGCCTCAAAGACTGTTCTGATAGTTTGCAGCACCCCTTCCCAGTTAAACTTAAAATCACTTTGATTAGCAACTATGACCTCTTTGTATCTTATGTCTCTGTTAGCTAAGGTGGAATAAGTTAGTCTTAGACTAGCTCCTTGTAGAGTATAAAAGAATGCCGTGATACCCACGTGGACTGATTCAAGTGGGATCTCTAAAAAGGGGTGCTGAACATAGAGAGGGTTGCCTCAGTTGCCTGAGGTACCTTGGGAGAACAAGCGATAAAGAAGGTGTATGGGTATGTTGTGCTCTAAACAACCAGTTCTGGGTTCCTTAGGGCAAGTCAAAGAAGAAACAAACTCCATGCCCATGTAATGCAAAATGATTTCTCTCTTTGTCCAGAAAACCTACTTTAGATTAGCTCTAACAAGTATAAAAAAGAACAGGCGAACTAATCTGCTACAAAAGGTAATTGGGGAATTATTTTTGGTATGATACAAGAGCTTAGAGGCTTTAACACACCACGGTAAAGGATGACAGCAGAAAATCACTTCCCTGTAGTGCTGTTTCTCATGACCACAGTTGCAGATGGCTCGTCAACAAGGCTGTCAGTACTACTATACACCAGTACTAATATGATTATGGTCAAAACACTTTTGTCTTATTGGTATCAAACCACTTTATGTAAACATCTTTGTTTCTTCTCCTGTCACACAGAAGGAAGGAGAGCTGAATGCTGTAATCCTCCTCCATCTTAGAAAGGGCAATCTCTTCACGAACTTTCTGAACTACCTAGGCTTACTCCTGTTCACTTCTTAGTACGGCATGTTTTTAGTGTACTTCACCCTAAACTAATATTATGTGCTCTCAGCCCCAGATCTCCCAGCATCAGTTTTCTTCATTGATTTCCTTGTGTGCTGATTTTTTTAAATAACACGTTTAATCAGAGAATGCTATCATATGATACTGCTAAGGATCTGAAAATTGGGAATGCCAATCTTAAATTATTTTAATTTCAGGTGGGAAGGCTTTTTTTTTTATGCCAAACTCTACACACAGTCATAGGACACTGGATGGCTCAAGAAGCATGAATCCATGATTTTGAAAATAATTGCAATAAGCTGCAAATGTGACACTCATTTTTCTTGATGCTCAACCTCAGTGCTGATGTATTAAAAGCTTCCCTTTAGAGGAATCTCATGAACAGCTTATACACAACTGCTCTATTTAAAAATGGCCACAGACACCAAGGAGCAAAGCCAAACATGAAGGGACCATGAACAGCAAGTGAGCAGAGTGTAACTCCTCACAGCACCCTACAGTCATAGTCCCACTGGAGAGCAGCAGGATGGCAGCCATTTGGAGGAAGGAGAGCTATAGAGTGGTCTGTAACAGACTTTGTTCTTTAACTCTTGCTGAAAAATATAGGTAAAACACTGCTTTCAATCCACAAGAAAAAAAGTTTTTAATAACCTCTGAGCAAGATTTTAAGTGAGCTGTACTCACAGACAAAAGATCCCAAGAAGCTGGAGTCTTGATGTCATTATGGTAACTTAAAAATCTCAAAATAGCATTTGATTCCTCAGAGAGTCCATTTCAGGAGTCCAGAAATGTTTTTCTCTGCTTGCTAATGCTGTCATTTTGGGAATCGCACACATCTGGTTTACACAAACAAAGAGAGTATATACCTGTAAAAAGTAAGAATCACAGCTTTGCCATAAGAAGGATATACAACAGACATAGTAAAAGTGCTAGTAATCAATAATAAACAGTAGATATGCCAAGAAACAAACGGACAGACAGACATGAGTAAGAGGAATTCCTATCAGCTTTACCTGAACACAACCCCTCGTAATAAGTCTCAATTGCAATGATAAACATGCCTGGATTAAACCCAGAAATTTTTCATTCCTTGCTAATGGGGCAAATGTAACTTGGAAGGGGTCTGTATGCAATCACTGGAGGTTTTATTTGTATAACTTTTCTGGAGTTTGACTATGACTATATTTGATTGCATGTGGGTGGCTGTGGGACGAGCGGACAGCTGGGTGAAAAACTATGACAAAAAGAATCTTGTCCCATTTCCTGCCTGCGCTTCATTCACTAATGAGCACTGCTCTGGGTCATTCTCAAGATTTCTTCATCTGTTGTTGTCTCGTCTGCAAAAGGGGCACCCCAGCAGTGGAGCTGTTGTCAGCTTGTCTTGAGAGTTTATTCTGCTGCCTCTCACCCCCGCAGCTGTGTGGGATCGTAAGTGCCTGGCTGTAAACAACGCCATATTTCGTGCTTCTTTTTGGATGACTTGAAGGCCAATCTGAGGCCAGATGTGTTTGTGGGTGTAATCTGTTTCCCATTTCTTGTAATAAATATGTATCTCAACAACTAGTAATAAAGTGAAATCAGGATTTATCTGTTGTCTTCTTCAGTGTGATTTGTGCTGGGAAGCGAATGTTAATAAAACATAGCAAAGTCCTCAGTCTCTGCTTTCCTCCTGGAGTGCTTACAACATTCAGTGAGCTTATCCCGACCAGTAAACAACCAGGCTGGTGAATCTGATGCCGTTAGACTCCTGCTGTAGCAACCAATATCCCTCTTGCTAGCTTGTGGAAAGAAAGCCATTTTGCTTCTTTAAGAAACACTGTTTTGCAGTAACGCTGCCTCATTTATTCTTGTTTCTTTTGTCAGATCAGTTCACTTGAAAAAGTTTCCTCCTCGTAGCAGGTTTAGTCATTTTACTAGGATTCTTTTATAAAAGGCTTCTACCTGTCTGCAGGCAGCTCCCTGTGAGCTCCACTAAGCTTCTGTCCAGGGAAACAGAGTAAATGACACCCAATTTCATTCTATCAAAAGAGATGTCTTTTGATTTGTGTTGTAAAATGGGATTGAAATAGCTTTCCCCTTCCAAGCAGGTGGAAAGGTGAGGCAGTGGGAAGAGGAATGCTCCAAGGGCCTAGCCTACTCCCAACCACTAATGGCCCACAAGACGTGTGCTGTTGCAGTGCAACACACAGCTGTGCTCCTCATGATTCTCCCCCTCTTCTCTCCAGTTGGACCATGGCCATATCCACCCCTACTCATATCTGTTATAGTGTGACCCTTACTCTCAATTAAAACCTCTGCTCAAGTCTGTCAAAGATATCCACCAATGAAAAGCAATTCCATTAGGCATGGCTTTGATACCAGACTTCCAATCCTCTGGTATCTGCTACATGTTCTTTTACGTCCTCTGTAACTTGAAATGATGATTGATAGATAGAGTAATAGACAGACAGACAGACAAATAGATATAGATGGTCATAAAAAGAGTTTCTATAAAGAAAGTCACAGGGTTGTCATTTCCCCAAGATGCCTTTCAGAGAAATGCTCTAAAGTTTCAGCCCAAAGAAGGTTTCGCCAAGCCCTCTAGCCCTGGGAGGGAAAGGAAACCCCTTCCACAATGCTAGGCAGCTCTAATTACAAATGCATCAAACCAACACCTACTTTTATTCAAGATAATTGTTCCCTGACAGTACTCATCTATTTTCTTCAATTGCACTAATGAATGTTAGTTACTCAGTCAGCCTTGCAAGCTGTGTTCAGCAAATGGGCCACCAAAAACCTAAGTACATTCTATTTCTTCTGTGCTTTTTCAGTTTTTATTTTAACACCCAAGTACAAAAACTGTAACTGCGTATGTAAACCTCCAAGACTGGCATAACTGAAGAGAACAGTTTTAGCTGGAACAGAAGACACAATTTATTCTGTTAAAACCACTCATGATGATATGTGAGAAGAAGCCCTTTAAGCTTTTAGGAAACAAATTATTTCTAGGGTTAGCAATTAGGAAAACAAAACAAACCCAAAACATTTGTATTTGTAAACCAAGTATACTTGCTGTGGCTTAACTAAGATGTGCTTGGATTTTTTTCTTCAAAGAACCACCACATTTTAAGATGCTAGTAACGTAAAAAACCTAAGCCTGGACAGAGTCACTCCCCCACTGCTTCATCTAGGTTTTCAGCATTTTACTGCACTTTCACATCTACTATGTGAAATAAAGATCAATCTGTTTCCAGAAGGCTCCTTTGGTGGGTGGTCTGAGTTCATTCTATTTTTCAATTTCATTTTCCAGGACATTCAGAGTTTTCTTTCCATTTTCTGTGTTGAACTTAGTGGTTTTACAAAGCCACAGTACCAATAACATAATATGGAGTATTTTTTTATTTCTTCCTATATCCAGCATGGTCTTACACACAAGCTGATCACCTCCAGAACCACACTGACCATACAAGAAGCATATCTAATTTGATCTTGGCCCTAATTCTCCTGCCTTCGTTGGTTTTGTATATAGTTGACGTACTATGACCCCTTGAAGAATATTCCTTACACTTGACCCTCTCAGTAGTTTCATAGGATCTCCCCATTCTCTTTGTATTCTTATCAAATGCTTTCACTCTGCCAAATCAACATGCCCTCAGAACACTTGCATAAAACAAAACAAGGCTATTTTCTCTAATTAAAGCTCTTGCTCTGTCTACAGCAATGTAGGAAGAGCCTTCACAAAACATATAATCTATGAAGCCATTGCATGATAAAAAGTTTGCTAGCAGTCTTCTAGAACTCGTGTCTTACACACTGGAGAAAGTAAATCCCTTATCCAAGCTAACCAGCAGAACAGACTTCTGAGTGCAACTAGATTCTGGAATTATGGAAATAGACTATGCCATAAATGTGTGAAAGTGTCATTTTGTACACCATGCACCACGGTAACCTGTGAATTAACAAGAAATCAATGCAGGGGTGCACCTTGAATGTTAAGACAAAGCTAGTAAGTATTTGTGGGCTGCTGTAATTTTGTGTCCAGAAATTTCAAAGCATCATATACAGCAAAATCAAAATACACACCCACTTTTTTCAAACACCCCGACAACACAGCATTGCCTCTAATGGGGTGTAAGTCTGTTTCTCCAGTGTCTCTTGATACGTCGAGATGGTACATGGACTAGACAAAGCCAGAGTAAGACTAATGCACAAGCAGGCTAAGCAAACTTTCGTGATTGCAAGGAATATCTTTAAATCATAACCTGATCTTAGATGATGACACAATCATTGCCTGAGTCATCTGAAAATCTGAAACAATGGCTCTGAGAATGGTAAACTTTGTCATTAATCTGACAGTGTGTCAGCCTCATGACTTGAAGGAGGGAGAGAAGGACAGCAGGGATTCTGCCACTTCAGCAGACAGCTCTATGGGTGGAGCAGGAGCAGAAAAGTACAGTAAGCCTGACTCAGTCTCCAGCAGATACATTCCTGATGCTTCAGCAACATGACTGAACTTTACACTCAGGACACTTGGTGCCTGTCACCCTCAATAAGGAAATGGCATCTCTTGCTGTTCCTGATGGTGAGCAACAATGCAGGGAGGAATCAAATGGCAGAGAAGCAGCAAAGCAGAGGATCCCAGATGTAAAACCAGGATTTTAAAACCTCACATGACCTAAATAAGTACTAGCACTGACATACCTGATTTGGGGCTGTCATGCAAGGGAAGCCTAGTCTTTAGATAAACAGAATGTCCGCCCTTAACCTCCTGAACTATCAATTTTCCCCGTCTAATACTGCAGAAAGGTTATGCTGCAGTGCCCTGTGCTTCCTCACATTTAAAGTTAGGGTAGCCAAGGGCAACAAAGACTCCTTCCTCTCCAGCCTGATAGCAGAGTTCTTCCTTCCTTTTGTTCGCATGAAGAACAAACACCGAGTTGAACAATAACAGTGGATGCTTCATTATGATGCTCTCCTGGGCACTCAGCCCTGGCTAGCATTATCTTACCACTTGGTTTTGTTTTGAAGGAAACTCGGAATGGTCCTTTCAATTGCTGGTGTTTCAAGATCAACATTATCTCTACTTCCTCTATTTTCAAGTCTCCTTATTTTACCAACAATATGTGGCACTACGAAAAAAAAAAAGGCAGACAGAACCAATGAATGGAGAAAACTGCCAGTCTAAGAGGCGAGCAGTAACAGAAGGCCATTTAAACTAGCTTTCTCTGAACGAGTTAAGCTACTGATTCTGAGCATTAGGGAAAAAAAACCAAAACCAAAACCAAAGAAAGCCAAAACAACTTAATCCTTGGCAACTATTGGAGGAAGTGCACATGAGGAACACAGTTTAGGCTTGAAATATACTGTATTTGAAAACATCCAGGAATCTGATCACACTTCCTGAAATCAACATCAGCACCAGACCTCTCCCTGTCACAGCTCCTACTTTATGGACAAAAAGGCCTTTAGTCATTCAACAGAATTCATACCCTCTGATCCGTGACAGACAGGTGGCAAAGCCGATTTACCACAGACTTCTCTCTTGTGCATTCCTGCAGACTTTTACTTTTCTTGGACAAGTAATTGTTTTGGACAAGTTATTAAATTATCACTCACTTTTTACACTATGGGAAGGACAGGTGAACAAATTTAATGACAATTGTGCAGTCCACTCTGGACCATCAACTCAGGCATAGTCAAGAAGCTACACTGAAAACAGGTGTCAGTGGACACAGTTGTTCCAGTAGTGACTGAGAAAGGGAGCAAAGGGGGGCAGACGGCTTCATCCTCCGCCAAGTCTCTTTCTCTGCAAAGATCTGTCCACAAAAGACACACTCTTGAACTGAGCGTGAGGCAAGCCAGCCTCAATTTGTGTGATGCTGTCGGCTGCAGCCCTCAGGTGGGACAGCTCATTTACCCCTCTGCCAGAAGAGGACTCAAGTTTGCAGCTTCAGTTTGTGTGCTGAAGCTTCCTGTGCCCTTGAATGATACACCAGTAAGCGGTGTCCTTCCTGAACCCAGACAGCTGGGACCAGCTGGAGAGACGCCTGTCTCCACTGGTGTTCAGACATGACAGTGGAATTTAGTTCATTTTACACTGGAAAAGTCTGGACTTGCTCTGACTTCTCTGCTTAGGAACCTTTCCTAAGGCATGACAAATCTTACAAATGAAAATCAAACAGTGCCTCGGGTGGCTGCTAGTCCTCACTACTGCTATGGTAGGTGGGAGGCTACGGGTCAGTTGTGTGGCCACTCATTCCCCAGTTCAGCCTAATGCACATTTGAGCAAGAAACAGGAAGCAAACCGGTTTCTCAAAGAAAAGAAAGTATTTTGGATGAATAAAAGTTAGCTCTGTTAAACTCCAGGCGAGTCCTATTAAGTATTACTCGGCTGGAAGGACTGTAGTGATGAAGCAAGGCCACAAAGCTGTAGGGGAAGGAAGGCTGAAGGGCAAAGAAACAACATACCTTTGAGCTCTGGCGTGCACAGCATGACGCCCTGCCTCTGTATCGAATATGAGGGTGGTTGGGATCACATTACAGAACTATCAGAGTTATGCTTTAACCACCCTAATTTAGCGGTTTTGGCTTTTGCTACCACATTAGAATACATTGGCTTGATTTTCAAAGGTAACAAGCACCTACAGCTCCCGCTGACTTCAGTGACAGCTGCAGCTCTAAAAATCAATTTAAGATAGTTTGCATATTGAGAAGAACTGAAGGAAAATAAAAGGCCTATTGTGTGCATACGAAGAGTTTAAACACTGCTGATGGGTGGTATATGAGTCCCTTCCCTTCTCCAAATGAATTTAACTTCATGTTTTGTTTGGTTTTCCTGTTGATGCATCCTGCACCCTCCAGTGCTAAGCTGGTGGGATCCCACATACTTTTCCTGGCATGTGGAGTTTAAAATAAGAGACCTCAGCAATCGGATATCCTCAGCATTTCCAGCTATTGAACACAATCATGAGTACTGTGATCCAATTTCAGAGCAGAAAAGAAAAGATATATAGGAATATTCTCCCTGTGCTGGTACGGGGCAGACAAAAGAAAACTAAGCAAACAGGATGTTCTGCTCCTCTGTGAACTTCAGCAAATGGCCATGGCAGACAGGATACAGTCTACAAACACGCAGCTGCAATGTATGTGCCTGGCTGCCTGATACCTTGTTCTGGGTAATTCACTCAGAGCACAAATATGGCATGAAGAAAGTAAAAGGTGTAGTGTGCAGTTCCCACCTGACGTGCCTCAAGTCCCTCATCAAACACACACAGCATGAAGGAGAAATGTGATTTTTCTATATGCTGCTGAGCAAAAGAATCTCATCCCTAAACTCACTCAGAACATTTTCAGGAGTGCAATGCTTCGTGTTCATGACTCAGGACATCAGCCTGCTTACTCTAAGCATATTAACTCAGTAGTAAGGCACATCCCAGCTGAGGTCTCCACAACAGCACACAGCACTCTGAGAAATCGCCCTATTGCAGACTGATTGATAGCACTCTAACAGTCCCACAGCATCTTCTAGAAATGTCAGTATTCACATCTCTGCTTCTGGAGAGCACACCTTCACAGGGTGTTGGGACTAGATGGGAGATTGTTTCTGTAATGGAAAAGCTAGGAAGGTTAAATGAAAATGACATTCAGTGGACAATAAAGTAAAATCTTTTCAGCAACATCATCTCCTGTTGAACTGTTAATTGTAGCATCATCTGCCCATGCTTCCACTTCACCCATGCAGTCATGTGTGCACTGCCTTGCCTCAGCTGAGCCTTAAGGCAGACCCTTTACGGTTATTCAGGTGGCAAATCAAGGAACAGATGGGGCTTGATACACCCTGCTTTAACAAACTGCTGACTAAACTTGTTGCCCCTCTCATCTCTGTAAACCTTGGTTAAATCAACTGGGGACAAAGTAGTGGAAACCCTATTTGCAAAGTGTTATCCCTGTGCTAATAAGCCCCCCCTCAGGCAAAGTTTTCTAGTTTAGGTGAAGTGCTATTCAAATGCACCTATCTACACAGGACTGCACTCTGGAGACTTCCAGGTTCAGGCTGTAGCCAGCTGTTGGATCTCCGCACCACTTCCCCCTCCCCAGCCCAGGGAAAAACAGAGCGTCCAGCAACGAGGTCCCTTCAGCAACCAGGCAAAGTTGCATGTACTACTACCAAGGTTAAGTAATTTGTGTCATAGTCCTGTATTGCTAACTATCATTTCACAAGATAGAATGACAGTAGTGATGGTTTCACCAAACATGTTAGGGGTGAAGCCAGAACAGACATAACCTTGAGGACAGCAAAAGAAATCTAGTTCCACCTGTGTGAGAAAGGGATAAATCGCAGTGATATTTAACTGCCTTTTACCTTCATAAGCTGCGCACAAAAGCATGAGACTTTACTCTAGCTGAAAAACATGGGTTTGGCCTGACATTTTTTTGGCTTCTGACTCATGAATATGTTTGCTTAAGAACATTAAGTCCATTTTAGGTACCTTTGACCTTATTCTACAACTCTGTAGCTTGAAGGATGTAACATCTTCTATGTTAAATGCAGGCAATTACTAGTAGAGTCTTGATCTTCTACAACAACGCTCAGTTCCCGGAACAATATACTGTCACAAATCACAGATACTACCTCTAATCAACAGACAACTGCACTCCTTATGCTAAAAGCCTTTTGGAAAAAAGGCCATTTGCTTTAGCACTCTGCTGAAAACACAGGGGAGCTACCCACTTTGATCAGGAATTCATTACAGAGAGACTGGTAAGGAGAAGATTTCTCTGAAGTGAGACCATTTTGTCCCAGGAAGCCTATGCCAGCCTTGAAAAGGGGAACGTCTTTGCAAATACAGAACTCTACTCTTCAGCTCACCGTTTTAACAACACTGGATTAAAAAAAAAAAGTTTTGGTTCACACTTGTGTAAATGACAACAGATTCTGCATACTGCTTGCACTAAGTTTTTTTCATATTACATTTAGTAAAAACTTCAGAAAAATTAAATGCTTGCACTTCAGTTGCAATCCAGCAAAGCATTTAGGGACATGTTTGGCTTTCAGTGCAAGAAAGCAGTACTGTATCTTCAGTGTCTTTACATAAGTCTTCAGGAATAAGCAGGTAATTCAATACTTTGTGCTAAACGGGATTTATCCAGCATAATATCCTCCCACAAGTTAAGCTCACAGCAAAAAGTACGGCCAGAAACTATAGCGTTCTGTTGTCTACCTACTATGCCACTAGGAAGATCATGTTTGCAGAGAGAAACGTTTCATTTTATTCAAATGACAGAGTTTATTTTGTTTCTACTGGATCTAAACGCAAGACGCCTCTAGTCCCCCTTCACAATTAAAATATTTTCCCTCCACCTCTCTTCATTACCATTTTTAGTTGGTTTTGCATCTGTGCTTTGTTCCTCTGGACTCCCTCATTTGACAGCCATGGAGTTTGGCTACTCCAGCGAGGCTTTGCCAATGCCGCTGCAGAGTAGTAGAACAATTCCCAAAAAGCCACCTAGAGAGGACCCTCTCACCCAAGCGAACGCCATTCCTGGGCCAGGTTTAGTAACTCATTCCCCAAAATGCCATGAACCAGATGAACAAAAGGACATTTTCATCGCTGTCAGTTACATCTGTACGGGTGATTTTGTTGGCATTGGGATGATGGAAGTCTTATTTTTTTCACATTCCTTACTGCCAGGACAGACTTAGCCTATGAACTGATCATGCTTTTTTGCTTCCATTATTACAAACCTGTTAGAAATAGCATGAGGTTTTCAGTGTCCTGTGGGCAATACAGCAAAAACGGTTCCACCCCACAGAGATCCTAACAATGATCAGTTCATCTTTATCCCTCCAACAGGGCCGGAAATCACCAGTGGCACTGCAAATCTGTTACCATCTCAATAGCAATGCACAACTTTATTCCCATTAATCTGTCTTCCACCCATTCACACATCAAGTACAACCCTGCTTCATTTTACAGATTATATCCATGTTGCTCCAGACAAAGGTCACTTTATAGTTACAGTTCTTCAATTGAATAAAAGCTTTTGATGCAGTAAATCATTGTCTCTCACTGTTCAAACTCACACAATACAATACAAATAATGCTGCCCTTTCTTTCAGAATTCCCTTTCTACCTCACTACTCATTACCAAAGCATTTCTTTACAAAATAAAATGAGGCACTTTTCACTTGCTTCAGCCATATAAATTAGTTATAGCACTTTGGAGACCGTTTGCCATACTGCACTACAAACCCAGATCCTATGCTATTTTGAGATCAAAACGAGCCTCTTTCATTACATTAGTGACAAATGAAACATAACATACCAAGTTTTAGCTGTTTCTAGATCTTTTCCCCCTTAGTACTGTGAATCCTAAAATCTAAGACACTCTCTTCCGAGTGCCATGTATCTTTTTTTTTCTACTTAGAAGTCACCTGCCTCACTAAGACATTACAGGCAAGGTAAGCATGGTTGTGCACAGACACACGTGTGCAGTGGAAAAGAAGGCAGGAGAAAGGGTGAACTAACCAACTAATAAAAACCAAACTCTTCCCTTTAGCAATACAAGGTATTCCATCCTTTCTTTGGGTAGTGAGGGGAGCCAGGCAGCATGAGACACAAGTTTTGAGGTTAAATTTGCAGATAACTTTCTTTCAAATGGAAGAATAAAACATAGCAGGATAAATCTTAATGTCAAGTACACTCATGCAAAACGGCAAACATTTAATGGCAAGAGTGCTTTATTTAGCACTGAAGGTCATAACAAGAACTGAGGCCAAAAGCTGAAGGCGGACAAATTCTAATCTGAAATACAGAACAAGTATTAAGCAGCAAGCTAGCTAAAACTTGAAAACGCTGTCAAGCCAAACCAGGAACCCACATTTCGTAATGTCTTCAAATAAAAGTGAATGCCTTTCTAGAAGAAATGCTTCTGTGTAACCTAAGTTATCAGATACCTGAAGGAAACATGCATGATATATGGGAGATCAGTTTGGATGAACTGCTGATTCCACCCATCTTTAAACCCTATGAAACTGAAAATAAATCATTACTCAAAAGCAAGTCCTAGCTCACTAGAATTATTTGCTTTATCTTTTCAGTGCTTCTGAGCTCTTTCAGTGAAAAGCAATGTTAATCACTTGGTTAAAGGATTCAGCTAAAAGTCCCAATGGACTCTCCAGTTGACATGTTCCCTGCCAACAGACACTCCACTACCATACCACCATGTTCCCTGTCTTCTTTTGCAGCACCATGCTCTTGTACTTAGACGAGATGGAATGAGACTTACTTTCATAGACAGCCGAGCTACCAGTTGCCAATAGCTAGGCTCTGTCGCTAGCTTGTATTTATGCCTCAGAACACCGCTGCTTCTAAAGCTAGATTTGGACGATTGCCCACAGAATACAGCTTAACACTGACATCAGGTTAGTTAGCCCATCTTCTTTTTGGATATGTATGTGCACAGCTAAGTGGCATCTTCTAGTTCAGCTGACGTAACCCAGTATGTGCTACATTCAGCTTCAATGAAACTACAACTAGGCAAAACAGCCCAGAATCTGTTCTGACTGATACGTCAGGAACAGAACTACCAGCTGATAATTTCCAATCCAAACCAGAAATTATATCACTGCCAATGAGAAAAATCATCTTGTGACTTGCATCCTTAATCAAGTAGATCTGGAGCTTTTTTACTGTTATTCTTCTTTTTGACAGTATCACTTCAGTCACTTTAACTAGTATATTGAATTAGGGAAGCAACAGCAAGTCCTTAAACAGAATACACAAGCAGACAGTAAAACTTCCAGTATTTTGTGGTGCTCAGATCCAGGCTTCTGCCTCTCTGTTTAAGATCTCTACAACATAGAGATCTGCTGTCAGACTGGATTTTGCAATCACAATTCAGGTTCATCACGGAGTCACACTGTACAGCACAGCAGTACATTACATGACATTGTGTTGCAATTTAAAGCCAACCAAGGCTTTTTCTGGGTTTGCACTCCACCCCCTCCACTGCACACAGAGCATACTGAAGCAATGAAAGGAGGAGACTGAAGGCTGACTTTCCTTGCTAAATCTCTGACTGGCCAATCTTGCTTTCCAATCATGAAATTTCATTTCTCTAGTCTGCAAGTGGAAGTAAAAGAATGAGGACTGGATTCTTTCATCCCTGAACACTTCAAGTTCATAAAAGCAAAGAAGTTTTCTCCGTGCCACCCTTGGGCAGGCTGGAGATCTGCTCTGACAGTGTAAGAGAAGCTGTTCTGCCTTTACTAGGGTCTCCTCCGAACACTTCTGTGCTTGCACCGAGGCTATGAGATGCAAAGATACCAGGGAAACAGAGCAGCGATTTACATTGACAAAGAGGATTTTGATACACTCCTCCAAATGGGGCAGCATTACCATCTTAATAGCCTTTTGCTCTCAGCCCTCTTCCTGAGGACGCTGGAGATTTTTGCGAATGGAGAACAGTTCCGCTTCCCATTTTAACTGCAACAATAGCAGAAGGGCTCCTTAAACTGCATCAAATAGAAGCCTGTGAAATCCCTAACTAGCCACACTGCCTCTCCTGCCGTTTTATTATCCTCTGGCCCACAGAACAAAAGGGGGGGAGCTCCTCCTCATTTTTAGCCTATTCCACACATCCTAATCCCTCAGAGGTGGCAATGGAAATTGCTTGTGGAACTGTTAAATCACACTTTCACTTTGTCTTTCATTCCCCATTCACCCTCACTAATCAAGGAGTTTCCAGCCACATTTTCCGATATCAATTTGTTTATGGCCTATTGGTTAATGGTCCCGGGATGGGACCCCCTGTGTAAGAAGAAAGAATCCCGGGCATTTCAGCCAGCTGCTGCTTCTCGCCAGTTCCCACACCCATCCACTTGTTCCCATCAGCCGCTCTGAATGTGCTCACCTCCTGACACCAACTGAATTAAACAAGAAAGCCTGAATGGGAATGCTGCCTTTGCAATCAGGCTGCGGGACAGATTCCACTTGTTAGCGCTATACGATGTCCCCCTCAAGCAGCAACGCAGGGACACTCCCTCACCGGCTGACCCGTGACAGCCTTACTGACATCTTACCTTGCGTCCAGCTTCCCTCTGGAAAGAAGCACCAGCTACAACTCTCATAAAAACTCTAGTCTCTCTTGCACGAGGCAGCCTGATGCCACTTTCTGTATCTTATCCAAAACAGCCATTTCAAGGCGATTTGCTCACTTCCTCCTTCCACAGAAATAACAGTCATTGAAATACGGTATGCGAACATGCAATATTTACGTTGTACAGCTCAGTGAGATGGCTCACGTGTAAGCACTTACAAGGCTTTATAAAATAGTCTGGGGCACATTATCAGAGGAACAATGCCCTTGGTTACTACCCATCTTGGAGACAAATATCTAAAATGGAAACATAATGATGTAGTCAGAAAGTAAGAAAAGGCTCACACAAATACGAGCTTCAAGCTGCCTTTGAAAATGTACAAAGAATGTCTGATATCAAGACAGCATTTACTTAGAGAAATCCAAACTGGTATCTCACCTATTTTTAGAAAAATGGTGAATGATGTTTTAAATGTGCACCCCAGAAACATATGGATACAGGGAAACAGCAATTGCCATACTCCTAATACAGTGCTATCCTTCTGTTAGACTCCTGCCCGATCATCATTATGTGGTACCAGGCCCATTTGCTCTTTAAAGGTAGGGTTCAGTCCTTGGTAAACTGTTTTCCTGGCTTACAGAAAAGAACTGAAACAAATAAAGACCTACTCTGAACAAATGTTTCCTGTTTCTGAAATGGGAAATCTTTCTTTCTCAAAGTTTCACTACATTAGTGCCTGAGGACAGAGCAGGAAATTGTCTGCCTTTTTTTATAATGACCAGAAACATCTCTGCAACTCAGAAGATATTTGAGATAGAAAAGTGGCTTGTCTTCTGCCCTGTACTGAATCAAAACGTGTCTAGAGCAACTCTTGCAAGCCATATCAGTTTAAACTAATAAAAACTGTTTCTAGTTCCTGTAGCCTGTTTAAAATTACTGGTACCAAATAAAGCAGACCAAATTCCCAGAATGGCATCTAAGAACACACTGGGTATAGTATCCAAAGGGGTAAGAAACAATGGATGGACCTCCACATTATCATTATGTAGATGTATCAAATGGAAGCAAAAATGCACCAAAAAATGCTTTTGTTTCTTCTGTTTTCCTACATCATGTATTACCAGAGATGTAAGCGTATTTAGTCATTAGTAAATGTAAATATGTTGTTGGTCTGGTACAGCCTGTTTGAAGGTGCGAAATGGTCAATCAGAAGGAAGATAACTGTTCACATACCTTAAAAAGTTCATAATGCTTTATGGGATCAGTGATTCTCAATCACTGCAACCTGAGAAACAGCGATATTTGCTTTTCTTAATGCCATGGCTGCTGTACCCTCTGAACAGAAAGTGACAGGCACTGACTAGTTTTATTTAGTCTGCTAAACTTATGCAGCAATCAGGAGCCAAGCTGCATATCAACAGACAGCAATTCAACAAAATCGATCTATGAATGTCTGTCAAAAAGTAAGGACATTAAAGGAAGATTTATTGGGATAAATGGGGGAAAGAAGGGAAGAGCTGAACTTGCCCTTTTGCCATGGTCTGAAAATACGTTCTTTAGGACATGGCCACAAGGAACCCTTGTTTCCTGCCATCATGGTAGTAATATCCAGCTTTTCAGTACACTACCTCATATCCTAGAGAATCTGATGATTATTTATGACCATGGGGCATTAGCATTAAAATGATCTCAAAAATAGAGAACAGATATTAATTTCCTGTATTTTTATTGATGTCAAGCTATTTGCTAAAGAAAAAACATTTAATAGAGCATGTTATTAATGATAGATGGGGATGTTTCTCCCGGAGAACCCTATCCCATAAGAGCAATGTTGCCAGAACCATTCTACTTTACCTTGAAGGAAAACAGGGAACCTTGATTAATAATTTTAGGGTTCATTCTTAGATCCATGAGAATATGCAACAACTAATTCAGTATAATCCAAGACAAAACAGTGAACACAGCAGAAGACTGCCCTTGTCAACCAGATTGTTTAAATATGGGGGGGGGTTAATGAGGTATAAACAGCACCGTTTTCAACAATAGTTGCTGGTATGTATGTTCAGCCTGCTTAAAATACTAACTGTAAAGGCAAAACAAGCAATGCTCTGGTCTTACCTTGAAGAACCAAGCCTGATTTCTCAATGGTGTAGAAAAAAGCAGAGAACGGAGCAACAGGGGATTTAGCAACCAGGAGCTGCAAAACAAACAAATAATATGTAAGTACACATCTCTATAACATACTGATCAGAGCTCAAATCCATAGAATAATCTCACTGGATTTAACTTCCAGAAGTGGTAAAGCATACTGCAGAAATAATGAGCTAGTTCTTGATCTAGTCCTGTCACTTCTAGGTAGTTGAAGTCTTCTCAAATGCATGTACAGATCATGCTGCAATTTTAAAAGGATTCACAGGTCCTAAAAAAACACCGTCATGAAAACAGCGAGCTTTGCCTGTCTTATTGGCATCCTGTTAAGCCTTATCATTCCTGCTGGTTCAGGCAGTTGGACTCAAATAGGAGATGATTTTGAGCAAAACCGCAACTGCCACTGTGTAACGCAATTTTAATCACCATTAGCTGTTCCACAGATGCACCCCCTCGGCTTCTCCAGGAACTCCACCCTCCATCTTCCTCCTGCCCCTGGAAGCGCCATGGTCCAACCGTGGGTCACCACATCGGGAACAGCAACGTGCCATCTGGATGTCCTTGTTTACAAAAGAGGTAATGACCAAGTCAAGGTTTATCCAAGGATCCTGTCCTTGGAGTTTCAAAACAGGAACTGGAATTCCCTCTGGGTGCATAGTGCAACTGAATTTAGCTTGGCATTCAGGTGTGCTGGCCCTCCATGGTCAGGCCAGAAGTATGCCAAGTTCTCTGGCTCTACTAAGGAGGAACCAACCATCCTCTGAGGAAGATGAGCTGTAGCAGAGCTCTGAAGACAAAGAAAAGGGCTTGTTGGCAGGGTAGGGGACATGGGATCTGCAGCGCCAGTCAAAATCCCACAAACGTGCCATTCTTTATTGTTTGGCTGTTTGATTCTTGCCGATTGATGGGGACTGCTCCCTCAGAGCTTGCCTCAAAACAACCCTCATTCTATCATCTACGTGAAAGTGACATTTTAATGATAAGCTCTGCCCAGAGTGCGGTCAGCACAAGCAGTGATCTCATGGTCCCCGTGTGGGCCCTGCAGAAGGCACTGACAGCAGTGGCTGAAGCGGGGAGCGTGCTGCTGCTCTGTCTCTGGCACACAGCTGCTGAACAAAGCTGAAACACCTTTCTCCCCTCACCTCCTCAACAGCTTGGAAAGGTCGGGAGTGGAAACCAGCCCTCCCGGCATTGGCCCTGCACCCTGGAAGAGCCTTCCTGCCCTCCCAGCCCCTGAGGACACAGTTTGGGCAGGCAGTTCCCTCTCAGCCCGCCCTGATCCTGTGAGGGGATCTGCTCCAAGGGCAGCGATAAGGCAGAGCCTGAGCTGAGGACACTGTGACTGCTGAGGACACAGAGCAGGCCTGCCGACTTCCATGTACTGATTTCATCTCACCTGGCCGCAACGCCTGCCTAGCAGCGTGTGCTGTGGAACCATCCCGCACCTCCATGCCTCAGTGTCCAAAGCTCTGTCGGATACTACACCCTCTCAGGCCAAGACAGGCAGCCCTCTGTCAGATACATCCAAATACAGATTTCTTGGAACTACAGACAGTTAACTCTTATTTTTAGAGGTGTGAGGCACCAATAGATCCTGCTGATTTCAAATGGAGAAAAAAAAAAAAAACATTATTTCCAAAGGTCACGCCCAAATTCTGCCAAATATTCAAGCACTCGTAAAGGTCACTGCATATGAATTTCGGTTGGTGGTGCCTAACGATCAGCAGGAAAACGGTGAGCAGGTTTTATAAAAGCCAAGAGAGACTACAGAAAAACGAGGAAGTTCACACTCACCAAGACTGCTCATATTTCACTGAAAAGTCAGACCTTATTGAATCACTTGATAGATACGCAGAACTGGGACATTTATTCCTAAGTGTAAGATTAACAATATCAAGCACCAGAAGTTGGAGCTCTGCAGCGTCCTTTCCTAACCAGAGGATTTGGCATCAAATTTGGCTGCAGAATCAAGGTTCGTGTGACCTTCCTGTAGCACTTGAAGTGCAAAGGGTATCTGTATAGTAGGTAGGCTTCAGTTGTATTTTTATGTAGCCCGCAGACAGGACCAGGCTTAAATGTCTTGCAACTCTTTCTCATCTGACCCTGATACAGGCTGAAGAAACAAAATCCTCATGCCCGTTTTTTCAAATATAACCATTGTTACTCATGTGTACCCACAGCTAGCTAACATTTCTACGGTTTTCAGAATTTAAACCAAACAGTCTCCCTTCTTCTGACAGTAAAAAATAAAGGCAGGCACATAAAGACCACAAATACAGCCAGAAAACATCAGACCACTCCATATGTCAGTGTTTTCCTTTCAGTCATATGAAGCTGGCAAAACCACCTCAGGATGCGATACAACCCTTGCGAACTACTCCAAGTAGGAAAACTGCCACGCTAGCACTTTTCCCTCTTCCACGTTAATTACCGTTCTCACTGGAATGAACTCCAGGAGACAGGAGAGACATGTCACATCCCACATCCGTGACACACCTTGACAAAACCCGAATTCCCTCACCTGTTGTTATCCCCCCGCGCCAGCACTTCCCACCAATGACTCTGCCCAGGAGGCCAGCAGAGTGCCTCCTGGTGCTTTGGGTGCCCCCTCAGCTCTGGGAACACGAGGGAGAGGATGGGGTGGAAAAACTGTGCAAGCGGCTCAGCGACAGTCTCCCACAACAGCTGGATGTTTAATCGGAAAAGCCCAAAGTGAAACAGTTACAAATCTGATGTCTAAGGTCAAATTTTTGGCATTCTGTGCAGTACTATGCACATAAATACTAACCTATATACGCATGCGCACTAGGCACAGTTGTACGTGCAAACAGATGGACATTCAAAAAAGCCTATGTACATTCTGTTACTGCATTTTTATGCAGTTACAATATGTGTATAACTAAGTATAGCAATGAAAAAATATAATAAATCACACCCTTTCAGCAGCACATCACAGTGCCCCTCTGAAAGGCTGCTGCACAGTTACATCTGAGGCTCAGTATAGCTTCCATTTTAGTGAAATGGGAACAGCTCAGAATATTCAAAGGTATTGCTTTATTTTGAATGTTTGCTTACTGAGAAAAATAACCTTTAAAGTATGATCGCATATTTCACAGCCAGACAGAGCAGATATACTTTTTTATATATATGTATATAAAGATATACCTTTTTCATAACACCAAACGCTACATCAACATAACTTTTTTTTAAAAAAGTAAGTATGTATTTAGATTTGTGTTTCAACCAAAGAGAAAAAAATTTAAAAGGTCATTGCAAACCTTCCTCTGGTTGGAATAGCCAACACAGAGTAGGTTCTTACATATACACAAAGAACTTATAAAACATAGAAGGAAATACATAAAAAAAAAATAAATTATGTTTTGGAGGCCAAGAAGCAGAAGTATAAATCAAAGATTACCAAAAATCCAGGTAATGTTGACCCTGGAAAGATTATTAACAATATCAAAAAGGAAATAAAAATTGGAGTTATAATGAAATGACACTGGAGTAGTGATGAAATGTATTCTAGATATGAGTGAAGAAATAATCAGTTCTCAAAAAGCAGGATGATGCTGAAAAAGGAAAAGGCAGATAATGGGAATTATCTATATAATATAGATATAGAATTAAAAGGTGAGTGCAAAGAAAACTCCAGGAGTTTAGTGTATTTGGTAGAAAATAGATAATCTCTATTGAAAAAACATTATAAGAATCAGCATGTGAATTTAGGTCTGATAACTAGTATTTGTCATACGTTGATGAAACTGAAGATGATGCAGCATAACTGAGAAGCAAACATAGTCCTCAAAGGGAAGAGAAAAAAAAAAAGGCAAACTGGTGAGTTGAGGCCTGTAATCTGTTTTCAGTACCATGCAGGGCTTTAGAAGAAGTTTTGAAGGGAAGAATAAGTAAAGACTTCGAAAGTGGAATAAAATGAAACATGGATGTCATGCCAGACACACCTGACATCCTCCTTTGAATTTTTTAGAAATCTGAAATAAATTGGACCTCATCTATTTGGATCTCTGTAAAGCTGCTAAATGGGAACTGATAATGAACTGACAATGAAGAAAACAAGGATAAGCACAGAAGATATAAGACAAAAGGGGAAACAGTCAGTTATTGAAAAGAAAACACGTCCTGGGTAAAGATTACCGACCCACAGGGTGATGTAGCCAGGACAATGGCAGATCCAATTGTAGAGTGCACCACCACATATACCTGGCAAAACCAGGGATACATTGGTGTTTCTGTACAAGCCAGTAGCAAGCTTCAACCTGGAATACTATGTACAGTACAGGTCACTCATGAACTCAAACTGCATGAGATGGGCTGTAAGCTGGCGAGGAGAATGAAGTGCTCATCAGACACACCACTAGAAAAAATTAGCTCAATGAATCTAGCAAAAATGAAGGCTGACTGTTGTCTATGTACGTAAGTGAATGGGGAGAGGGGAAATGAGAGAATGGAAGAGGAAGAAAGAGAAGAGCTTCTCAAACTGACAGCACTGGCAGAAGAAGAATAAACATGTAGCCATGAAGACATTTAGGCTAGAAATTTTGAAGTTTATAACCATCAGTAAAATGCAATTCTGGAAAAGCCTTCAACTCAAAGAGGCAAGGCTAAAAAAAAAAATCTTTATTTTTAGGATTCAGACTGAAATATTTATCAAAAGGATACAGAGCTGTGCCTGGGATGTACTCCATGACCTATGAAGTCTCTTCAAGTCCAGTAGGCATCCTGAGAAGCATTGAAGCCCTGCAAACTCATCTTTTATGCTGATAGAACTGACACAGTTGGAATAATACATGCTAACAATGTCCCTTGATGGTCCATATGCAGCTAAGGATCTTTGTGGTCAATAAACCAAGAAAAAGTTGCTGTTTTTCAAATACAGAATTTATAATTTGAAGTCTTGTCATCTCTATCTTCTGGTGAGCATCTGCTCCTTTCCCTAAGATTCCAAGCAGCCAGCTGAGGATGTGGAAAACACAGGGAGTCTTCCAGAATAACTCAGAAGCAGACAGCTCAGGCAGAACAGGCGTTTCTAAAACTCACATATACTTAACTCTATGTCTTGTCCAATTCTAAATCAGTCCTGGGCAAAAACTGGAGAGAGAACAGAAAGGTTTATTATCTGAACCTGGATCTGGATCAGAATTCTTTATTAACAAGCTGAAACAGAAACCTCCTTCCACAATCTTACTTTCCCAAACTTAAGATCAAGAACCTAAATTTTCAGTCCAACATAAAAGCCTTCCTTGGTTTCTTTTTCGCTTCAGAAAAAGAAAGGAAAATATAACTTCATTAATGTTCTTGATGTATGTAAAGGAATTAACTGATTTGTTTCCTAACCAGATAACTGAAAGACACACCTTTTACAATAAGCAGTATATAGTCAATGAATCAAAGATGAAATCCAGACCTCACCAGAAATTTTTTCCTATTGACACTTCAGTGCAGTCAAAGTTGCACCAAAAGGAGTACATATTTTGACATAAGTACACAGTAATGGTAAATAATAATCTAAAGAAGTTAACAGGCATTTACATTACAGAAGAGTTTTTTAAAATGGTGAAATGAATAGAAAATAGACATAGAAAAATGAAGAAATGGTACTGAGGCTTTCTAATTTATAGTATCCATGGTGCTGCTGGAATGCTATCCATGAGCTATCCATGAGCTTCTGGAATGGAATATAAAATCCAGATGCAGTCATTCTTACGCTGCTGTCCTACTAAAGCGCGAATGACAGAGATGGACAAGAAAAGTAAAAATCAAAGCTTTTTTAAGTTTTGCAAAGTCCTAACTTTACAAAGTGGTTAAATCTTAGTTTCCTTTCTTTCCTTTCTAGCATCACATTTCCTTGTCAGGAGGTTTGTAATAATTATTTATTATTTGACAACAATGTAGAATAAACATTAAACAACCGAAAAATTATTTCTGCCATGAGGCACATTAAGAACACAGAGGTACTATAGAAGAGGAAATATATCACCTTGATGAAAAGTGAATAGAAACTGGATAGACGCCAATAGATTAGATAAAGGAAGATAAATGGGAGACAAGCAGAGCAGTTGAGAAACAAAAGGCTTAGAGAGAATTGATGATGACAGCAGAAAAATCGTACAGGAAAGTTTGTTTTTTAATTAGGGAAAGCATTTTTATTAACAAAGTTTATTGTTTATAAGCTTTCTGGAAGAGATGAATCACAGAAATTGATTGCAGAAGCCCAGGAGAAAATACTAATTATTGGGACAACATCCCCTGTCAATAGCAACGAAAGTGATGAATTGGAAAATGTATTGGATGGACTTTCAGAAGTAGTCTGATAACCAGAAATCAAGCCAGTGTCCTGCCAAAAAAAGAGTAAAGAAGATGAAGGGGACAGAGTCTTATATCAAATTAGTTATCAAAATGCCAGGATGATAAACTACCAAACAGGGAAATAATAAGATATTTTCACTGAGCTATGAGCTATCACATGGTAAAAAATATACAATTTCATAATGGAAAACTAACTATTTTAACAAAAGTAATGGACTAAGATATTTCAAGCATATATTTGAGAAAATCAGCTGTATTAACATTTAATACATCATTTTAATTTACACTGAAAAGACACACAGTTTCTTCCCCATATTTTTACTGAGACTATTAAAAGAAATCGGTTCTTAGCAATGACTGAGGAACATGAGTGAAACCATTCAAAGCCTCTTAAAGTATGTCATCTTCTTCTTATCAGAGAACAGATTCTTCTCTTTTTATTCTGTTCTGTGTTAAGCTTTTCCTTAGATTTCCTTTTCTGCTAGACTTACCCTATCTCATCTTTTGTACTGACAAAATGCGTATATGTGCACTAAGGACCAAACGAATAACAAAACCACATTTACAGCCAATACATATTTTGGAATTCAGGTCTACTGACAAATTACCAAATACGTGAGATTTTTGAAAGGAGTCTGCCTCTCACTACGCTTGCTGCCCTTACTGAAACAACGCTGCTTTGCTGGGTTTTTTTGCTAATTCATATTGTTGTCCTATTGCAGTAAACAATCATTGCTAATAGTTGGTGCATTTCAGGAGAACTCTTCAGTTACACCACATTCGCTCAGAAGAGTATAGCTGCGAACTGAGAAGGAAACCTACGCCACTGACAGTGTCACTCAACAGGCAAAAGACTATCTATCAAGGTTCAGTTAAACTCACATACTAATAAAATCAGTGCTAAGCTAAACAAATCTTTCCCCTAATTGTGCCAAATTGTCTGGGTGGACAATCTTCATGCCAGAATTTCCCTTCTTATTGTAGATTAGAAAGGTTGTTTTTTCAGCTGCAACAGAGCCCAGGAAGAAGCCAGTAAGGAAAACAACAAAGTTGATTTTGCATCAGATATCCCAACAGACCTCATAACTGTTTTTTCTGCCCTCCCTTCTGGTTCTTCTTGGGCCCTATGTGCAGGAATTTGATATATTCTAGAAATGAAAGCAGCAGTCCTTATGCTGCAGATCATTTACTTTTGAGCGAGTAAGAGCTGCGACCCAGTTCCCAGGGCCAGCTCTCATTCCCAGTCCCACAGGTCACGCTGCCTCCAACCTACCAGAAAGGTGCCCAAGGAGAGAACCAAGAGTTCCCTAACAGGCCCTAACACCACGGTGGCATCAAGGCTTCACACAGCAGTATACCAGTTGTCCCCTGCTCCCCCTTCATGTAGAAGTGCCCTTCAGTGCAATGAGATGTCTCCTTTCAAGGTAGGAGAGAATATGGTTGTGTTTTCTGCCAAGCCTCACCAAACACTAGTGCTCGTTAGACCCTGAAGCTCTCTAAGGCTTCAGTCTCGCAACAGGTTCTCATTTACCTTGGGAGAAAATTGCTCCTTGCTGCAGAACCAAGAAGTGACACATTTCTAGTGTTAAGGTGAAAAAAAGGTAGTTTAGGTACCCTGCAATCATTTACTTAGGTCGCAGGATATACCCATAAACAATTTACTGATCTCCCACCGCAAATGATTCTTGGGATAACAATATTTTGCTTGTATATGGTACTTAATCTGTAGATCTTAAAAAGGCTTTGCAAAAGTAGGGGAAAAGCATCCCCATTATTCATTTGGGTAAACTGAAGTTCAGAAATTAAATACATTCCTAAGGATTGTATAGCTGATATCAGTACCAAAATCCGACTAAGACATTATCAGTTCACATTACCTTCATGAACAAGTCACTGTAGAGTTTATTTGACTTTATCAGGGACCTGTGTTTTCTTATGTAAATCATTATCCCCTGCTTTGTATCTTCCTCCAAACTCTGTTGCAAGGAAAAGATGTCTACACATAGACTCTCCCTTTTCAGGCAGAAGAAAGCTCGACAGTACTGTCTGCACTGCTTGTTGTCAGGAGAAAAGGCTGCTGCAGGCTGTGCAGGCTGTGCAATGATTGGGAATTAAGAGGAAAAGTGAACAGGTTGAGGGGAAAGAGATATATGCAGTCATCCTTCAGCCTTCCTAATCATCTAGACCCCACACATATATTCTCCCTGGTAAAAACAAACTTGGTGGATTGACACAGGGAAAGCTCAATATGTCTTGAGCACGACAGAGCACACAATGAGATGGGGCTACAAACATGCCCCAGTACTAGAAGAAGATGTGGAGTACCTAGCACTTTTCTACACTTAAAAACTTCTTTTTTTTTTTTTTTAAAAAAATCACAATTTGGATTAAAATTATCCCTAGGAAACGTATCTTTTCATTTGTGCCATGCAGAGCACCTGAGAGATGTGGTTCCCTGAAGTCCAGTTGTTTGAAAAGGTTTTCATCAAGGCCAGGTTAATGGGCCACAACTCAATAAAACTCTTTATAGAGAAATTTAAATGGATTGTATCTCTCCTTCCCCCACAAGAAAATCCTGTCCAGAGAAAACTGTTTAGGAATGAGTTTCCTTTCTACTGCTTTATAGAAAAGCAACAATGGCAGCTAGACACACTTTATGAGAGAGGCATTCCATAAATCCAAACCAATTAGTACAGAAAAGTAGGCAAGCAGAGTTTGTGTGTACATCTTAAAAATGTCCATTAGCACACATCTGGCAACAACAGCAAAAGGAACAGACTCAAAAGGCAACTAACCATCCTGCTGTTGTCTCACCCCCCAAAATGTAGCAGCACATCTGCCTGTTTTCTTTTAGTGCAATACATACAAATTCCATATATTAAAAAGCATTGCTAAGACTGCAAAGCCAAGAAGTCCCTGTCTCTTTTTTAAGAAAAAGTGACAGAATGAGAAATGCAGATGCATTTAAGATGGGTTTGCAAGGGAAATAGCAACAGTGGACACTGATTTGAGTAAGAAAATTAATGAAGGGAAAGCCTTCAAAAGACCAAGGGATAACATGAGACGGATTCAGCGTGGGATAAAGAATTCAAAGAAATCTCAATCCTGAAATATCAGCATAACACTTATATTAAAAAATGTAAACTAATATCAAAGAGATCAAACCTCAGCCAAATTCTGACAGATTACATTTGAGTTTAAGAGTAAGTGCTAGTGGGAAGCAGAGATTCTGAAATTTTTAAAACATATCTCTAGAAATCACAAACCTATGCGATATTAGCCAAATTTCAGATAAATCACTTCTTGCCTGTTTGTTTTAGCCTCACATTAACTTTTAGAGTAAGGTCCTATGTTCTTTTGGTAAGCCTAGGCAGATCACTGACCTTTTTTCCCCACTGTGCTCCACTCTGACCTCAGAAGTGGTTAATTAATATTAATTGGCTTTATTTATTCATTGATTATATTTCTTATGTGAAATTATTTAGGCTGCTTACATCTTTAAGCATTACATTTATGTTAAGCATATGCTCCTAATTTAACTACCAATAATTTTATTATTTAGGCTACAGATTCATCTTAAAGAAGCACCAGGAATTCCTTACATGACCATAAAGATGGGAGATGGCGATCTTGCGCCCGGTGACACAGAAATGTGTGATAACTAGAGAATAAAAGTAAGGAAATAGGGCTGCTGATTACTTACCCAGTGTCAAGACAAGAAGTGCACATGAGATAAAAGCATTTTATACTACTTTTGAGTTGCCTTTTCTGAATCAGCCATTGCATCCCAGGCAGGCCTGATGTTCTGGCTGTACCCTTCATTACCATAAGAGGCCGTAACAGTAGTCAGGGACTGCACTAGCTTTGTGCAACCATAAATTCTTCCCCAAGCAGGGAACAACTGAGTTGCTTAGGCAGCAGAGAAATGGTTGAAAAGCTGATGTAAAGAGACAATGTGCAAGGAAGCTAAGAGAAGCTGAGGTTCTGCTTTGCAACACCAGACACAACAGGATATTCAAGAGGCAGTACCAGTGTCCGAGCTCCAGACTCTCAATGCCTTAATGACAGCAGTACATACTCTGAATGGTTACGGACAAAACAGGACTTTTTACAACAGGGAAAAAAAAAGCTCTCAAAGCAGTTTGTTAGTGCAGCTCTTCCTATAGTAATGAATAACAGTCACAGGCAATGACTCCAATAAAAATAAACCATCATTGCACGCACATGTGGCTAGGCTTTCTCCCAGAGGAGATATTCAATACTTGCAAAGGAAAGAAATGGAAGGAAAACAAACAAAAGGAGGAGATAGAAATGAAAACCAAGAATGTTTTAAGAATAGAGAAGAAACAGAGGAGTGGACAAGTCCAGGAAAGAGGACACTCTCCAAATCTCAAGCCCTACTATACCTGGCTGGCTTCAGATCTTGCTTCTAAAGAGCAATACGTACATAAAGGACTTTTTCATAGTGTGTAATGCTAGAACCTGTGAATCAGGATTCATGAGTTTTCTTCCTAACTTTGCCACTGTTTTATTGACCAATTATATGAAAATCATATAGCATTCCTTTACTTCAGTCCAAAATAAGGCATGGAGATAGACATCTGTAGCAACTTCACTGTATAAATTTTCTGCCAGGTAGGCACAGCTCCAGAGATATCCTGCTTTCCCCAACCCTGAGGGTACAGCAGAAGGATCAATAAGCAACAGCTCTGCTGTTTCCTCAAATATTCAGTGGGGTCAATTCCTTCCCCTCTCATAAAACCAGAGGAAAGGCACGTGTTTTGGCTGTGCCTATCCAGGCAGTTGCTAGCAACAGATGACCGGTCTGCAAATTGTTCCAGTCCTTGCGGTGTGAAATCCAAACATTGGATTTCGAGTGAGAGAGCTCAGCATGTAATATGCACTGCCATTCGGACATGGTTTTAGCTTCAGGCACTATAACGAGGAGCTCTGAATATCCTTGGACTGAGTAAACTTCAGTGGAAGGAAACCATCAAAACCTCAAATGAATATCAAAGACAATCACAGACAACAAAAGCAAAATTTTCCAAGGTAAACTGCCCTGATGTGCTCCAGAGCAACAACTGTCCTGAATGCAACAGGCCAAATCTAACAAAATGCTGCTTTTTCTCAGCTGTCCTCTCCCAGTCTGCAAGCAGACCCCTAAGCCTTCTAACCCAGAATGCCTTTTCCTGCTTGATGTACGTAACCTAACAATAACTTCAGTGGCAGGGAACTGCACTGCCCAGGCAAACATTGGGCGACTTCAAGTTTTAATTGGAAAAGAAAATGCAATCCCAGATGTTTATCCAAATTTTGTCTGAACTGCAGCAACCTGGCCAGGGAACTGCACGAAAACAGGCTGCCTCCAGTATACTTCCAGTTAAGCCAGATTTCTGGGGCAAGTTCCCCAGCGTGAAATAGGGGGTATGCAGGGCCAGTCAGCTCCCTTCTGCTCATGTAACACCAAGCCCTGTGAAATTCCTCTTCCCAGAAGCGCTTTCTGTCTCCTTGCCACGTGCCTTATTCCCTACTTTGTAAAATGAATTTTGTCGTCTTTTCTGTTTCCGAGTCTCTCCTAATTTTCCCCGTGGAGAGTCCTCTAGAGGCCAGGAAACTTCACAAGAGCTTGGCCATGATGATTTCCTATGCTATAATACTTTTGAGGCCCAAAGCCCTGGTAATTGTCCAAAGTGAAGGGTAATTCAGGAGAAAATGCTTGTAGCTTTTACTAAGCAGGAAAGCAGCCAGCCAGCCAGCATGTCCTGGTTACCACAATGAACCAGTACTGAGAAAAGGGATCTGAGGATGATGCTGTGGCTGGAGGAAGTAGTTGGGTAGCATAAACACAGCCTCCTAGGGGAATTCTCCTGTGTGGCAGCTTGTGGTCACTCATCAGACTTATGGGACACTGGTATTGAGAAGAACAGAAAATAAAGTTTATGTAGCTTTTCAGAGCCTTCCATACTGCTCTGTTTGATTTTGGTTCTGGAAATAGAAAAAGGGCTGAAGGATACAATTCTTATTTATGACACACATTGGAACACTGCCTTATCCTCAGGATCATGCATCCCGAATCGGGAAGGACTCCTAAGGGAACACCAGTACAATAGCACCAGAGCAGTTCTTCTCAGAATACACGACTGCTTCCACCCAGCCTGCCAGACTTGCTTGGAAGAGACAGGACCAGCGGGAAGGACAGCACAGAAGTGCAGAAGCTGTGTGTGCACTTTCTCCTCCACAGAACCACGTGCTCAGACAGAGGTGCTGCTGGCTCCTCTGCCCACGTGGCTGCAGAGGTAGGGATCCAAAGAGCATCCGGCCCTCACCACTGCATGGAGTACATCAGCTCAGTGTAATTCACCAGCACAACAGAAAGAATATACGTTCTTAAGAATGTAATTAGCGTATTCATTGCTATCATGATTTATTACTTCTATTATTCTTCAGATCTCTATGAGCCTTCTTTATGATAGATTTAGCAACATATTTACCTTCTACAGATAAAAAAGTATCATCCACTGCAAATTCAACCCCGATGACTGTTTCTAACTTGTCTCAAATCTTTATTTAGCCAATCTTCATTCCTTCTTTCACTTTCTTTTGGCTTTCTAAATGATGAAAAAGCTCAACTTTATTGTTTATAAATTCAGAGAAAATTCATCCATTGTAAAAGAGCATCACAAGTATGATCTCCCTATCCTGCATTCATTGTTTTTGGACATGAGTAAAAACAACAGTGTCCTTCATTGATGTAAAGGCATAATCCTAAATTCCCAGACTTGGGCCAAAAAGACTGGGATTCAATCAAGTCCTAGACCACAGCATAGATGTTTTTCACCCACACTAGTGGCTGCAAAATGCTTTTGACATGAAACAAACAAAACCCCTTTCCAACTTTTTTTGTGCGTTCGTTTGTTTTGTTCCTAAAAGTAAAGTTCCTGGAGACAAGCTAACACAACACTGACAAATTCACATGTGAGAGACAGCAATATTATCTTATGTAAAGCCTCAGTAGAGTATGTTTTAGAGTCCACTGGACATCACATAACAATGACAAGAAAAAAAAAGATAACAGATCTGTAACTTAATACATACAGGTGCAATGTGTGTGCTTTTGCAGTACTGTCATGCTTTATGGGTGTTGAGAAAAGGTGACAGGTTTAATTTAAAACTGAATTTCAATCTTTCTACAAGACTCAGATTTTCTCTAGCAAGAACATTATTTGGATAGATTTTACCAAGGAGGTGGAAAACAATGTGTTCAAAGAAAGTTTAATGGCCTTATAAACATCATCTGTATTGTTGAATGTGCAACAGTTGAGTAACAGAGTCCTGGAAAAACTTTTCCCTAACAAACGTGAAATGTTTTAAGAGGCTTCATTTACCTTTCCAGAGGGTAGTGGATCCCTACCAAGCCCCACCAGGTAAAGGCAAACATGCTTATTCCAGTGAATGGCATAGATGCACTAAAGGCTGGACAGCCCTTTAGGATCTGAAACATTGATTTATAACCCATCAGATCTCATATTTTTTATGACAACGTGCCCCAAATAACCATCAGCAGGTTAATAAGCATTTTTATGTTGGAGAAGAAACAGAAGCAAAGATCAGACATAATGTTAATTCTTTTCACAAAATTACTGGGAGTAGCATTTACATCTTAGATATTCTCTTGCCTGGGGACTATGCTTAAGAAATTCAGCTTGGACTATGTGCATTAGAGATTTTAACTACATGTGAACTTTTGAAAACTTATTTTGTTATGTTCAAAGGACAAAAACATATCCATAACAAAGAAAATGCACAACTGTAGGAAAAAAATTGATTAAAAAAATCTCTCAACCTCTTCTTTCCTGCAATGGCACAAAATGCATTTGCATTTATTACATTTCCTACAGGAAGTTGTTTGGTGCTTTTTTTCTATATTTAATACCAATTAATTTAAATGAGTAAGACACTCCTTGGGTTTTTTTCATGCTAATTTACACTTCTATTTTCTCTTTTCAGCCTGTTCCGTTATTTCAAATGAAGACTGAGATGGCCATTATAAGATCACAAGTGAGAAGTAAGACAAAATGCTTGAAAAAAGGAGAAAAAAGTAGTTTCCTCATGTTTTTGATATGAGATGTACCATGTCCAGGTGGAAACAGCAACACAAGTTAAGAGGGAATTAGGTGCCTTTCTATGCGTAGCTTGAGATGAATATGGGTACAGAGTTTTATATTATAATTAGATAGATAAATAAATAGTGACAAGAGAAAGAACTTCACTGACATACAGTGAAGAACAAACACACAATTTGGACCAGAAACATCAGTTTGCTGAGTAAATGGCAGTGCTGGCTCAGGCCTGATAGGGCTTTATTGGCTCAGACTCCAAGCTAAACCTCCTGGACCACCGTCAGCTCTGTACAAGGCCAACCCAGCATCTTTGCAACCTAAACTCCATAGCTTCCAGTTCAGTGCTGTGAAGCATGTAAACACCCTGAACTGCAGAGGCATATCTGCATAGCCAAATTAAGTCAAATGTCAGAAAAAGCCAAGGTTGATTGTTCAGTCAGGACTAGTGCAAGAACTTCTGCCAGAGATTCAGGGTTCAGTTGTAAGAAATGACTGATAAGGGAGAGACCATGAACCATCACTGTGACGCAAATGTGAAAGGACCTTACAAACCCAAGATAAATCAAATGAGCCCTTTCCAGTGGAGAATAACCTCAGTAGTGCCTCACACACTACATTGCAACCTAAGTCTGTCACTTTTTTGATGAGACAGGGGCATTTATTGACAAGTGACCTGGTGAGTTATTTCCAATTTAGTGTTGCTCCAATATGAAAATTCAAGGAAGAACCCATTCATTAACTGCGATGCACTTTACTCTACTTCCTACCAGTATCTGAAAAGTTGAAGTTATCCATCAATCACAAGCATGTCAGAAACACTGAACTTCAACATTGATTGAGGAATTTACTCTTTTCTGTTAATATGTATCCAGAGGACATACCTCTCCCTAATCAAAGTACAGCATACGTACTACATGTGTGAGCTGGAAGTAGGATGGCTCAGGTAGCTACTTATATTGCCTTTTATCTGCAGTCACAAGTGTCTTCCAACGTTTCCACAATGTGGGTATAATACACTACCATCTCCTGGACACATCTTTTCCATTCCTGATTGAGCAGATGTCCTAAAATCCCATTGCATTTTTCCAACAGTTACAACAATCAGTCCAGGGGAAGCTAATATTGTGAAAATTATACATTTTATTATTTTCTTGATGCAGTATGATAGGTAGACATGATAGAAGTTGGCCAGGCACCTCCTAACAGGTTGCTAACATTGAGGACTATCAAAACCCGCTCCCTTTTAAGGTGTAGTCCACCTCAGCCAGTGGTATGTCACAACTTGTTTTATTCCTTAAAGTGAGTCAATAGTCTGTATTCAGCTTCTAAGCAGTTAAGAGGGTTTCTTCTTTTTCAGCCTGTTTTTAGATCACAGCTAGGGCCACTGATACCATAGACATCAATTACAGAGATCAAAGAACAAAAAGTCTACACAGAGAAAACCCCTCTAGATTAATTGATCCTACCCAGGGCAGATATACTGATAAGGCTGAACCAAAGAAAACTCATTGTTTTCTGTATGGCAGATTTTGATCACCACTCACTGGCTGTCATTCTCCTGTGTTGTCAATCTAGAACAGTTCAATGACATTAGATTCATAAAACAAGCAAAAATTCAAGTTCAAAGCATTATACCCTAGATATACGAACTCCTGAGATGATTCTCTCTTAATATGTTTAGAGCATCATAAAAGTTGTAATGCCTGAACATGGGGATCATGTTTGATCCCTACCTTTCCATAGATGATGCGACACATTTTGCTCACTGAAGTCAGTATGTCAAAGTATGTCTGGTTTTAAAAAATTATCTGAGGTTTATTTTTTTACCAGTGACAGCTCAAACTTGTTGCTATGTCAATAAATATATTCTATCTAGCACAGACCTTACCTGGGTATAAAGTAAGTAGAAAGAGAAGAAAGAAGACAGTAGCGTGAACACAAATGTCCAGGCCATATACAGTTGTCCTGTTTTCAGGTTTTCAGTATTCCAGAGATGTCCTCAGTGTCTTTCCACAACGGCACAAACACTTTTCTCTTTCCTATGAAATACCTTTGCCTGATCTGTTCTAGGATAACACAGACCCTTTTCATAATTGCATTACACTGTTGAATTAGTTTTTCTGTGACAAACTAAACCACTCCAGTATTAGCTTCACTTTGAGCTTGTATGCTCCTTATGTAAAGCAGAAACTCACTTGTAATGCCCAATATTATTTTACAGATTATTTCTATTATCAATCTTATACTCCACTGTATTTTCACTACTTAGGGTTGTCCAGTTCCTGCATAATGATATTCTGATCTTTTTCACTATTAAGAATGCCTCCAAGCTTTTAAGTATACTATATTCCAACACAGACTTAGCGGAACTTTTCTGAATAATAACCACTGAAATTTGGGTTAGATATTTTAGTTTGCTTGTTTTCAATTACCAAAAACAGAAAAGGAGGGGGAAAAAAAAAGAGGATCTGGTAGAAGACAGGAGACAGGGGGATTTGCCAAGACACTCCAAGGATAAACAACTTTGGTCATTGCCATGGCTGACATTAGGAGCAATGACACTTCAGATATTGATGACAGAATCTGCCCTAGGTTAATTCCACTCTGTTTTGAGGGGAAAAGTCACGCTGAAGTCCACTCAAAATCAGAAAAGTGATTCTGTATAAACAGGATGGGAATTTGTGTTCATTCTCTCTCTGCAAAAGGGTTTAAGCTTACAAACAGAGTGTTCTTCAGACAATTCAGACCAGAGCCTGAAAATCGTATCTGATTCTTTCCCATTTTTATGCTGTTTTAGTGAACTGTAAATACAGTGTTTGTAAAGGGCGTTGGATTAACAGCGTCATAGACTGAAGTTCTCTGTTTATATTCAGAACAGATTTTGTTATAGTAATCTTACCTCTCTTATCCTGACCTTTAAGTGGTTCCCAATAAAGACCAGGAGATACAGCCCGGATTTCTGAGACTTTGCTGTCTGATTAACACGAAGGTGCACAATTGTCAACTAGACGAAGGCAAAAGGCCATTTTCCCAGTTATGGAACTGAGAAAATACATGAAAATTAAAACAATAATGTTACTGTGACTAAGTAGGTCTCACCAAGGTAACAATTCTTTTTTCTGTGGTATGTTTGGAAGAGGAAAAAAAATACAGGATTGGTAATACTAGAAATGAAGATGTTGCATTAACCAATATGGAAGATAAGAGTCTGGACAAGCATTTTAACTGTCTAAAAATTTAAGTGCTAGCTACTTGCTTTGTTGGGAACTTGCAACTTGGAACAGTTTTGATGTCTGCAAAGAGGAGAGACATAGGAACGCAAGGTGACTTCTAGAGCTGAGGCTTAGAAAAATCAGCTATGGTATCAACAGGAACTGGAAACAAGGAAGCAGAGAGAGAGTTTTGCCATAAAGCTCAAGTTTCCAAAGCTCAAGCCACAGTCTCAGTTTTGTTAACCTTTTATTAATGGTGATCATTGATGAAGAAAAGTTTATGGCATGCTAAGGAGCAAGATTCAGGAGAGAAGTCAGTGACCGCAGTTCAAACCAGTTCAGCGGGTGAGTTAATCTACAGAGAAAATTGGAGAGGAGAGCAGAAGGGGTATCTTCACAGCTAAGGAATTGCACACTACAAGTAGGTAAAAAGACTCCTTAAGTGCCTGAAAAAGAGGCAGTGACAGTTGAGCAAGATCGAGCATAGTGGCACATAAGTGGCAGTGAAGAGATTGCAGCTCTGCTCCCAGCTGCAAAGGATTTACTCTGGCCAGTTACTTATTTATGACTCATTTTCCTTGGTTATGAGCACCTGGCATGGGCGTTGCAGAGATCAGTCAGCAAATGCTTGCATAGTTAATTTGAAAATATATCATACTATGAGATGGTTAACTCGTAACTGGTGTAGCTTAGCAGCAACCAAAGAGGAGTCTCCTCTGAGAGCTGACTGGCCTATCAGTCAAAGACATCTAACAGAAAGTACCCACCTCTGCCACCAGCCTGGGTAGGAAGGCTCAGTATAACGCACTGGCTGAGTTCGCCTCTCTGCCTCAGAGGTGTTCCTGCTTCTCTGTTTAGGATGCTCTGAACTACAGATTGATGAGTCTGAAGTTCACACAGCTGCTGGTAGACTTTATCAATCTGACATTAGAATAATCTTCATTAAGAAAACCTGCAATGCTTATTAAAAAAAGGAGAGAAAAAGATGAACTATTTAAAGGTTTTTTCCTGTTCTTTTCTGTTTTCTCTAGGGCACTTTCATTTCTATTTAGATTCTTACATAACAAATTGATTAGTGTTATATAAGCACCTGAGTAAATGAATTCTTGTTCAAGAATGATGGAAACATTTTTCTCTATATAAAAGTGTCCTGTTAAGAGGAGAGGGCCATAAATCCAGTCCCATTTAAAGTAGACAGGGATACGGTGATGTTTATATTGTATGACCATCCCCCACAAGTCCATTAAGAAGAAAGCTTACTGCAGAGACACGAACAAACACAAAAGTCAGGAAAGTAAGTGACCTAGTGATGTCTGAGCTCCGAATACTTGTTAATGAACCTTCTCTATTTTTATGGCATCCTTTCATTTGGCACTTTTGCTGGATTAAGTCAGTATCATACTGTGTCAATAATCATCTGTTCATGCTACAGTTGTGCCTTGTGTCCAGTTTCATCCCGTTCACATGCAACTCAAGCTCATATTGCTGCTTATGCTTGTGTATGATCTATGGATAAGCAAAAGATTTCTGTCATAAGGGTTATCAGCCTAGAGCCTTTTTAATCAGAAAAAAAAAACATAAGCTCCTTATTTATGTATTTTAAAGGATGTGGTTTGTACACATGCATGGAAATTTGAGGCCATAACAACCTTTCATTGTGTCTTGATTCAAAATATTCAAATGATAGCAGAGGTGAGGCAGAAGTCTCTGAAGTGAACCATGTATCCTAGAAAAATCAGCATTTCTTTAAATGCAAGGGTTTGCAGAATTCAAATACATGCTCCTGCAGTCCTTCCACAGCTATTTCTTCACAAGCAGCATGGAGCACCCTAAAAAATTAATCTCACCTGAAAAAAATCTACTTCCCTGAAAAATTTCCTATCCCTTGCATGACTCCATACCATCAGTCTTATCTTAAAAAACCCCAAAACCTAACAAACTCTCTTTGTGTTTTCACTGAGCTGATTTTCCATATGATAAACACATTATATAATAAGATGGCTTAGAACAGATACACACTTTATACCACTTCCATTTTAAAACAACCCCATAGCCACATCCCTTTTCTATCACTGCTTACTGGGTCTCATTATCCACTGCCATCTGCAGATTTTCTCACGTCTAAACACTTGAAAAAAAAGTATTGTACTATGTACATAATCTGCATTACTGTACTGTGCACATGATTGATGTAGCATATAGAGACAGGTTTTCCCAACACAGATCACAGATGCTGAATGGCACTTCATTCGTCTTAATACTTCTGCTAAAAACCCAGACGCAGAGCTTTATTCTTGTTTAGGGTACTGGGACTTCTTTTTTTGAGTCTCCCCAAGTCCTAGTTCAGCAGAAGACAACATAAAGAGCAACACTTCTTGCCTCACACATAACAATGGGCAAGCTTCACACATCCTCAGTCATCTCCTTTGGCCAAACACTGATTTCTCTGCCCAGTTCTCTATGGGCTCTTTCTTGCCCCATGGTGTCAATGACTGAATTAGCTTCTCTGCTATTCCCAATGAAGTAGGTGAAAAGCTTTCTGTCTGCATTTCTCAGCACCAGTGGGCATCTCCATCTTTCTCATCTGACTCCAAAACTACATTTAAGACTATTAAAAATATCTTTTTTCATTGCATTTTCTTCTTCTCCATTTGCTTTAGTAGGTAGCTATAACTGCTACAAAGTTAATAGAAGAAAACATACCAATGCAGTTTGTATTTTACTTGTATTATTCCCCTTATTCCCTCCATCTCAGAGTGATTTCAATACATGTTCTGTCTGACTACATTTCAATGCCTCTTCTTTCTCCTTAGCAAATACTACCATCTCACCAAAGTAATGAGAACCCTTTCTAGTATGAGGCTACAGTCTTCCATTATGTTTCAACACATAAAAGTTGGATGTCATTTCCAAACTTCATTACCATATTTGCTATCATCCAGACCATTAGCAAAATTTAGAAAGTGTTAACCTCAGATTTTAGTACTTCGTGTATGTTTCTTCCACAACCTTCTTGTTTTCATTGTAATTGTTTTATTTCTGTGTTTATTTTCTTCCCTTTTTAACAGATGGAATGTCACCTGGTGTTATCTTTAAAATGGGACAGCTATACAACAGCTACAGAGTCCACATAACAACTACCTTCAATTTTTTACAGGGAGAGATAAATCTGGTCTCACTTACGCTCTGAAACCATCATGACTGCAACAAGTTACATTATTTCTATTTTTAATATATTTTCTCAATGACTGGTAGAGTTACAGCCAAACATCTGTACAATTTGAAAGAACTGCTTCATTAAAATTATAACAAATTTAAGGTAAAGAATCATAGCGGTTGGTCTTAGCAAGTCACATAAATGTAAAACTTCATCCTCACTCCCTTTGGCTCTCTCCCAGCCCTTGCCCATGCCAGCGAGTACCATGGTTACTTCACCATCGCAATTTTGGAATGCTTATTCAGGGCTTATTCATATGATACTAAGCAGAGCAAGACAAAACAGCTGGTCTGTAACCAAGGACACACCAAAAGTTATGTCTGGCATTAGTCTGAATGAGAGAAGGGGTTTTTGTTTTGTTTTGTTTTTTAAGAATGAGTCACCATATACTTATGCATTTGAAACACTTTACCTGAAGCAGGAAAATTGCTGCACAACAGTGCACCTGGCACAGCGTGAAAGCTCCAGCCCTTATCTGAATCCTAAGCACTCTTTCTTGAAAATACCATAGGAAAAGACTGATTTGTTATAAAATAACACTTCTATGTGCACTTCCCATCTGAGAATTTCAAAACACATTACAGACATTAACACAGTACTGAGTCTCACAAATCCCTTGAAAACTATAAAATAAACCAGGCCCATAGAAGTTGCCATACCAGATCTGGCCAGTGTTTCACTTAATCCAGCACCCTGTCTCCAAAAGACAAGAATAAAATGTTAAATATAGCATGTCAACATATTAAACACTACCCTGCTGTCCCCTAAAGACAGCTGAGCACACATGAAAACAGTAACCTTGGAGCCTGCTGACTCCAGTGCAGGAAAGAACGATGATTATACGCATAGGGGTAACTGAGGAGTCTGACAGTTTCTAGTGCAGCCCGGTTGGTTTTGGCCCAAACTCAAAGGTTCTGCATGTTTATGTATGGATTTCAGGAAAACAAACGTCACGGTTAACGACTTTACAAGAGTGCTTAGGGAGAAACAAGTATCAGTATCCATAAAGATAATAGCAAATTCCCTTCACGAACCCATTTCTGTGAAACAATTAACTTCTCCTGCATTCTCCAAAGCTCTTACGCCACCGTGCCACTGTGGAAGTTGTGCAGCTCAGTCCCACCTCAGCAGTTAAAATACTTCTACACTGTAGTCCATGTTTGTGGGTTTTGGTGGCATAACGAATTTAAATGCAGCCTGGAAACCTCCTTCTGCCCTCCCCCAGCGGTGTTGCTTCTGTCCTGGAGGAAACCAAAGCCAACACACTGGCTTCTAGAAGGGGGCAAAAGAGGAAAGTTCATCTGTTTGTTCAGAAACGTGTTCCTATCCAAGTAATAAAGCAAACCTAATTGCTTTTAAGGCAGGCAGGATGTCCCAGAATTTTCATTACTTTGCTGAATTGGCTGCCGCCTTATTAATGTTCACCAGACATATGGAGGGTGGGGTGGAAAAAGGGATAGTTGGCTGAAAAAATGTCTGCTGGACAAACAAAATGAAGGAATCTTTTACTGAATATATAAAATAATTCCTGTGTAGGAATTCTGTGCTTAATTTCCCTAGGTTTGTTGCATACTCGTTCTGCCACCTGCTGCCCTGGCATTCTCCGAAGTTTCAGGAACAGGGACTACAACCACGACCTTTCCCAGAAATGAATACTGCACGACTAAGAACAAGTATCTACCAGCCCAGTGGCTTGCCCTGTCTAGACAATAGTATGGTTCTGGAAAACTGCTTGCTTGAATCCTCCTTAATGATTACATTATCACTTCACGTTCTGAAGAATACCACCCTTGGGCCTCATGGTCCAGTGCATCTCAAGAGGTGCTTTCTGTCTTGACGGGTAGGGTTTCCCAGTGAGGATTAGCACACCGGCTCTGCTGCCACAGAAGTCAGATGTAGAGGAAGATCCTTCAGACTGTCACCACTGCCCAGCTCCTCCAGGGAAAGAAGCAGAGAAAGCAGAGCCAGCGTGAGCATCTTCAGGAGGTCAAATGACTGAAGAAAGAATGAATTCTAGCTTTTGAAAGAAAAAAGTGCATCCTCTGTGCAAGTCGGAACGAAATATAGGTTATTCCATGAACAGTATTGATTCTGTAGGGTTACAAATTGTGAAGAGCAGGGAAAACTTGGTTTTGCACTACTTTTCACCCAAATCTCCGGAACAACTGCGTGCTTTCAGTGATTTCCTGGGGCAGAATTTCACTTTAAAACCAAGGGTACACAGATAATCACAAGCTTTTTTTTTTTTTTTATATACAGTAACATGAGAATTTATAAAAGTGATTACTGACTTGGAAATTTCTGGACCCCTAAGTTAAGCTTCCTTAAAAATTGCTCATTTTCAAAGCACTGATATCTAATACCTCCTGGCAGAACCACCTTATGATGACTGAAATGGCATCACAAGAACTGAGGCACCTTTATTCACAATTCATTTCTGAAAGTGGGTATAAAGCAATTATACAAGAACATATATGTGTAAAACTACAGCAATTTAATCAACACAGTGCTGCTGCAGGTGGGGTAATTCTAGATGCCTCCCTCTAACTCGAAACTGCATGTCCAGTTGAAAGATTTCTATGACTTTAAAAAAAGAGAATTTATCTAAAAAAAGGACACATACCAGCAACAGGAACATACTTACAGGACATCATGGACATATCCAATTTCATTCATGGACTTCACAGACATATCCCTATTTATATCACACTTCTGTTTCAAATTACTTTGCTTTTAATAATATACACTAGTGTTTACTTTGAGGTTGTTTTTCCTCACTGTAGATTTAGTTCTTCTGCTTAACTAAAACTGAATAAGCCCATGGCTTCACATGCAAGCGAGGTGGTGTACCTGATAAGCCCAGTTAGGAACCGAGTACAATTCTGCTTTTTTTCAAGTGGATCATAATATATTTTTTACAATGGAATTTTAAAGGCTTGAAAACAACATTTCATACACTTGCCACCTATTCCTTCTCAAACAAAATCAGGAAAAACTACATTTAATATCCAAATGTTCTTTAGGAAAACTGCTCCCTCTTTCCACCACCAGAGGAATGTTCTTAATCCTTTCTAGCCGACATCATGAAGTAGCACAGAGCCCAGCTTCTGCCCTTTTCCCTTTGCCAACTCCACCTCTCATGTACCTTCAAAGCAATCCAGGAAATCTGTGAACAACTTTGTATTTTGCGCATACATGTAGAAAAGGAGAACTCATTACAGACCAGAATAAGAAGCAGAACACAGAGGACTTATAAGAGCAGCAGCAGTAAGAGTGTGTTTTCTGTACAACTGTGCACGGTCTTTAGAAGCAACTGTAGAAGATGCTTCTTCTAACTGCATTTGACCCACTTAACATACTACCTGAGAGTCTAGAGCACTCCCACTGCTTCACAGTGCCCACTACTCACAGGAACAGAAGTGCCATCTTTCTAATTTTACTTCCAATGGGCAGAATAAAAGAGGATGACTTCCTCTCCTCTGGCTCTACAGTGAGAAAGTGTGTGTTGTGGCAGTAAAACCAGAAGCACCAATTTAAATGCATGTGAGTAGTAATGCTACAGGAGTAAGATGGTACGATTTTTGCATAGCAATTTTTCTGACAGCTCTCTACTTTAATGGGCAGAAAATCAATAACATTAAGACTGAGGGTCACAGCTTTGGAAAGTTACATCAATGCAAAAACAGAATAGACAAAGCCAAAAGAGATTATAACCACAGATATCCCAAGGGACAGATGAAATCATGGGTTATGACGTTTTTAAAAATGAAAAAGTTATTTCCTCAATCAAACCCCAAATGTCTTGTCTCCTAATTTTTAATTTTTTGTGTTAAATTAAGAGGTGAAGATTGCAGTCAAAAATGCTACTATATTTCACTCAAAAGCATGAAGTCTCTTAGAGAAAAGGGTAAGCGTTCTGTTCTCCTTTTTGCAGACATACTTCTGGAAAATTGGTACCATACTTACTCCTCAAAGTTAAGCTGGCTGGTGCAGGCAGCAAGCTTCCACTTGCAAACAGTAGCTGCAGAAGATAAAGCGCTCCCTGTCCTAACAGTCACAGATAAAATTGGGCACAAAGAGTGGAAAGGATGACAGCAAAACAATCATGGCAATAAAAGGACTAGCCTCCTACTCCTGCCCCAGAATCTCAGCGCAGCAAAGCCCTTTAAGGATTACCCTTCATCTCCACAACATGAATCATAGGATCGTCTAGGTTGGAAGGGACCTTTAAGATCATCGATTCCAACCCTTAACCTAACACTGCCAAAACCACCAATAAACCATGTCCCTAAGCAGCACGTCTACATGTCTTTTAAATACCTCCAGGGATGGTGATTCCACCACTTCCCTGGGCAGCCTGTTCCAATGTCTGACAACCCTTTCCGTGAAGAAATTTTTCCTAATATTCAATCTAAACCTCCCCTGGCATAACTCAAGGCCATTTCCTCTTGTCCCACCGCTTGTTACTTGGGAGAAGAGACCAACCCCCACCTCACTACAACCTCCTTTCAGGTAGTTGTAGAGAGCAATAAGGTCTCCCCTCAGCCTCCTCGTCTCTAGCCAAACAACCCCAGTTCCCTCAGCCACTCCTCAGAAGACTTGTGCTATAGACCCTTCACCAGCTTCATTGCCCTTCTCTGGACATGTTCCAGCACCTCAATGTCTTTCTTGTAGTTAGGGGTGCGAAACTGAACACAGTATTCAAGCTGGGGCATCACCAGTGTCGAGCACAGGCGGATGATCACTTCCTTAGTCCTGCTGGCCACACTATTCCTGATACAGGCCAGGATGCTGTTGGCCTTCTTGGCCACCTGGACACACTGCTGGTTCATGTTCAGCCGGCTGTCAACCAACACCCCCCAGGTCCTTTTCTGCCAGGCAGCTTTCCAGCCACTCTTCCCCAAGCCTGTAGCACTGCATGGGGTTGTTATGACCCAAGTGCAGTACCCGGCACCTGGCCTTGTTGAACCTCATACCACTGGCCTTGGCACAACAATCCAGCCTGTCCAGATCCCTCTGGAGAGCCTTCCTACCCTCAAGCAGATCAACACTCCCACTCAACTTGGTGTCACCTGCAAACTTACTGAGGGTGCACTCGATCCCCTTGTCCAGGTCATTGATAAAGATATTACAGAGTACCCGCCCCAATACTGAGCCCCTGGGGAACACCACTTGTGACTGACCACCAACTGGACTTAACTCCATTCACAACCACGCTTTGGGCCCGGCCATCCAGCCAGTTTTTTACCCAGTGAAGAGTAAGCCTGTCCAAGCCATAAGCAACCAGTTTCTCCAAGAGAATGCTGTGGGAAACAGTGTCAAAGGCTTCACTGAAGTCCAGGTAAACAACATCCACAGCCTTTCCCCCATCCACTAAGCGGGTCACTTTGTCATAGAAGGGGATCAGGTTTGTCAAGCACAACCTGCCTTTCATGAAACCATGCTGACTGGACTTGATCACCTGGTTGTCCTGCATGTGCTGCGTAATGGCACTCAGGATGATCTGTTCCATAACCTTTCCCAGCACTGAGGTCAGACTGACAGGCCTGTAGTTCCCCAGATCCTCCTTCCAGCCCTTCTTGTGGATGGGTGTCACATTTGCTGACCTCCAGTCAACTGGGACATCCCTGGTTGGCCAGGACTGCTGATAAATGACAGAACGTGGCTTGGTGAGCACTTCTGCCAGCTCCCTCAGTACCCTTGGGTGGATCCCACTTGGCCCCATAGACTTGTGTTTGTAAAAGTGCTGTAACAGGCCACTCACCATTTCCCCTTGGATTGTGGGAATTCATTCTTCATTCTGCTCCCTGCCCCTGTCTTCTGGCTCAGGGGGCAAATACACTAAAAATGCACTAAAAGCTCAAAGAACTTGAATGCCTGTGCCAATAGGCCAACGCTAGGTTTTGCAACTCAGATAAGCCCACTGTAACACAGGGAGGCACTGGAGGACTGGCCATCCTGAAAAGCAAGGACACTGACTGCACTTCACCCCAAATAAGCAATTGGCTTATTCAGTTCTCAGTTCTCAACGCATCTGGCATAATCACAGGGTCTGAAGGACACAGCCCATCTGACCTAGCATTGCTGGTGTAGCTTTATTTAAATTACCTTTATTGTTAAGTTCTCACCTGTCTTGTCGGTAAGTCATGATATTGCAGTATGAGCCTGGTGTTGACGCTGTGACTCCATGTGTTGCCAAGGGCTGCTGTCACACAACTAGATTCCCCTTTCCCACTTCTAGAAGCTCCTGAAGATAAATATGAAAGAAATTGCATCAGGACTGTGCCACAGAGAAGGGCGCAGCATGGAAACTCTAATCAGTTATCTCAGATCATTCCCTAAGCAACTGGTACTTAATAGATGGTACTATCACATGAATTTCCTGCCTTTTTGATTTATTTATACAACTGCAGTGTGAGTTCTCCATCTCACCCTCGATACCTAGACAAAGTTGCCAAGAATTAGGGATATGTTGCAAAGTAGCACCTACCTTCTTGGAGAGACCAGTACATTCTCTAAATATCTGGAGGTGCACCATGCATGGAGGACATTTGCCTTTTCCTCTTTAGATATACTATCTCCAAGCAAACCGACTTTGTATGGGCACAGAGGAGAGGGAAGCAGGCAGGAAAGCAGAGTGACACCATATAATGACATAACAAAAAGGGAAGCTAAAGGAGCACAATATGGTGCCACAAATACCCAGATCTAAAAATCAGAATGCTGCTTCATGCCACCAGGCATTCCACACATTTTCTAAGATTTGCAATGAAGGGAGCCCCTTAGCTGTAAATACCATTCTGTTGTCTCTGGAATCATATGAACTCTATCTAACCCTGAAGGAAAATGCACTTTGCTGCAGTCTGCAATAACAACATCTTTGAAAGGTCATGGAGAACAGGAGAGGTGCTTGAGGACTGGAAGAAAGCCAAGGTCACTTCAGTCTTCAGAAAGGGCAAGACGGAGGACCCAGGAAACTACAGGCCAGTCAGCCTCTCATCCCTTTCCAGGGATGGATTCTGGATATCATCTCTAACCATGTGGAGGAAAAGGTTACTGGGAGTGGTCAGTATGGATTCACCAAGGGGAAATCACACTTCACCAATCTGATAGCCTTCTAAGATGGCATGACTGGCTGGGTAGATCAGGGGAGAGCAGTGGATGTTGTCTATCTCGACTTTAGCAAAGCTTTTGACCTGCTCTTCCGTAACATCCTCATAGGTAAGATTAGGAAGTGTGGGTTAAATGAGTAGACAGTGAGGTGGATTTGAGAACTGGCTGAATGGCAGAACTCAGAGGGTTATGATCAGTGGCACAGAGTCCAGTTGGAGGCCTGTAACTAGCGTTGTTCCTCAGGGGTCAGTACTGGGTCCAGTCTTATTCAATATATTAATCAACAACCTGGATGAGGGGACAGAGTATACCCTCAGCAAGTTTCCTGATGACACAACATTGGGAGGAGTGGCTGACACACCAGAAGGCTGTGCTGCCATACAGAGAGACCTGGACAGGCCAGAGTGTTGGGTGGAGAGGAACCTAATGAACGTCCAGAAGGGCAAATGTAGGGTCTTGTACCTAGGGAGGAATAACCCCATGCACTGGTACAGGTTAGGGGTTGACGTGCTGGAAAGCAGCTCTGCAGAGAGGGACCTGGGAGTCCTGGTGGACAACAGGTTGACCATGAGCCAGCAATGTGCCCTTGTGGCTGAGAAGACCAATGGTATCTTGGCGTGCATTAAAAAGAGCAGGTCATCCTCCCCCTCTACTCTGCCACATCTGGAGTACTGTGTCCAGTTCTGGGCTCCCTCATTCAAGAAGGACAAGGAGCTACTGAAGAGAGTCCAGTGGAGGGCTACAAAGATGATCAGGGGACTGGAGCACCTCTCTTACGAGGAAGGACTGAGAGGCCTGGGTCTGTTTAGCCTGGAGAAGACTGAGAGGGGATCTTATCAATGCTTATAAATATCTAAAGGGTGGGTGTCAAGAGGACGGGGCCAGACGCTTTTTGGTGGTGCCCAGTGACAGGGCAAGGGGCAACGGGCACAAACTGGAACACAGGAAATTCTGTCTCAACATGAGGAAAAGGTTTTTTACTTTGAGGGTGACAGAGCCCTGGAACAGGCTGTCCAGACAGGTTGTGGAGTCTCCTTCTCTGAAGATGTTCAAAACCTTCCTGGACGCAATCCTGTGCAACCTGCTCGAGGTGAAGCTGCTATAGCAGGGGGGTTGGACTAGACAATCTCTAGATCCCTTCCAACTCCTACCATTCCTGTGATTCTGCAACATAAAGAATTGTTTCCAATAATGCCACATGATCCAGCTTGCTGAACTGCCATTGCACCTGAGCTTTCTGATATTGAAACCAGAGACCCATACATACACACATATACTTATGCAGGCAGGTAGGTGCCCAAGGTCTTCATCTTTGCTTACCACAAGTTCTGTGTAAGATGAACAGATAGACGGGTGGTTTGTTTGTACTTCAAATGACACTTCAAGAACAAAGCAAGCCAGACAAACCCAAAGAAATTCAGAAACAAAATCTGGGTATAATAACAAAATGTGAATACAAATGATCACGTGCAAGTTGAAAATTGAACTGTTTGAGACAGACAGTCCATACTGTTAAAAAGCTGTGAGTGTTGGCCTGAAATTGAATGAAAGAAAGTTAAAGTCGGGGAACTTCCTGTCATTTATCAGGCAATAAATAAAATTGCTTCCCAAGGACAGTCATTAAATCCTTGTCAATTAAATCAGTTAAAGTTAGACCAGACACTTACTCTGCAATACAAACTTGAGAGCAGCCTTATGTTTCTGTTAAAACAATCAATAAAGCAACAGTTAATGTTGAAACTTAAATTATAAGTACTAGGTTTTGGAAGCAATACTGTACTGAGATGACAAAATCACCTCGTGGCCCAGTGGAGCTTCTGGAAGATTTAGGTTTAAAACCCTTCATTGCTTTTACATTTGCAAGGTTACTTTTTTCACCCAACTATCCAGACCAGAAACATAACATTCATTCACTAAAGATTTTATTTTGGAAGAATATCCAGCAAAGGGTAAGATCAAAAGTATTGTCATGCAGTAATGATCATTATTTGTATCACTGCTGGTAGCTTGAAAGCAATGAGAAGGACGCTGTATTAGACTGCATTAGGCAGAGGAGAGCAGCAAGCTGGAGAGAAGGGCCTGGAATGATTGCAGTGTGCTACAGGACTCAGCTGAAGACTTCAAACCTCCCCCCACCAAAGCAATACAAGGTTCAGTTAACATCAGCTGGGTTTGCATTAGGTCTCTAAACGTTTAGGGTCTAGAAAAGAAATTAGTGAAGCACCTCAATTCAAGCCAATAGTTTGACAAGAGTCTGAACGCTGTACTTGTCTGAATTACTTCTCACATCATGGGAACTCACTGCGACATGCTCAATACAGGGTGTAAACATGCCAATGGTCACTCGCTAAGGAGACCAGCTCCAGTGCAGGTAAGTCCGCACTGGGGAAGGGGATTGAGGCAGAAAGGGCCGGCAAGGGGCTCTTTTGGGGGCTTTTGAAGCTGGAAAAAGCGGCTAGCTCGTGCTGGGACTGGCACGATATCTTTCAGTATATCAATAGAAAAAGGAAGACTAGGGAAAATGTAGACCCACTGATGAATGAGATGGGCGCCCTAGTGGTGGAAGACACAGAGAAGGTGGAGTTACTGAATGCCTTTTTTCCTTTGGTCTTCACTACTAAAGCTGACCCTCATGAATCCCGGACCCTGGAGGCAAGGGGAAAGGTCTGGAGAGAGGAAGATTTTCCCTCAGTTGAGGAGGACTGGGTTAGAGACCACTTGGCCAAGCTGGACATCCATAAGTCCGCAGGCTGCACCCACGAGCGCTGAGAGAGCTGGCAGATGTTATTGCTAGACCACTCTCCATCATCTTTGAAAGGTCCTGGGGAACAGGAGAGGTGCCTGAGGACTGGAGGAAGGCCGACATCACTCCAATCTTAAAAAAAGGCAAGAAGGAGGACCCAGGAAACTACAGGCCGGGTAGTCTCACCTCTGTCCCTGGGCAGGTAATGGAGTGACTCATTCTGGATGTCATCTCCAAACACGTTGAAGAACAGGAAGGTATTGGAAGTGGTCAACACGGATTTACCAAGGGTAAATCATGCTTGACCAATCTGATAGCCTTCTGTGATGTTATAACTGGTTGGCTGGATGAGGGGAGAGCAGTAGATGTGATCTACCTTGACTTCAGCAATGCTTTTGACACCGTCTCCCATAACATGCTCATTAGGAAGCTGGGGAAGCGTGGGCTAGATGAGGAGACAGCGAGGTGGATTGGGAGCTGGCTGTGTGACAGAACTCAGAGGGTTGTGACTAATGGAGCAGTGTCAAGTTGGAGGCCTGTAACCAGTGGTGTCCCCCAGGGAACAATACTCGGTCCAATCTTGTTCAATATATTCATCAATGACCTGGATGAGGGGACAGAGTGTATCCTCAGCAAGTTCGCTGATGATACCAAACTGGGAGGGGTGGCTGACACTCCAGAGGGCTGCGCTGCCATCCAGCCTGACCTGGACAGGCTGGAGAGCTGGGCAGAGAAGAACCTAATGAGGTTCAACAAGAGCAAGTGTAGGGTCGGGCACCTGGGGAGGAAGAGTGCTAGGCACCAATATAGGTTAGGGGTGGACCTGCTGGAAAGCAGTTCTGAGGAGAAGGGTCTGGGCGTCCCGATAGACAGTAAATTATCCATGAGCCAGCAATCTGCCCTTGTCACCAGGAAGGTCAATGGAATTCTGGGCTGCATAGGGAAGAGTGTGGCCAGTAGGTTGAGGGAGGTCATTCTCCCACTCTGCTCTGCACCGGTGAGGCCACAACTGGAATACTGTGTCCAGTTCTGGGCTCCCCAGTTCAAGAGAGACAGGGAACTACTGGAGAGAGTCCAGCACAAGGCAACAAAGACAGCTGAGGGACTGGAGCATCTCCCTTATGAGGAAAGGCTGAGAGAGCTGGGACTCTTCAGCCTGGAGAAGAGAAGGCTGAGGGGAGATCTTATTATTGCTTATAAGTATCTAAAGGGTGGGTTGAAGGAGGATGGAGCCAGACTCTTTTCAGTGGTTCCCAGTGACAGGACGAGGGGCAACAGGCACAAGTTGGAACATCGGACGTTCCATTCAAACACTAGAAAAAACTTCTTTATGGTTAGGGTGACAGAGCACTGGAACAGGCTGCCCAGGGAGGTCGTGGAGTCCCCTTCTCTGGAGATTTTCAAGACCTGCCTGGATGCAGTCCTGAGTAGTGTGCTCTAGGCAATCCTGCTTTAGCAGGAGACTTGGACTGGATGATTTCTAGAGGTCCCTTCCAACTCTGAAAATTCCATGATTCTGTGATTCTCCAGAACAGCACCTGTTCTAGTCTGAAAACAGGCTACAGTTGTGCCATCCAACAAGGACAACTGCTTTTCTTTCCTCAAAACAAAGGCATTAATAGCTTGATAAGCGTCAGACTTCCACCTGAATAACTCACTGCAGGAGCACCTAACTGGAAGTTTCAGTATAGTCTAACCCATCTGTATTGGGAAGACAATAATAATTTCTCATCATCTGCATTTTGGATTTAATTTGCCAGCCGGAGGAGAAAACAGATTCAACTGTTAAAGCAGGGTGCTAGGAGACCTGCATCAAGTTACTTAATTGGGTTCATTAAGTTCTATATACTTCTGGTTTTGTGCTTGTGCTAAAGTAAAATACCATTACTATACAAACAGGCTAATGGAGAATAAAAGACAGTGAAGCAGCTTTAAAGTTTTGCAATTGTCTCTTTGTCATGTGAAATAAGCTGCAAGTTCCTCCTTTAGTCAACATTGTCTTTCTTTCCCACCTGCTAGAAATGGGTGGGAATCACAAAATTCAAGTGAAGCAGCTTCGTGTGAGTTCTGGTTGATGTGGAGGTATTCCCCTCACAGCTGGTGTAACTGCATCTCTGTATGCAGCTGGAAGCCACCACTCCACACCACTGAGAAGCAATTCACCCACAGCTGCCTGGGGACCTCTAACTACAGACAAAACCCCAGGTATTCCAGAAGTAACTACTGTTCGTATACAGCAGCTGCAAAATTCGCATTCAAACTTCCCTCAAATTATGTGTCTCTGCTATTAGTTAACAGAAGGAGTAACATCTTGCTGTTGCAATCCTGAGCCAGGCATTTAAGTGGTTAAACGTCTGGAGCCTGCTGATATTATGGAGATATCACTCCACAGCAATTCCTAATTCTGCATTCCTTCCAGGCCTAAAACCTGTCCCAAAGTGAACAGAAGTGCTAGAGGTGTAAGGCTTGTGGCAGAACAGGCAAGCTAATTGCTGTCATTTATTTTCTTTTATTATACAAGAGAAAGCCTACTGTACCATACTGTGTCAGCCCCTGTCTGAAGAAGGCTGTTTGTGTGACCCACTTTCAGGCAAATCCTCTTCTGTGAAGTTATTCAAATTTATGACTCTGGTGCAAAGTGGTTAGTAAGCCTGGAGCAAGTCTGCAGCGAAGACTTTTTACAGGGTGGAAAGGAATGCCTTACAGGAAAGGTTTCCAATTTATAAGGGATCCTCCTGTAAGCTGATGCATTAGGCAGACAGAGAGGCAAACCAACAAGAACTGAAGTAAACTGAGGGGGAAGCAGCACCAGCTTTGCAAAGAAGTTCAAGGGCAGTGACAGCACATGCTTCATTCCTTCTCCTCGCTCTAAACACAAAAAGATAGCTAACGTCTCAGAGGAAGGAAAGAGGATATGTTAAGAAAACATATTTATACTCAAACATGGCCTTAGAAAAACCCCGGACTTATCTTTTCTGTTACTTCAACCACTACTTAGTCATTAATGAACTGGACAAAAGAAGTGAATAAGTAATACTGTTCAAAGAGAGAGTGATATTTTTCAGCACACATTGCCTTGTTCTTCCAACCCTGATATTTTCATACTTACGAGATGGGAGTATCAGCCCAACCTTGGCCCAAGAAGAAACAGGCTTATAATGGACTTTGGTCTCTGCTCAGAGGTTCCCAAACTGTCCAACTTGAACCCTTTCAGAGTGGTATGGAGCAACAGCTCACAGCTGTGACATGAAGGTGCTTATCCGTGCTGTGGGGTGGATGCTCCCACAGAGCCAGCGATGTGCAATCAACTGACAGGCAGCAGTTCCCATCTCTCCAGACCGCTTAGAGCACAGCTTGCACTCCAGTCACTGCTGGCGTGATGGTTCCTGCTCAGGACACGAGTGATAGAAGGAGCATAAAGACCAGGGAGAGGAAGAAAACAGGGCTGACAGACAGACTGCCACTGAAAGGTGGTAGATCTCAGTTTATAGATGCACTATGTGGGAAGAGGGAGTGGGTGTCCAGAAGCACAGAGATGGGACCCTAGCATGGGAAGGTGAAGGTGGGAGAATGCTAGAAGAGTGGGAAAAGACCTCTAAACATCCCCCTGCTTCTTGTATTCAGATCCAGCTCAAGTAAAATGAAGTGGTGATTTCAATTCCTGTAAACATTCTTTCCTTCCTCACACAAAAAGAACTAACATTAAACCGATCTTCAAAGGGCACATCAGCAGACAGGCCAAGGACTGCATGAGGTACCTGTTCTACCGTCTCCTGTAAAATTGAGCTCTTCAGGGCACTGGCAGAGACATCAGCAGAGACCGTATCTGTTCTGGATCACAAGCATAAAGGAGGAACTGGCTGCCTCACTCTCGCTGAACAGCTGTCACAAATGAAAATAAAGCTTCTTGTGGTCTGAGACAAATGCAAAGTAAATGCCTCTCCACAACCAGGGGAAAAACAAACCAAAGAAGAAAGGGTGATTCTTCAACAGAGGCCTGCCATGCTGCTTCCAAGCAGAAGAAGAGGCTCACACTAGGTTCCACTGCCCTGGAAGGAGTTGTTGGTGGAAGTGGGCAACAACACTTGGACCTACTTCTACAAAAGGGCTAGATTAATTTTGTTTGTTTCCCCCTACCAATGCAACGAAAACAAACCTTCCACACGTAGGCAGGATGGGGAAAAGTGACTTTATTCAACCTTCCATTTTTCACTGGAGAAAACAGTAGGATTAAAGCTATTCAGCTCAATACTGATTCTGGGATTATTCTGCTATGTCCAACCAGAGAATTGCAAGTACAAACACGGTCTCAAAGACCTTCTTGTCCTCTACGTATAAGGAGGTACCATTCTAAAGACTAAATCCTCATGTAACCAAGTCCCAGTTGTTGCAAATATGGCTGAAGTGGATTTATCATAAAGGAACTTCAGTTTCGTTAGTGTCTCATCCTATGAAAATTAGGATAACTAGACCAGTGTCTTGCATCAAATAAACCAGACTTCTTAAAACAACATTTTTAAATGCAAGGAGTCCTTGCAGGCAGAATGTGATTATACTCTTGATTAAAAAAAAATAACCTGTTCCTTGTTGGTATAACTGCACATTCTCATATGGATTTTTGTCTTTCCAGACAAAAGAGTCATTGCCTGGCAGGTTCATCCCCACCACTGCGCCCGTTTGCAATCTCTATCAGTTTGGTAATTAAAAATTTTTTTCTCATCAAATGCAAAAAAGGGATCAATGCACAACACAACAGTGAAATAACAAAACAGAGGAGCAACCAGTCCCCAAATCTTTCAAATCTTAACATCAAATCATCTTGATAAAAGCCTGATTTATCAAAAAGGAGGGAAAAACTCTCCAAAAGTACAGAGAAAATATTTACAAAAATTAAACTACTGAGCTCAACAAAAATGGCACACCATGCAATAAGAATGAAAGTACTTTCCCTCTTGATTAGGCTGTGCAGCTTTCCGGTTCACTGGCAGAACTTATAAAGATCACTGCTTTTCACCTGCATTGCATTTAGTCTGTATGTTTGGTGCAGATCTCTAACAATGACACCAGAAGGAAGAGAAAAAAAAAAGAAGAAAAAAACCCTCAACCCCCAATCTATTTTTCCATCTTCACCAACTCAGAAAGTACAAGTATGAAAATATCCAGTGGTGGAAAAACCCATCACACAGTAAAAAACAACCCACAGGACAAACTCATCTGTGAAGTAACTAACCACAGCACCCTTAAACTCCCACATGCTGACTTCTGCCATTTTCGGCCCTTCTCCACAGCACTGTCTTTAGCCGAAAAGTGACTCTGATTCTCTTACCCTACAGTGGTGACTGTCTAACTCTCTGCACCGGTCAGCCAAGGTACACTCCAAACTCTTCCTGTCATATACTCTACCTTCACAAAACTAACAGAAAATAAGCAAGGATGAAAAAAAAGGGTCTTTTAAATTAAAGCCATGGCCCTAGCAGGAGACAGCTACTTAGGCCACCATTTGATATCACCCACTTGAGACAAAGCACAGACCAAAGTGCATATATATACATACACCTAGGTAATTACCAAACACAAATTACTGACTTGTTGGTCCGTGTTCCAACAATACAGATCTGTTTCAGTTAATGTGTTACGCAGGCACATCAACAGCAGAGCCTCGCTCATCTTACCATCATCAAAACTTACTTCCTAGAGCACAGTACTACCTTCATACAGTCTTTTATTATTTAGGACATATGGCAGGAAGACCAGTTGCTGCTGTAAGAAATCAAGCTTGGCCACAAAACTAGCCATGTAAAAATTCTATCTATTGAAATTATTATTCTCTTCCTTTTATTAAGAGAGGGAATCTGGCGATTTTACTCCCCCAAAACACCTAGTTCTAAATCTGTGCAACCCTCCTGCCTCCCGATTATTCCAGCTTACTTCAAATTTTCATTAAAAATAAGTAAAATTATTTTTTGGAATTGTTTAGTAATCAATGATGGGTAATTTAATTTTCCTTTTTTTTTAAAAAAAATAGTATAGTCATCAAATTATACTTAGCAAATGAAGCAATTAAGTGCAAACCTCTACTAATCCCCAGTCAAAAAAAAACAGTTTCAATGGAAATTTTTTTGACCACCCCTAGATCGTAGCTATGCTATTGCTGCAGCGCTGAAGTGCCTACTAGAGATTGTGCTGAGAAGATTGTTCCGATTCAGTTGTCATCATCAAGAGACTGAAAATTGCCACTTATAGACTCCAGCTGCAAAGTTCAGAAAGGGAATGAGCTCACTTCTCATTTTAGACAACATGGTTTATCTCATACGCCCAAACAGGTGAGTTTTCACACTTTTTAAAAAAAATCATTATATTTATGTGTATACGTGTACACCTTCTGGCTGATTTTTACAGCATTAATCTGATATTAGATCAAGAATAAGGTCCTTTCTGCTGTCTTTTTTCCAGCCATTCACTATTTCTATTGTGACAACTCCTAGAGCTCTCATCTGCAATATGCAAACCACTATACAAACAGAGAACAAAAAGATAGTTCCTGACCTAAAGACCTTCTTTTCATGAGAACTGCCGTTTAAGAGTCTCTTAGCTGCTGCAGATCATTCCCCACCTACAAGGAATATTCCCTAAGGGATGAGGGAAAATAAACCAAAATATGTGACAGGCCAGCAAAACTGTATATAAATAAGGACTTCCAGTATTCCCCAGGAAAACATTGGAAGCTTTTTCAAATAAGTAATATTAACCATTATTCTACCCCAAAAAAATCAGCTGGGACCTCTATCCAGGTCAAGACATAGGAAGGGTCCTCTAGAGAATTGGACAGATGTTGGTTTGTTTTTAATCCCACACGAGCATGCCCACTGTTACCGGTGTGTTTTGCACCAGAGGACCGCATTCTCTGACATCGGTGAGTTCATGTTGATTCTGTTTTGAGTTGAAAAAGAGAGAGAGAGACAGAGAGAGAAGCACACGCATGCTAGTACTGAGACTCCTGTCTGCTGACCTAAAAAAGGAACTGACATTAAGAAACAAGAAAATCCAGCTGGTCTGATTTCTTGCCAGACAATCTACCAGCCATGACCAAAATGGTCAGGTCTCGGGAGATCTGTGGAGGTGGGAAGACAGCTGGTGGTTTACAGCACCTGAAACAGGGCCCAAGTCAGGGAATTGGGCAGTCGAGATCCTTGGGAACAGATACTTTCCTTTTATGAGTAAAAACCTTCTGCCTCTGTGGTCTGACAACATACGACAGTGATGAGTTACCGGCACTCCACCGTTGCTGCATCGCTGGTGCGAATGACCAAATGAGTGGTGCTTTGGCAGGAGGGATGGTGAAGACCAAGTACAAGACAGTGGTTAAGTCAATTCCTTTCTGTAACCAAGGATAAATTCTTTACCCCTCAGCTCGCCCTCCTTCCCTTTCTAATGACGTTTTTTGAGAAATTATCTTTTTCTAAAAATTAGAATTGTAGCAATTTACACCACTTTCCTAGTATCCACAGTTCTTTCGCACATCGCTCACCACTTAAAGCAGCTTCTTCCCTCTAACCTCTCCTATGCAGTCACTTCCTCCTGTCTCTCCAAGACNGGGGAGGCAGGGAGGGGAATCCCAAACAACCCAGATCTGGAATTTTGCCTGCTGCACATATAAAGGATGCATAGGTTGAAAAACAAAGCTTGCCCAATCATGGCATCTGGCAATGCTAGGGCCCTCTGAACCAGAAAATGCTTTTAATTATCACCTCACCAATCATGCTAGAAGTTATTGCTGTATTTTTTTGGTTAATTTCCCTCAGGGAATTAAACAGATCATGATATTAATCAGAAGGCATGTAGGAGGGAGAGGGCAGAATGCTAGAATTACACGTGTGTAGGTCCCTTAAGGCTTGAATAAAGAACTGAGATTTAGAATCCCACTGTCAGAGCAACTGAAGCCTTGCATGCCACAAGCCTCGGCCCTCTGACCTACACAGCCATGGCATTATCGTATCTGATTTTCCCAGGGTGGTTAATCTCAGCTGCTGAACTTCATCAGTCTCTGCTAGTGTTTACCCATCATCTGGATTTGCCACTTCCGAACTTTCCAGGCTAGAACCAAATGAGCCAGCTGTCACACTCCTCCCTGACAGGGACAAAAAAAAACAAACCAGTCCGAAGTCTGGAAGCCTGAAAGGCTAAATCCCAGAAAGGCAGAACAAAAACTAATACGTCTTGGGGGAGGAGAGGGAGATGTAGCTCTGAAGCTGCAGCGAGTTTCAGAATGCAGCTCACAGCAGTATGGTCACGTTAGGATGCTGTGGTCTGAGACACAGACTGTATTCTCATAGTCTACATTTTTTTTCCATAAAATATGTTCTGGCAAAGAAACAGTGCCCTGGCAGCTTAGCTCTTGTACCCGCAAAACTGACACAGTGCATGCAAAAGCAGCAGTAGTCCAGGCAAGGTAGGAGCCAGCCTGCAAATGAACCTTAAATTACAGTTGAGAGTCAGGGCGCGGAAGGGTGAAGGGGGTGGGAGGGCGAGAGTTGAGTTTCTGTCGCACATTGAGTTCTCCATCGAAGTGGCCAATAAAAGCACCTATTAGTCCTAACATACCGAGGGTGTTTCTGACACGGCTGTCCATTTCCCGGGGAGTAGGCTGATGGTATGCTTACATGGCAGACGGAAAAGGACAGTAGATGTGTGTGCAAGCTTGCTTTAAAGAAGCACTAAGGTCTGCCTTGGCAAATATATTCTGCTAAGAAGCCACAGAGAGCTTTGTGCTGCTACAGCCAGATCACTGCCAGCACCCGAGTTTGCTCAATTAACGCTAGCACTGACATTCAGCTTACACCCCGGTGGACCTTTATTCCTATATATTCAGCATAAAATATTTTAGCAAATAACAATTTCTGAGCACAGCCTAGTTCCACAGATTTGAACTAGTCAATTAAGTTATCTGTCCTTTTCACTCCTGAGCACAGGAGTATTTCAGCAGTGGTCCTCTTTCTGGATCATTTTCAAATTTAGTGAGCGACAATTTCTTGATAGAGAGGGTTGAAACATGCAATAATTAAGAGTCCATGGTGGGGTTGATAACCACGAGGACTGTGTTTAATAATCAATGTTAAATTGTACTTCAAGTTGAGATTTTTTTTTAATGCAAACTGAACAAAGTGCTTTACTTTGTGTGATGGCAGTTGTCATTTCTTTGAAAATTTAGCCTTCTGTGTTCTTAACACTGGTCCCATAGCTGACAGTTACAGCAATTCCCTCTAGGTGTAAAAAAATGAAACAATTCTCTTTCAGCCTGCAACATGGAACAGAGGTCAGCCAAACATTTGGGGGCTAGAGATGACTGTTTGCAAATTACAGCTGTTCACATCTGGAGTTCAGATTTGGTCAACCTCTTAATACTATCCATCACAAGAACTAAACTGAAAGAATGTTTTGGTTGTACGATTAGGAACATAAAAGTGAGGAAAAGTTGGGAAAACTACGCATAAAAAAATGCTATGTGAGACACTAACTCTGCTCATGAAACGCAGAACGAGGGACTCGCAACAAATATCACCAGGGTTGATTTTGACATTTCTCAACTGGTATTTAACCACAAGTCTTGCATTTGCCAATGTAGGTCTCACTGTCTCTCATCTATTTCTCAGCGCAGAGGGGCCCATGACACAAGCTGAAGGCTGTGACAGTGTCCCATCCACTTCTCTGAAGAAGCGCCTTTTGGCCTGGCCTGGCGAACCCTGCACATAGACCGAGCAGACGCATCTGAGTGCGTGGAATACCTTCATGACATATGTTAATTGGGCACTTTCACAGTTTTTTTTTAAATTGCACAGCCAATATACCCACATATATAAGACGTCTTCCCTCTCATTATAAGATGAATGACAAAACATTTCAGTACATGCAGAGCCACCACAGTGGCTCACAGTTCAGAACATACACGTTGATGTACTCAGACACATACACACATGCACAGAGGCAGTCTATAACGTGGAGGCTATCACAAGGCCATAGGATTACAGGGGGCTGGCTTCATTCCCAGACTGACACAGACTTTCCAAGAGGTTCTCAGCAAGTCAGTCCCCCTCTTCACAGCTCAGTCCCCCATGCTGGAGCAGAGGAGGTATATGCTTTTTTCTTCATCTCGTTCTCAAAGAGGAATGACTCACTTTATCTCAAACTAAGCAAATAAATTCAATTTTGGACAACAACCAAGACTGGAAAATTTCATCCCGATAAGCTTTTCTGACTAAAGACAGAGGGTTAGAACGGAAACAGTTATACAGCCTTAACTATAGGAGGTTCCTTCCGTTCCTGCTATAATGCAAAATATTCCAAGATGTGCCAAGTTTTCACTATAGTCTGCATCAGGCAGCAAAAGGACACCGAAGTGCTCTGTGGAGACTAATGCATAAATCCAAAATGATCTTTTGACTGCAGTGACTATTCTCTCCTGAGATGTATCACATTTTTAAAGTCAGTGAAAAATAAAAAATTGCAAAATATCATTTTTAATCCTTGGACTACAAAATGGTTGAGTCCTCTGGAGACNGGGTGAAAGGGAACAGATGGCCGTGGAGAATGCAGCCTCAAAGCCCTAAAGAAAAGGGCTATTTTGACAGATCTTGCTGTTTCCTATTCAAGCATGAACACTCTGGCATGGAGAGTTAAGACGATACAAGGAACAACCTCTGTTCCCAGCAACTGACT
>VZSZ01006910.1:41263-231479 GCA_013398815.1 Ibidorhyncha struthersii | reverse complement strand
GAAAATAAAACCCCAGAAAGGCTAGAAACAGCTGCCTTTTCCTGGCTCCAGCGCAGAGCATTAGAAAGAGCTTGTCCAGCCTTTCTCATCTTCCTTTTCAGTGAAACTTCTTGAAGGGGTCACCCTCAAGCTGTTGGTCTTTGCCCTGAGGGGAGGTGAAAAAGAGGACAGAGCAGGGCTCGGCTGGCTCAATGAAACCTGCTTCCTTTAATCACAAAGACCTCCCTCCAGCTAACGAAGAGGGACTCTAAATGTAAAAAAGCATAATTAATGCTGGATTTTTGCATGCAAAAAGGTTGAGAAACTTAAAGTTGTGGCTCCCACAGTACATGTAATTTGTTTGCATAGTATACAGCGGCAAGCCATTATATCCGAGGGCAGGGAGAATTATACTCGCTGTGGGAAACACTGCTAATGTGTGTCCTGACTTTTTCTATCATTCCCAATCAAGACAGTGCACCAACAGCTGTTTCATTCACCAACCCTGGGCACGTACTATCACACCAAGCTTTCAGTTTTGAAGGGCAGCTTCACATCCGCACCCAAAATTTAGAGAGAGACCAAAGCCATCAAGTGTAACCAGGCTTCGCTGTTTCCAAAGTCCACAGAGTGAGGGATGAATCTGAGTTTCTGAATTTCTTTCTCATTTATGCACCATTTTTGGTTTTTAGGGCAGAGCCTGATGTACTGTTTCCCAGCCTATGCCTGCCTATGGGTAGAAGCACTGGGCTCTACCTTCCCTCTGCACTGTAACCGGGACCAGAGCAATGGTAGTCTCACATAACAGTTGGAGTGAGGAACAGAGGGGGCAACTGGTGTAAACATTAACTATCTTCACAATTCTTCCCTGAGGCAAGGAAGTAGCTATCGTCCCAATTTTAATATCCTCCTTTTTAAAAATCATTGAAGGAAAAAGATAATAAAGAATTGTGGGTGTTCACATGCCAGAACTCAAAATGAAGAAATGCAAATGCTACATACTGATCCTATCTGCGCCTTTGTTCCCTCATCTGTGAAACAACATTTGTTAACTTTAGTCAAGAAAGAGTAAATGTAGAAAAAACAGACAACAGCAACAAATCACCCTGAAAACCTCAGGCTCTAAAGGAACCCAAATTATTATCAAAAACTTGGTTTTCTACAATATGACAATAGTTTGCAATTTTTTTTTCCCCAAAGAGGATAGCCAATGTATCAATGTATCATTACTAGCTGTAATTGTTAATTTGTAACTAAACAGATAGGATCTGACTAGTAGTAGTAGTCAAGCAAGAAATAAAATATCTTATTTAGGCTAAATCAGATAAAATCCATTTCTTTCCTTCTTAACCATGAGCTTCCTGAGACTGAGTAACTGCTCCAGGCTATACTTATTAAGGGAATCTCAAATGCGGATTATTGGCTAAGTATTAATGAGCATTGAACTTGTTGATTCGTCTTTCTTCCCTGCATCTCCTTGAGTGAAGTCAACCTGGTATAGCTATCCCATAGTTTCATTCTCCTCTACTTTTACTGTCTGTGTCCTGTTCTCTGTCACTGCCAGTGTAACCAACAGTGCTCACAAACCAATTCTGTCTTTCGCATTGCAGGACAGGTGGTCCCTCAGTATATTCCCACACATTCCAAATATTTTAAGTGTTCCACATCTGTTGTCTAAAACATTTTTAGTTCCCTGCAAGAACAGTAGGAGACGAAAACAAAAAGTTATATATAACAGAGTAACTGACCTCTTATGCCACACGAGCTCTCTGTCATTTCAATGAGATGATAAATTCCCAAAAAGAGCTCAACCTTCATTCGTTATATTACATAGCTATTAAAAATTCTTACAGAGAAGATAACTTAAGAATTATCTTATGACAGCTGTAATAGCCCAGATGATAAACCTTTTTTGTTTTTTTTTACAGTGTCTGCTGATCTATGGGAAATTTAAAAAATTAAAGAATGAAGGTGATTTACACATTTTCTGACCATACAAACCACTCGATCTGCTTAAAAAAAGATTAAAATCTAAACATCTCTCATAAACAATCTGGGTGGGATTTTTAGAAGTGCTCAGTGTTGGCCTACAGCAGGGACGGAAACACTCAATGCTTTTAATTTTTCTTTTGGCACTCCAAGAATGAACCGATTAGATGGACTTTAAAAACATATGACTACAAGTAATTGTTAGTGATGAAACAGAGCCACTGGCCAAGATCTGAGACCAGGAAATTAAAAGCACTAATTGCGTCTCAACTGTTAGCTCCTATTAGGAGGCAGAAAATGACTGCCCGGGCTGTAATTGGGATAGGTGGTGACGGTGAGCATTTCTGCTCTTGCTGAAAGTGTTCTGAGATGTCAGCAACTACCAGCAGCTGGGATTCTGGTTTACATCTCAGTGCAGAAGCTGGCATGTCTCGCTTTACCAGCACTGCAGCTCCACTGGGTACTGGCTTGTTCCAGACTGTGACAGGAGACTGTCCCCTGCTGCATGACCAATGTCATTTCCAACAACATAATGGCATTCCTTCAAGTACTTTGCCAGCATGACAACAGGCTTCAGCTAGGACAGCTGACTCCTCATCATACGAGATACTAGCAGTACAAAGGTGATCTCCATAGCTATGCAATATAAACAAATGCACTCAGTTTTTTTTTTTTTTTGTTGGTTTGTTTGTTTTCTAAATGAAAAAGAAAACTTCTATTCTGAGCTGCAGAGAAATGTTACAGAGGATCTCTATGTGACAGACCCAAGACTGCCTCAGGGAAAATGATGCCACTGTGTGACCATGTTCAAACAAAGCACTGCTGGAGCATACAGCAAATTCCTTGGTACTTCCCATGGGGCCAGGACTGAAGCAGGCATTTAAGCAAACTTGCCTCGGTTAATTCTGGAAGACAATTACCTTTGTCCAGCCCTAAACCAACACTGACTGCAAGGCACAGTATCTCATCAGTGCATAATGGCAACGTGATGCTGGATATGAATGAGGATGTGGACATCTTCACTGAAAACACAATTGGATATATGGTAAGTGGAACTGACCCATGGAAGAAGAGGATTTTAGCTTTCTTTTTAATAGCTCAAAATTTGGTCCCGCTCACCATAAACTCCAAGAGGCCTCCGACATCCTGGTACCACAGCAAAAAGTGGAAAGACAAGAGAGACGATAGAGGGACAGCCACGCTGAGGTCCATCAGCGGGTGCCACAGCAGGAGCCTGAGAGATGAGAATTGTGGGAGTTTCACCTGCAAATCCTGCCTTTCTAAAAGCACTTCTGAAGCACAGATGTTAGCATGCTTAACTCTGCAAAGCACGAGGCTGCCAAAGAGTGAAAGATCACTGAGAAGGTAGAATAAAAATTACTTGCAATTATGTACAAAGATTCATTTTTCATTTGTGTTGTGGAAAGAATTTCAATAGTCAAGAGGATAATTTCAGAAGAAAATTCAGCATGTCCAAAGGAACTTATACAGTGGATTTCAATGAAATGCCTGCTAACAAGACTGTGTACTTACGAACACACTTTCTCAACTTTCAAACTATACTGAATACTTCTAAAGAAAAAAATAATTAAGTAAAGGTTAATATATTTTCACTGGTATTACAGGATAAAAAAATATCCTTTTGCACGTTGATCCCTCCAGAATCTGGAAAGGCCTGGACTATATTTCAGCATGTCAGAGGATGACTCTACACAAACAGAAAAGCTCCAGAGGCATACACTAGCCCCTCAAACTGCGCTATTCTCTCTGCAGTCCATACAAAAAACTTAATTTTGGGGATCTCTCTAGATTGTAAGTGCTTCAGGCAGCCTAATGAACACTTGGGGAGAAAGCACTTGTATGCAATTACATGATTACTGTAAACCCGGGATACTCTAATGAGCAGCGCAGTGCTTCACAGGTAAGCTGAAGCTGGCTTCAGAGCAAGGGGAATTCGCCTGGGACCTGTAAGTCATTTCTGACACCCGAGAGATCAGCTGGGTTCCCTCACGAAGTTTTGGAGGGTATCACATTCTGGCTGGGGTTTCATTAGCTCTTCCTTGTTCAACCAGTTTTCACTTCCACAGCAAACTCTGCTGAAAAGCCCAGTGGTGCAGAGAGCAGCAGCAGTGGTTACTAAGCAAGGGACAGTCTTTCCTCAGAAAACTAGGTTTGACCCTGTTTCTTTGCATGATGCTGCCATGGTGATGTTATTTCATAAGAGATAAAAGAAAATATTTTTAAGTCACTGATGATCCCACAGCAACACCAAGAGTGTTAAACTGGAATCTGAACAGTGGGGGGAGTTGGAGAAGGAACTGGGCAGGCTCTGCAGCCCTGGCAATCTCCAAAACTTGCCAAAGAAACTATAGGAGAAAATATCCAAGCTGTACAAATATACTTCAAGACATCCCACACTGTCATTACTCAACCACACCTTGCAATATTTGCTGGGTTTAAAACTTCAGTTTCTAGAGTCAAGTTATGGAGTATGGAAAAACCCCACAGCTTCCTATGCAGCGTTCTCCCCTCTCCTGCACCCAACAGCCACTTCTCTGTCATGACAAGCTTAAGAGTGGCTTAAAAACAGTCATGATCGCATCCCCAAAGTCAAGAGGCAAATAAAAATATCTCCCAAATATATATCTCTTAAAACCCAATTTTCTGAGCCTAACGTGAAAGGCCACTCCTAATATTCAAGTCTGGCAATATTGATGTAGTTATGGCAACTTCAGGTAACAGATTTGTCAAACTTATTTTGCTATTTCAATGTAAAATATATGATATGAATGTTGCATGAATTATCATTTGACTGTAAGTCATCTGAGGTCGCTATGTATTTTGAATCTGTCTAGTTGCAGCACAACAGATAGAGGAATTCATTGCAGATAAAGAGAATTTGTGTAAATCTTGTATTTTCTGCATGTTTCAGCTGAGACTAGGTAAGGCCGCAGATAACTCCAGGCAGAGCATTGCATGCTTGTGTCTTATTCCTCATGCTAGAAACTTACAGGACTTCTAAAATGTACTCTTGTATTGTAGAAGTAAGACAACAAACAGCTGTAAAAATAGTCAAGATATCAATTCTCCAACCTCCCGCAACTCTAGAATGAGCTGCCAACACTCACAATTTTTCACTTCTGTATGGTTTCTCAAAACTGAAGGCAGACATCATCTCATATACTAATTTTATTAAGTTCTTTCCTGATACCATCTCTGGAAAGACAAACAGCATCTACAAATATTAAGGATAATTTCTCCCATTTTTTTAGCATGCAAGCAGATTAGTATTCATAGAAGATGGTTTGGTCTGGGGTCTACAGTACCTTCAACCAACTTAGTCTGACTTAGTCTTGTCCCTTCACCCAGATCTTTAAGGAAAACCTTAAACAGCATTGGCCCCAGTAATGACCACCGAGGAAGGCCACCAGCTGCCAGGTGCAATTTGGATGACTGATGGCTGCTGTCTAAGCTCAGAGGTCCTGCTAATATTCCACTACCTTGTAGTTCATCTTTCCAGTCTACTTCTTTCTAATTTCACTTACAAGGACACTACAGCAGACCATGTCAAAAAGACTTGCTAAATGGAAGATTAAACCACACCAGCTGCTCTGCCCACATCCACCAGGCCAGTCATCCCATCATACAAGACAATCAGACTGGTGAGGTGCAATCTGCCTTTGGTAAATCCAGGCTGGCTGTTTCCAATCACCTTCTTACCTTCACACGCGTGGGAACCTTAGATGAGATTACCTATCCTAGTGTTAATTCCAAAAGAATTCTGTGGTTTTGGTGTCTTATCACAGAATGAAAAAAACAACACCTATACTCCAGCTAAACTTAAACATCTGTTTAAAATGCTGATAAGTTTGATAGACGTTTAACTAACTAATGTAAATCCCCTACCTTTCAGGCACAAATTGCCAACATTTGCAAGTAAAATATCAAGCTGTAGACATAGGATTTTTTTAAAAAAAAGAAACAAGAAGAAAATTCAACAGCTTGTTATGACTAAGTTTACTCCAAAACTGAGACTATCATGAGGGTATTTAGGATGTCTGGGTAGATAAAGATTAGCAGATTCAACTGACTGTCTATACAGTCACAGGAGAAATCCCCATGCTTATTCTCCTTCAGCAAATCTCTTGATGTATTCATGGTTTTGCTATGGAAACTAACTGTATAACCTTATTCATCCCTTTCTCGATGAATAGTGTACTTTTAAAAAAAAAATTATTTGGGAAGCACAGCAAGATTGAGAGTGATGACCAGGTGTGTGAATTTCTGCACTCTCATGTGCCAGAAAATTGGCTCTGCATTGAGACACTAAGTACTTTTTATACACGGGTCCAGATGTTAAGCAGACAGCTCTGATGCAGGTTTCCTTCTGCTCATCCTGCCGAGGATTTTGTAGCCTCTGAAGGCGTACAGGAGCTGTGATGGGATTGAGTTTCCATGCTTAGGTCAGTTCCTGGCACATGCAACAAATGATGTGACAAACTGCATCTGATGTTTTGGTGAAGATTTAGACTTTCAGCTTACACCAAATAATATGGACTGCACAGCTCAGAATCTCCCACATTTCACTAGAGGCCTCTCCTTTTAAAAAAGAGCATGGAGAGAATAGTCACAGAAGCCCAAAACTTTACCAATTATATTGAATTTTCCAACCCCACGTAAAAGTTGGACAATGTAGGCAGTGAGCACAAAGGATTAAGTCTTCACACGATCACTCAGAGTAACACAGAGGAGAATGGCTTTTCCTAGCAAAAGGATTGCACTCTCAGTCTAAAATGTTATTTTAAGGACTTACATAATGTCCTCTGGAGTTTCAATGGCATTCTCATCGCCCACTTCTAGTGACAGTGTCTACAGGGCAGCAGCAGGGACCTTTGAGAGACACACTTAACTCCAGACAGGAAGGGACAGAAGTCAGCAAGTCCTGCCACTAACAGAGCACGTTCCCCAATACGGATGTTATTGACGGTGCTCCACTAAAGTGAATACTGGAGTTGAAATCCCACCTCCACAAACATGGCGGTTTGCCAGTACAGTTCTTTGCAGACCGAGAAAGACTTTGCTAAATTAGTTATACCACAGAAGCTCAAATGATCACACAACTCTGAGCTGGAGGCATTGATGGCATATTTGTCTACAGTGTTTCTGTCCTACACTCTACCAAGGGGAACTTGTGCTTTCCTTTGTGCTACCCACAGGTGAGGAACGCATTTAGATTTCACTGATGCTTAGCCTCCAAGAGCAGGCTCCACATATATTGCTCTCCCCATTTCTGCTGAGCTCAGCTCCCCAAGAGCCTGCAATACCTGCCTTTGCCACCTTCTGCCCAGCTGGCTGCAATTCAGCATAGCCAGGTGTCAAGTCACTGGACACACGTAGTCCTGCAGCACTTCTCCCCAGCAGCACAGCCTACTGACAGCTTCCCCGCTCGTTGCACTGACTTTCCGGTTAAAATTTTACATTCTTTGTCCTTATTTTCAAGGAGGCCCATATCCATAATCCTTTGTGTCTGAAACGCCTTCTAAGGTTCAGAATGAAGACACTGGTTAACAGCCCCACACCAGAGGTAAATTATAGCCTCCTACGCTAAAGTTCCATCTGTGCAACTTCATTCTTCCTGACTTTAAGACTGCAGATTTTACCCCTGGTCTTTACAGTTGCACCACGTTCTAGGCCAAATGCAAAGAACACTGCTTTGGACAGAAATACTTTTTAATGTAGATAGCCAGCAGCGTGTACCTTTACATCAAAACCTCACCATAGGTAGACTCCACATTGTACAGACAGTTGTTCTTTTGTGGAAAAGGGGAAGAAAGAGTAAGTTGCAAAAGACAAACACTACCTAACGCAGAAGTGGAAGTTCGTCTGGTCCTACAACGACAAGCGTCACACAAAATTTGAAAAGTTGCAACTTGGGTTGTAAAGTAGCTCTGTTCATATAAATGAAAGACAGTGAAAAAGATTTGCAGAAAGTACTATGTCACACTGTCCTAACTTAGTAATAAATAGTACTATATGACACATTAAAATAGTACTATGTGACACACAAAAAAATTAATATTCTGTTTTACTCTCTTATTTTCTCCAGGGGAATGGCTACTTGGCTGATGACTATGCCAGTAGCACCCTGCAAGGACCATTCCCTAGGTCATGACATATCTCTTTCCTTTCTATACTAGTGTTGCACTGGAACTTCTGAAGATTCAACAACAGAAGCAGAGGTGACTTGCTAAGTGCACATGACAGTTTTCCAGCATAACATAATTGCCAGAAAGTAAAGCAAGTTTAGTCATTGACCAATGATGCCATTCCTACTTCATATATATGTTTAACTCATCCTCTCCAAAAAGCAGCACTGTGACTTCACTATCTACCTTGATGTCAGTGAAGCCCACAGACTTCTGCTTCTGGAAAGCAACACTGTGGGCAAGTTCGTTCTGCCTGACGTGACAAAAGAGAAATACAACGGGAAGACCATTTATCTCACATAGCAAAACAGGTAACTGCTGCTTTTCCACCTCTTCTGGAGCTCCCTATCCTGCCTTAGGCATAAACTCTAAGATTTGATTACATTACACTTTGAAACAATTCAAATTTCTTCACACTCAGGTTAGGAGTATGTAAAACAAATAACTTGAGTGCTATGATGGAGTACAATCCCTGGGGAATTCCATGTATGCTTCTCAAGCAGAGCTTGTACCATGGTTCTGAGCCCTTGACTTTGAAAAGCAAATGAACAAGAACACTGATTAAAAAGTAGAACAAATATGATTAACTTTGCTGGCAAATAACAGTGTGATTAACGATAATATAAACTTGACATACATAAGAAAGGACTAAATATGGACTAAGTAGCGTCTTAGTGATACGTGGCTAAACAACTTGATTTTCTTCCTTGCAAAACCAATTTTGAATTTTTCCCTTACATAAGCTTTCAGAAATGCTCTACACTGGTAGAAAGTTTCTGTCACAAAGGTTGACAGGTGGCCTAGGTGAACTGAATGTGCGATTCAGAGCTAACCCACAACACCACAGAGCCAGCTCGCAGAAGCTTGCATCCAACCTCATGCATGAAGTAAAGCGTCAACAAAAAGTTGAAGGTCCAAATAATGTGGAAAGATTAATTTCTCCTGTAAAAAAGGGTCTGGGGAAGTGGAAAGATATATTTATTATCTCAACGCTTTCAACCTAGGAGAAAAATACAAAAGCATACGTAGAATTGCTCCTTGAGGATGCTCGGTGAAGAAAGACAACTAACCTGCCACCAAGCCACAGGACACCCAGAAAGCACAGAGTTTAGTAGCAGTGACACTGTGTGGAGTTTCTGAAATAACAACATTGAAGGAAACAAGCATTTTTTCTAAAAGCAATGCCTATGAACATTTTATAGATGCTGGATCTCAGGTTAGTCATAGTTTAAGAAGGCTGGTTTGATTAATTCAGGTATGAAGTGAATGTGCTCTACACATAAATAAGTATGCTCTAGACGTATACATCTACTATAATTCTAAATGAAACAACATTCATTATTTAATTATCATGCTATAAACATGCTAAAAAGAAAACTGTTTACGAAATAGTAGTTAGGAAGGTGCCTCCTGGATACTGATCATGACAACATTCTATAATCTCCATTACTGTCAATGGAGGTACACACGATGAGAATCTTTTTGCATGTTAGTATCTATTTAGACAATCAAAGCCTTCCACCAGAAATGAGGAACATGCAGGCATCTGGTACCTACTGCAGGCCAACAATTCTTCCAAGTCTTTTATGTTGGTTCTAATGGATGAGCTTCAACTCTGCAAGCCAAAGGAATTACTAGAAGGGATTTATAATGGCTCAAACTAGACAATCAGAACGGATTGTTGTAACATTTTTTTAAGGAGCAAGGCTAATCCTCAAAATAATTTTTAAAAAAAATTACATGAAAATGAATCATATGAAATTAAATAACTGGTTCTGCAAATAAGTAATAGGATTTCCATAATTTACTTTGAAACAATAAATATGCAGGTTTAAATTTTGACCTTGCTAGTATTAGCAACGTAGATAAAATAAAGCTCATAATATGTGGTCAACACAAAAATGAGACCATGTAACTATTTCACCATGCACTTCCCAAGTCACAGTCAAAAATATCAAGCTACTATGGAAACACACAGCAGAATTTGTTAAGAGCTCAAGAAATTCACCTTTCCAACTTAATTAAACACAATTTGTTGTTAAAGCAACAGCTTACGCACCAAGAGCCAGAAAACGAAAGCACTGTCTTGTACTTGCTCACTTTACAAGAGTGGGGTATTGGGATTCAAAGCTTTGCTGCTAACCATGGACTTGTATTACAGCTTTCTAATTTCCACCTGCAGATAGGTACAGGCACCCAGCTGTTCCAGCAGGCAGTAGGATTTGTAGGGACACCTTTGGTGGCATATTTGGGTCTAGTTGCGTAAACAGTTTTACATCTGAAGTTTCCAGCCGTTTCTGGTGAACAGAAGCATATCAACAGCTTGCAACCATGGCTAACCTACAGTCAGACCCACTGAATCAAATGAACAACTTGTAGACTCTACACTCCAACACTGGCTATGCTGATAATATTTCCCAATCAAAGCTAGTAAAAGAAACCCCACCAAACCTGATTTTTAAAACACATAAATAAATCTTCTAAAGACTAAGTGTTTTGTGAAAACACGTACATGCCAGTAAATCTTCCAACAGCCACAGGCCACGTCGATACTTGCCAAGCAGATTTCCTGCAGAGCCCTGCTGCTTTCCAGCCCACCCTTTGGCAGCCCGCCCAAAGGACAGCTTTGGACCAAGGACCCAGCACTTCCGAGGGATCAGCTTAGGAGGCGTAAGAATAGGGGAAGGCATCCATATTGACATGTTTTTCAAACAATGTTGCAACTGTGAGCAGACACTTAAATTTTTGTATTTCCATTCCATTTCTGAAAACTCAGGAATTATTGCACAACAGAAATATAATTTACCAGCCACTGCTATGACAAAGAACCACAGGCTAAATCCTTGACTGGAAAGCAGATAAACTGCCTCTCAGTTGCGCTTCCCTTTTCCCTCCCTTCTCTCCTCTATGAAAGTTTCATTCTCACCTGGAGTCGTGCCATAACTTTTAGTTTGGGAAACTATCACAGAACTGTCTTCCAGGTCATCTGACCGGTCTCCCTACTCTAACATCTGATCATTGTTGGCTGGGACAGTGCACAACGGCCTCTAATACTAAAACCAAATGACTTTCAAGAAGGAAGAGGAAATTTGCAAGACAAATTTACATTGTCAAAGGTCTGACGTAAGTTGGGTGACAGTGGTATCGCATCTCTGACAAATACCTTTGCTTATGTACAGACACAACATAACTCTAAAGTACTTTAGAAAGAACTCTACCTACTAATACTCCCGTGGTACTTGACCCTAAATGTGGACATATTTTGTATGTGCAATATAGGGACAGCTATGGCTCAAAGTGGCTCATTAGTTGCCTTTCAAAGGTTATGGTGCCAAAGATAACATAATGCCTAGGAAGAGCTGCCCAAATTCTGTAGGGATACCAACAAATTTCACCACATCTAGAACTTTTCCTGGGACCTTGCCAGGCAAGGTTAATATAATCCTTATTTTAAAGGCAAGCACTGCCAAAGAAAAATAGATTACTTGACCTATGCTAAAATAAAGGCTGGGCTTGTATAATCGGTGTCTTGAATTTAGCCAAGACGTGTTATATCCTATCTCTCGTGAGAAGTGCCACAGGAATTTAAATGAGTTCAAATGGTGAAAATAACAGACTCATGCTTCATGTGAAAGACAGCATTTAAACAAAAACAGTGCCTCTTTATGTCACTCCCAGCAACTGTCTCAATGCTAATGTAGCAGGAAATAAGATGCTTACTTAACAACCAATGCTATTCTGTGCCCAACAAAAGTTTATCAACAAAAGTTTATCATGCCCAGTTTCAGCCCAATTCTATTTTATTTACAAGATACGGCAAGAATAGAGCCAGAGGCACCATGGTCGTTTGTCAGTTAACACTCAGAGCTAACTATAGCAAGACCACACTCACGAAAAATTGAAATTAGTCATTCTTCGTAGGCTTCTCTATATTTTCTCTTCAGATGTTGTGACTTATTTAAGTAATAACCATTGCAACTTTGATGAAATTACAGAAGTTACAGTTTTCAAACGACAGTAATACATCTAATTTTATTAGTATGGTATCCAAAGGCATTACTGTGGGCTTAAACCTACAATAACACAACCTATTTTGCTTTGAGTTTATAAGTGCACCGTCACTGTTAGTCACTGTTGTTTACAGAATGGAGACCAGTATGAAAGCCACGGTCAGTGCTCATCTGCACCTCATACATCCTAGCGTAAAGGCAGGTAGCTGATGCAGCCTTGTATCAGGACTTTGCCATTAGTGCAACACACACCAGCTTTAGTCTTCCCCTTGACAGCACATAGCAATAGTGCCGAGTTTGGTTAACGTAGCTGTATGGTATTTTCTTAGTTTCAAACAGAGAGGGAAGAGTAAATAAGGCACTGTAAAGGACTTGGTCAGACCACAAATGTGTTGTCATATCCAAAGCAAAATACACATAGTGTGTGAATCAGTTTGGACTATAACGTTAGAGACTAAGGTATGTATTGGCTGCAAAAGAGCCAAATTATTCTTATTCTAGCCATTGTACTGTCTGATTTTTTCTTCCTCACAGGAAAAAAAAAAAGCCATGGAAAAATGAAAGGAAACAAATAGCCAGAGTATTTCTAGCAGAACCCTAGCACGCTCAGGCCATTGTCTCATTGTCTACAACTGTGAGCTCACCACCTCCAGGAACAAGCAAGGAGAAATATGAGTTTATTTACCGCACAGAATTCTGCAGTGAGACATATACAGAAACTTACTCATGCTCTTGTAAAAATGAGTGCTTTCTGCGCCAAACACAGCAACACATCATACTCAAAACACATCAAATAGCTAGTGTTTATATCAATGTGGATAACGACCCCAGAATGGAAGAATCCAGTTCCTTTCCATCCTAAATTTAGTGTCAGCTTCAACACCATATACATTTATCAGGCACAGTCAACGTGGGTTCACAAAAGGAAAGTCCTGTTCAACTAATTTGATATCCTTCTATGATAAGGTCACCCATCTAGCAGATGAAGGAAAGGTGGTGGATGCAGTTTTTCTGGATTTTAATAAGGCTTTTGATACTGTCCCTCACAGCATCCCTCTGGACAAGTTGTCCAACTGTGTTATGAGCGGGTTCACAGTGTGCTGGGTGAAGAACTGGCTGAAGAGCAGGGCTCAAAGGGTTGTAGTGAATGGGGCTACATGTGGCTGGTGACAGGTCACCAGTGGTGTTCCCGGAGTTCAATTCTAGGGCCAGTCCTGTTCAATATATTTATCAGCTATCTGGATGCAGGAGCTGAATGCACCATTAGCAAATCTGCTGCTGATACCAAACTGGGAGGTGCTCTTGACTCTCTTGAGAGACAGGAGGCCTTGCAGAGGGATCTAGATAGATTTGAGCATTGGATAATGATTAATGGGATGAAATTTAACAAGTCCAAATGTCTGATCGTGCACCTGGGGCAGAGTAACACCAGACACAAGTATAATTTGGGAGTGGCTGGAAAGTAGCCCTGCAGAAACGGATCTGGGGGTTCTGGTCAACAGCAGGCTCAATGTGAGTCAGAAGTGGACACTGGCAGCCAAGAGGGCAAACCAAATCCTGGGGAGCATCAAACACGGTATAACCAACAGTCAAGAGAGGTGATTATCCCGCTGTATTCAGCGTTGGTGCGGCTTCACCTTGAATACTGTGTGCAGTTCTCGGCTCCATAATTTAAGGATGTGAAGGTCCTTGAATGTGTCCAGAGGAGAGCAATGAAGCTGGTGCAAGGGCTGGAAAGAATGAATGTCCTATGAGGAATGGCTAAGGACTTTGGGCTCATCTAGTTTGGAGAAAAGGAGGCTGAGGAGTGACTTCATTGCTCTCTACAGCTTCCTGAGGAGGAGAAGGAGAGAGGGAAGTGCTGAGCTCTTCTCCCTCGTATCCAGTGATAGGACGCGTGGGAATGGTTCAAAGCTGCTCCAGGGAAGGTTTAGACTGGACATTAGGAAGCATTTCTTTACTAAGAGCATGGTCAAACACTGGAACAGGTTTTCTAGAGAGGTGGTCGATGCCCCAAGCCTGTCAGTGTTTAAGAGGCATTTGAACAACACCCTTAACAACATGCTTTAACTTGGTCAGCCCTGAATTAGTTAGGCAATTGGACTAGATAATTGTTATAGGTCCCTTCCAACTGAAATAGTCTATTCTATTCTATTGTACTTAAATGAGGCACATCAATGGAAAATATTGAATCTTGTTTTTTCCCCACAACATAGCCCTGGTATTCACACCAGTGTTCTTGAAGTTTAGTAATTATTTTCTAAAAACAATCAGTTAATAACTATGATTCTCTGTAATTGTTTTAATGCTTTACTGCTTCAAATGTTATGATCTTTTTTGAAATTAATTTCACAGCTCCATCTTTAATCTCATCTGTAAGCAAATACATATTTCAGATTTTATGTATTCTGACCCAAAGTTCATTTGAAAACAAGAATGATGAACATAAAGCAAAACTGACTATATCTACTATAACAGCTCACGCATAAAATTCCTTTACACATTCTCTATAGCACACAATTCAGTTCCTTTGATTGCTGTACCTTGAGGCCAGAGTGCCATACCTGCTCAGCAGCTGTACTGCTTAGCAGCTTGGGGTAAGAATTGAATCAAACTGTATTCAACGACTCCTATCCACGCAGCAGAAAAAACAGTGAACTATCCCGTGAACTCTGTCCCAAGGGTGACTTGTTACATTGAGTAACTATCCTAAAAATCAGCAAAAACTTAGTTATAGCAAGACATTTACAACAATGTAGTGTGATTACTAGCCATCTGTTACAACAGTCAGAAGCTTGGAGGGTTTGGGGATGGGTTAGGTTTGGTTTGCGGTTTTGTGTTTTGGGGGGTTGGGGTTTAGTTTTTTTTTTTTAAATTTATTTTAAGTGTGTAACTACAAGGCAGGCACTTGCACTATGTTGCTGCTGTTTCTGGAAGTATCTTTCAAAGTAACAGATGCAAAAACATCTAGGAAAACCTAAACCAAAGTTCTTTTGAAAAATGCAGACTTTCATCCAAACAGAATCACAACCAAATAAAGCCATAAAGTCAGAGATGGCTCTAGGCACCCTTTAATGAGCCCTCAGATTAACTGAGTTTGCGATGAATTCTAACACACAAATAAATTCTCTGTACCTTTTGGGTTTTCTGGCAAACACATCGCACAGTCTTGGTTATTACCCATATGGGAGGTTTGCCACACTAATGGAATTAACATGCTGCTTTTCTTTTGCTAGCATGAGTTCTTAAATGATTTTAAAGGTTCTTGTATCTCAGTTCTGCTTTCCATGCTAAAGCTGGCACATCTAGCAGCAGTGGCTCACTGTGGAGGACACGCACCATTTCAGCACTGGCTTGCAAGAACGTGTTGCTTGGGATGCACATGTTCTCCATTTGAGTAAACCATTGAAATAAATATCACTGAAATAAATATTTATCAACTCAGCTGTAAGTATTTTCCTTTCGTACTGAACAGTGCTGGACAACAGACAGGAATGTTAATGACTTGGCTATTCATTCGTTTTATATGCCTCATTTAATTGATTAACATCACACCCAATATACATGTGTGGGACTTGTAAGTCCCACCTGCTCCAGTACAGTAGAGAAATCTGTTGTGACTGTTAATTTTTCTAGCAGGAAATTACATCCCACTCTCTCTGCAAGGTAAAGAGCTACGATTCTTTCAAAAATGACAATTTAGATTCTTCTTATGTAGCTAGTTCCCAGAGGTAAAGAAACTGCATCCTCAAGGGATCCGAAGTGTGACTGAATTTTCAGACACTTGTAGTAGTATCTTCACCTTTCTTCTGCAGCTCTTCCACTCCCACCCAGGACAAGACTACTTTTTATTAGATTCAGTGAGGTTTCACACCAAAGTAATGTTTCCCTGTGTCTATTGTGCCCGCTGCCTTGTGCAAAATAGCTTTTATTAAATTGACTTCACCATTACCCAACTGCAAAAAATCTCTATTATTTTCCATGCCATAACGTGGTGGATGTTCCCCTTAAAAGTTTTTANATAAATTGTCTGAGATCAGCACCAAACCTTGTCTCATCTCCCAAGGGCGATGAATCATGCACCCTGCTCAGAATAAACACGTCCTCACTGAAGGGGACCGTTGGATGGATTAGATAGAAAACACCCTAACTGGAGGATTTTGTTTGTCTGTAGATGCCAGCCCAACGCATAAAGAGAAAAAAGAAATTAAGTCGCTGCTCTGTGATTATGTTGTTGCCCCAAGTATATCTCAAGCCCTCGAACTAAAAACAGGTTTGTTTTTTTCCCCTTTGTAATCCAGTTTTTAAAGTATTCAGATTACCATTTATCTTTGCACTGTGAACATCTCATTGCTCTCCATGGTATAGCTAAAAGCCAGTTACTACCTAAGAATGCGTATTTTGCACAAACATCCACTTACTTTATTTTTCGATGGCTTAAGGAAGAAGATATGCCAATGGCAAGGGAGGAGAGAGAAAAAAATTGGAGAGGGGAGCCAAGACTGAAATGGGGTCAGCAGCAGGAAGCGGAGAGGGGTGGGGAGAGCTGAGCTCTGCGACAGTGGGAACAGCAAACTGGTTGCAGTTGGCAAAGCATCACAAGAAGGAGACGGACAGCATAATGCAACGAGCACGCTGCACTCTGGGTCGTGTGAGGAAGCCACAGGATAGACTTTATAGCACCATGGAAACTGCGTATTTTAAATATTTGAAAGTTGGACTTGGATAGAATAATAATACTGCACAAATGAACTGAGTACTGATCCACAAGGCGACACATTTACCTTTCATCTGCTCAAAGAAAAGTCCAGAGGACTCTCAGGTGAAAAACAGAAGACATGCAAACATATTTATACTTATGTGTGCTACCTTCATCTATGCATCGCTGTCCTGGACCTGTTTGAAAGTAACTAATGATGGACACTCATTCTGATGAGATGGCAGGAAAACACCCTTTCCCTGAAGACTGTCCCTTTCTTCCTTTTCAGTGAAGTTTAAGATGTATTTTTCTCTAAAATTCCTAGTTGCCAAAGTAATGCATGGACTGCTGAGGGAATTTAACACTTTCTTGCTCTACCTCATATATTTGGAACCTCCAAAAACGTGGTTCGTTCCTATCTGGATAGTACTAGAATATGGGTTTGTACACTGGCCCCTCAGCAGATCTTATAAATGCCAAGAAATCTCTAACCAACCAGTTACATTGCCTGGAATCATCTGATTCAATGTAAAACAGGCAAAGAAACTGCTCAGTTTCTTTGACAGTCCCATGTTGTTGAGAAAATGGTTTTCTATCTTTGCTCAAAATTGCTCAGTCAGAGGCAGAGTCAGTGAAGTGCCCAACATAACATTCCCAACAGGCAGAATAATACTTATTCTAGGTTGGAAAACATGCAGTTGATTAGAACTGAAATCTGAGTCCGTCAATTTTGCATAACATTTCTTAATGTATTTTGATGTCTTTTCCAGATAACCCGTTTAAAGAATGCCAGGCCAGGCCAGGTCTGAAGGTTAGGCAAAAGGTTCATTCTAGAACATTTATAATGTCCAAAGGTGCTAGAATGGAACATGAGGCTGCATGACACAGTAACAAGGGAGAAAGACACAAAGCCTTAGTGGCCCTGGACTACCAGAGCATTTCCTAAGTTAAGCCTTCACTGAGCTTGAAGGGGGCCTCACAGAGACACGCCTGAATCAACTGAAGCAAAAGGCAATCCGGGTTAAACACAGGCTTTGAAAGGGGGCAGAGAGTAGGAAAAACTTCATGACCAGCATCAACTTACGTTCTTACTCTGAGCCTACCAAGACAGAAGAGATCCAGTTTCCTACCTTGGAGCATAAACTCACTGCTGCACAGAAGGCAGCTAAAAATTTCCTGTTGCACATAGTAAGGAAAGGTCTCCAGACTTAGAGCGTGACTGAGGGGTTGGATTTCAAAGGATCAGGCAGAAGACACTGGTAAAAATGGTATCCCGGACTAGACTGACCAGTGCTCCAAACCCCTGCACCTTACAATTTTATGGTACTGTTTATTCCCTTTCTTTTCCTGCTCATTATAGCAGAATAATGGAGAAGAAAAAGTTTTTGAATTGCACTTTTCTTGCAAATTCTGTGACAGGACAGTAGGTTGCTTTGCCAGGGTGGTTGTTCTCATAGAGCTCTCCCAACATGCTTAGTCAGCAAACGCACCCAAGCAGAGCAACAGGCAGAGCCTGTAGTCAGCAGAGGGGAGCTCAAGATATTTGCCCCCCTCCTCTCCTTGCTTTCTGCATTCAGTCCTTCTGCCGACCGACATTGACCAGATGGACCCTAGATTTTAATAGCTGTGAGAAAAGGAGAAGGGATGTCTCCTGATGTGCTTGTACTGAACAGAAAACCCACCTTGGGCTGGAACATGCCAAGAGTTGCCCATTTGACATACAAAACAAAAAACCTGGATGCTTCACATCAATGGAAGCTGCAGAGTGGTTCACACTGGAACTGTGCATGCACACACACACACCAGGCTTCACAGTGCAAGTGAAGGGGCTTATTAGAGATGAAAGGCCTCACATCACCCCTTGTAAGGGACCATTGTCTCCCTTTCTGCTACAATGTTCTGTGAAGCTGTGGGAAACAAATGACCTCCGAGCCACAGCACTGTGTGCAACTGCAAAAGAAAAGGAAGGGGGAGGGAGAAGTGGGTTTGTGGGAGGGCCAGCGTCCTCCCTGTCCCGTCTTCCAACAACATCCCCACCGTGCCATCCCCGCGCACAGCACTGAGGTGTTTCTCATGCCTCCAGCTCCTGCTGCAGCCCAGTCGGCAACAAAACTGGAATCTCAGTGGAGAGAGCAAGACACCCTTCCCCACCAGCACAAGGGGTGTTCTCACCTGGCTGCCTGGCTGGTTACTCGAGCTGAGTGGTTGAATGTATGCTCCAGACCTCCTGCTTTTGATTTGTACTTTTTCATCCCATTAATAAGGAACAAAAAATCCTGCTGCACTTGGAAGAAGGGTAGACAAGGATCAAACAACAGAGAAACTAACAGGAAATAAATGAAGCACTGAGGAAAAGGGAGAGAAAGAAGGATGGGTGTAACACACAAAGGAAAAAGTATCTATAGCTGATGCTTATCCCATATCCATTACTGAGATTCTGGTTATGAGAGATGCTGGGAGGAGGAAGAGTGAGTTAAACGGTGCCCGAGCACATGCGCTCCCAAAAGCCTGCTGAGCTACTCAAAACACCATTTTTTTTCTGTCTAGTATTCTTTTCCTTTTTGCTTGCTCCTCATAACCTTCCTTCCAGTCATTTGATCAATCTTTAGTCTTTTTCACCTAAATAGAAAACTGACCTCTATTATATTCAACACTTCTCTGGAGAGCAAGACTGGTATTTGCGACCTCCAGGCTAAGTTACTGATTCTACCTAGAAGTGAAGTCTAGCATTTTAGTGAAGTCCTTTGGTTGGGATTATAAATTTCTCTTAACTCACTAATACAAAATCATGTTTTCCACTCAGCATCTGGCTCAAGATTTCTGCTTTGATGTTTGGAGATCAGTCAACACTATGTGAGCAATCATCTCTCTGCAGTGCCTACAGTCAGACCAGGCTGCCAGAGCTAAAGAGGATGCTCCTGGCTGCACCAGGAAGAGAACTGTCTCCCTGACCAAAGGAGAACAGTGTGGGTATAACTATGTTCAAAACTGTAGGCAACATTCAACTTAGCTTTCCCTGAATTTTTTCAAAACCTCTGACCATGACACCAGAAAGTTCAGACAGTAAACAGCCTTTGAACTAACAATCTTCTTTACAAGCTGAAGAAGAAGAGACTACTATCACTATCATTATTTCTGTATTTAAATATTTAGGAGATGCTCAGACACTTTTGTAGTGCACGGAGATAACTGCATATGCAGAGTAAGTGTTTTTTCCATATACAACTCTAAAATACATAATATTTTTAATTAAAAAGTACATAGCTGTGTTACTAACAGCAACACATATCATAACGTGAACATTTTCAAAAGTTAGTATACCTTTCCATGATAAATTATCTTTGGTTATTTCGTTTAATACATCTCAAGCTGGAGCCAGGTTTTTAAGCCCAGCACTACATTGTCTGACTTGCAAATGCATTCAGGAAATACCCAGAGCTAAACAAAAACTGTTCTCAATTATTTAAGTTCATAAAAACCACTCAGTATAAGGTTCTGAATCCCTTTTTAGTTAACAGAAATACCCCTGGAACAGCTGGAACCCAGACTACAGCTCTAGCCACCTCTCTTTCCAATGTCAACAAAATTTTCCGCTTCTGTCACAAGATTTTGACAGTTCTTACAACATCAATGAATCAAGTTTTGTGGTCCCTCTAGACAAGCTGCATTATCCCCAGTGCACATAAAAGGGGAATCAGCAGAAAGACAGCTTTTGGGTAGTTATAACCCTCAGGTTACCCTGCAAAGTGAAAAATGGAGATGGGGAAAGAGGAGCTGCCCTTACAGCCGGTCAAGGGCTAAACACATTCAAGTCAAAAAAGCTTTGATTAAAAGTAGTAAAATGCTTCCCAGGACACAGAGTCAAGCAATAGGGAATGTAAAATCTGGAAGAGCCCTCAACAGCCCTAACCTTCACAATCCATCACGGGAGAGCAGAATCCACAATGCAGCACAGATTTGTACTGACATTTGTTATTCCCCATAACAGGATTATGTACTGTCCAATGTAGTTGTGTAAAAAACTTTCCAACTTTGCTTAAGTCCTTCAGGAAGTTGATGGTAAAGCCATGTACAGAAGCCAGGTCTCCAGTTGCATAGTCCTGTAATTCCAGAATCCTTCCGAAAAGGACTTGTGTGCATATGTAAGCAACACCTATATACAAAAAATGCTTAAGTGTCACTACATACATGGACTGTATCTGAAAGCTTGGGAACCCAATCATGGTACAGAGGTCCGAGTTAGTGTCTGAGAAATGGGAAGTTAAGCTTCTATAATAAAACTTGGCTTTATGTACTGCTTTTCATGTTCCCTGTTCTTGGCAAACAATAACGACACAACTGGTTTTCACTCTTCATTCAGAGTGAAATGAAAACAAACCACATGAACAGAAAGTAGTAAACTAGTAAACAGGATTGTTCACGACCCTTTGGTTTTAGTAATCTCAGGTAGGGAATTGTCTAATGTTTCCTATTTATCTTGCCGATGGTCCTTTCAATAAGCATCTACATATGACAAAGTTAATTAAAATGATTGCACGACCTATGAAACAATATTTGCTAAAGACAGTAGCTACGCAGTGGCATGGGAAAGGCAGTCCCTAACCTTCAGAATACCTAGTTGCAGAGAACAATACAATAGATTAAATATAAACGTTGACACCCAGGAGACCACAGCCCTGAACACAGTTATACGCTGCTCATGTACTCTCTGGGTCGAAAAGTATGATCATAAAAAGCAACAAAACCAGCCTAAGGAGAATCACTTTGGTGCAGTAAGGCCAGCATAGGGTCCCCAACACCGCGCCTTCTCTCTTTCCCTGGACAAACGCAAACAAGGTCACTGCCAACAGAAAATAGGCAGCACTGACTGATCCTGTAAGTTTCTTCTTTTTGGATGTATTTTCAAGTCCCTGTAAATATTACTGCTTGAAGCAAGTGAAGCTGCTTTTGTTCTGCTCTGATCAGCCTGCATCAAAAATAATCGGGGCAGAGTGAAGGTGAGCTAAAGGCACACACATTTTATTATGCATTTATTAACATCCATCTCAATTATTTTCCCAAAGAAAATATTCCCAGATAGCTAGTGAGTTTGGGGGTTGGACTAGATGATCTCCAGAGGTCCCTTACAACCCTGACCATTCTGTGGTTCTGTGAGTTGTTTAAAACTTTCCTGCAGCAGAAGTACCAATCTGGCTCTCATTTTTGTGTGGTTTCAGAAAGCAGCTGTTTGTGTTTACAGTCACCAGCAAACAATTCAGCTTTTTAATCAAACAAGAGCTGCTTGGGTGCCTTTGCCCATGGCTATGGGAATCAAATCACTCTGGAAAACAGACCTTTGACAACAATACTAAGAGGCCCTCAGCGGATGCAGGGGATTAAAAGAGGCATGCTTTTTGAGAAACCAGGTTTATAGTCTGTAGCTCTCTCCATCCTGGGCCAATATACTGGGCACAGCAGCAAACTTTCAGCTCTCAAAAGGGCCCAGGTCAGTTTTCTTTCTTCTCTCTCCAGTTCTTTTTCCCTCACGTGCCTATGTCCTCTTCCTTTTCTCACCATGGCATATGTATAGAACAAAGTTAGGCAATCCAAGAAAGGATGACAATTCTTTTCCTAGCAACAGAGTACCTTACTTATGAATAGAGGGGCATTTTCCAGTATGAACACTTGTGTGATAGCACTTGCTTAGGGGTTAAACAGATGGTGTGACCTTCTCTCCATATTTCACTTCAGCTTTGTAGAGACCTTTCCCTACTGCTGGCCCACTGGGAGCTGTTGCTGACAATTACAAGGTGTGTAAAGTATAATAATACATGCAAATGTTAGTTTGTCACAAGAACAAGACCATTTGCTCATTTCTCTAGAAATGAACACTGAAAAATCAATGGTATGCCTCATAAGGAGTCAAACTGAAACATATGCTGGCCAAGATTTCCATGTTCTTGCACTGATATGTGGATCAGGTAGCAAAGGAGGAGCGGGTAAGCTTAAACGCAGCAGTTCTAGACTTGAAAAGGCAAAAAAAAACGTATCTCAATGATGAGAAGCAACTGCCTAGTTCTTCCTCCTCCTGATCATAGCCTAGTAATGACAGTATTGTACCTGTTGTATTTTGAAACATGGACCTCTAAAGCCATGCCTTTGGCTTCTTTCCTTTTTGGAAAGAAACATTTACAATATACTTTGCAATCTCTGCCATTCCTGTCCACAAAGTTTCCATAAGAAATATGTGAGCTATGGAAACAGGATTCTACCAGGATGTTTTTTCTCTTCTTGAAAAGAAACACAGAGCTTAAAAGAGCTAATACATGAGAAAAATCCACTAGAAGTGACCCAGCAGCGGGCATGGGAGGCTTTAACTCAACTTGAAAGGAGCACAGTCTCTATTCTTGCAGACAGGAACATGAGCCAGTTTAGTTAATGGCGTCTTTCTGGTTCCACCAGGAATTCCAGGGCAAATTTGAAGACTCAATGTCTTCAGAAAAAATTTAGATAGTCTCACAGATGCTTCACTGAGGTAAGAAAAAGCTGATGAAGGCCACAAAGGGAATGTAAACACTCACTTGAGCTGGTCTACAGACTGATGGAGGACATCAAACAAGCCAATTAAAAAAAAATAATAAAAAAATAGCATCACCATCACCAGCTGGGTGACAGACTCAAAGATTCACTACCATTGTCCCACTAAACGGAACACAGATTCTGCATGTTCTGTCATTGCAAGTGGTGCTGCAGACATTAAGAATCACTAAAAATTTGTTTTCCCACAAGATTACTTCAAGTAGATCACTTCTAAAAGACTCAGTGAGTGGCAACCTGGAGACACTGTGTTTTGATTTTATATGGTATCTGCTTCCTCTGGGATTCCCTAGCCAAGGTAGCACATAATCTGTTTCAATAAAGCAACACTGTTCAAGCAACTCCCAAGCCAGCAGCTAAAGGAAAAAATAATAACCCTTAGCAAAGAATACACAAACAACTATCTACAATCTAAAAGAAAATCCACTTAGATACAAACTAAACAGGAAACTGAAGTGTCTTGAGTTTAAATGAGGGGAAGCTGCAGATGAGTTCTGCCTCTCTAGAGAATAAAAGCATTTCAGCCTTATGGCCACTAGCAGCAAAGATCTTTTTTATTCTGTCTCCTCAAAACCTCAAGTCTGTGATCTCTATCCAGTGAGTATGAGGGAAGATTAATTCCCTCCATTAATTTGAATCTTTTACCTTGAACACAAGCTCAAAATTGCAAACAGCATCCTTATACACAAAGCAGACCCTGGATTTCATAATCTAGGTTATCCTTCCTCAGCAAATGCAGTTTATTACACGGAGGAATGCCAGAAGTTAAGTGTGTAAGTTTATACAGACATACCACACTATTTGTATTGGACTGATTAAAAAAAGCAGCAAATGAAAACAATGACTCTAAAGAAAAGAATCTAAGAACAGAGCGTTCTTTATATATTTCCAATTTGGGTTTGTAAAATGACACACTTTCAGGAGTTGAATATGTAATTGTTTTCAAAACTTACAAATGACTAGTAATGAGTAAGGCAATTGGACTAAATATTCATTTCCAACTGAACTTTATGTACATTTCTATTTAATTTTAAATCCCAGACTTTCCCAAGTTTTTCAAATTTCTTTTATAGGAAAACATCACAGTTGATACTGATTTCTGTATTTCATACAATCCAACTCAAAAAGGTTTAATATATAATTTCGAAGTAATTAGAAGAACCCTATTTCTGTTGAAGTGAATGTTGCAATTGTTACTGATATAGTATGAGGAATGCATGACAATTCCTCCTGACTGGGCCGCAGTGGAGGCAACATTGAATTTTACTGTGAAAATTGCCTTTACCTTCAAAAAAAGGTAGAAATTCAAAGAATATGAAGTAAATTTACTCATGCTGTGATTATAAAAGTAAAGGAAAGTAACCAGCAGAAATCTAATTAAAAAATACCCAAACAACACAAAAACAAATAGTTTCCCATTTGATTCCTAGTTATCCTTCCACAATGATTTAAGATGCAAATTCTTCAAGGATTTTGCACAAAATCTTGTTAGACTAACATCTACAAACAAGAAACACAAACACAGCATAGCTGAGAACCCACAAGTCAGCCCTCCTCTGAGCATTATTCAAAGGATATGTTCAAAATTAGAAGGACTAAAGCACAGAATGAACATGAAGTACAGGTCTTGGGAGAATTTACAGGTATTTTAACCAAAAGCATCCACCTCATGATACAAAGGCCTGGATAATATCTGCACAGTGCATAGTAGTTTTTCCCGTTCAGCAGCTGAGGAAACGGAAGCTTATGATCACACTCATGTTCCCAACTAGTTTTCTTCTTGTTCTGATGGAGACATATGTGACTTTACTCTCTCAGCAAATTCTTATGGCTGACAGCTAGAGAAGCAGCTGAATTTATGCTTCCTTGTCCTCTTCATACCTTTGCTCACTGTGAAACCCTGCAGGTGCCCCACTGGAGCGACGCTGACTTTCTGAGTGGCTCCCCATTTCTCTCGTGGACATTCAGGTGAAGGTTAGGACAGAGATGTCTGCGGTGAAAGAGCACCCCACAGCAAACAACGCAGCCAACATGTATCACAAACAGCAGTTAGTAAAGAGTCAACAGCCATTCCTGGCAGACAAAAATCAGTTCTCCATTATCAGTGGTAATCACTGGCTTAGCACTGATTGGAAATAGGTAGATTTATTTCTCCCCACCCCTCTGACAAAAAACTTGCTATACACATGAAACTAGTACTCTTTTCTTCCACCCTACCGTATTTCACATAGAGAATATTTCTGGAATCACAAAAACAAAGACCAGATTTTACATGCTTTACTCAACAAAGATCAGATTTTACATGCTTTACTCACAGGTAATCTCTGAATGAATCAAGCAACTTCTGACCTCTCTTTGGATAAGCTAAAATCAGAACACCTTAAAAACAATGCAAGCTTCTAAAACTTCCATAAATAACCGCAGTGAAGGCTATTTCATTACTTTGTCTCCTGGTTATTCATAATAAGCTAAAACTTCCAAGGCATCTTAGGACAGTCAGAAATCCAGTGGATTCAAAACAACTGCTTTAAGAAAATTAGGGTATGAGTGTGGTTACAGAAATTTTCAGAAATACAGATTTTATACTACCTGTGAATTATAACTTTGTTCTGTCCTTTTTCACCCTTATGCATCTGTGCAACTGGAGTCATCTGGGACATACCACAGGAGTGGTTTGTTTTTCCATCTCGTAGTCAAAGAAAGCAAAAAGAAACACTGGAGACTTTCTCCAGGAAAGAAGTTCTTACGATGTTTACAGCCTAATATTTTAGATACAAGATTAAGACAAGCTTCCCCTTACATCTGCAACAAATCTATAAATCTTCTGAATGTATCCTGTAATTACAAATGGCAGATAATTGTATTCTAAACTTAATCAGTCTTGATAAGAACAATGGTACAACTGGCTAGGATTACACACTCGATCATCTTAAAGGTCTTTTCCAACCTAAATGATTCTGTAATCACAGAGAGGAACGAGTGTCTTTCAAGTAGGCTACCACCAGGCCCTGCGTCTTGGATCCCAGCATAAGCACAATCAGGCTCACCACTACAATAGAAGCAGTTGGTCAGAGAATGAATGAGGAGCAGGTAAAGATGAATGGGTTGATTCTTGGCTTCCAGCCACACAATTCATTAAACTATTGTCTGAAGCAATGAAGGAATGGTAATTCATAGCTAAAATAAGCCAATGTTACACTGTTACTTGATCATTTTCTTGCCAAAAGCACAGAAGAAGAAAGAAAATCCTCAGCTTAGCACCGTGCCTCCAGCTTTCAGTGCTATCTGTGGCTACTCCTCAAACACAGCTTACAACTTGTCCCCTGCTTATGGCTGTGCTTGAACTTATCATGATGCAAAATAAGACGATGCTAGGTCCAGAATTACAAAAACCACAGTCCACGTTTTCTGAAAGGCTGCCCAGTAAAAGCTCCTAACCTAGAAACCTAACATTACACCGGCTAACATCAGATCTAACCTTTAAAAACTCAGCCTTCCTAAGGTGAAGTCAGATGCACGCCTGTGATTATCAGCACAAGCCTGATGTCTGCTACACTATAAAATGATCCCAGCGCTGGCTACAACATGAAATTGCCCATAGTTCCTTATTCTGGTAATATCAGCACACAATTTGTTGGACAGATTCTGTAATCCACAGATGAAGGTAGCTGTAGGTTTTGAGTTTATCCAGCATTAACGGCCCCTAATAGCCTAGTTCAGCGCAGACATAACAAATGGAAATGGCTTTAAATTATCCTTCCCCTGAGACATAATTTCATAAGAGAACAAACTCTATATGCACAAAAAGAGATTTCCAATGTAAACATGTGGTGGAAGCTAAAAGCTGCAGTCAGATTTAGGGCAAAGCAAGGGATACAATTTCAAAGGCAGCGATTTCTTTCCAGTTCACAATATATATATTCTTTTCTGCTGACTTTTCTGCCCTTTGTGCTCAGAAGACCATGTATATTAAAGAAATCACTTTTAAGCTTTTTTGAGACCTTAATGGGCTTCGTCTCATTTTTCCCCTTGCACAACAACCTGGTCGGGATGCAGAATCTACAGTTGTTATGATGGGTTAATGGTAAGAAGCACCAGAGTCATTACCAGCATCTGACTGTCAGCATTTTAAATTACCCTTTATGTTTTCTGAAGATGGACTCTAGAATTTTGACTAACTTCTTAGCTAACGCGAAATTCTTAAACCGTGACAAAAAAAGAAAAGGATAATGTGTATTAACTCCACTATGGAGGATTCTTGTTTTTTTCTTTCTCTTCTCAGGAGTAATGTAATATCTGGCCTGATTTTGTATTTGATGAGATGTCAAGCAGAGTCAGACAGAAAAGTGGTTCACAGAGAGAAATCCAATGCCAGTGCTAGCAAAACCTCTATTTATGAACGATAATATTTTTACCCTCTGACTTTAGTACTCTGACAAATATACCTATGAAGACATTAAATTGCAACCATTATTATTTGGAGGTTTGACCTCATCGCCTCTCATAAAAACATGATACCAGATCTAAGTTCAAAAGAAAACTTCCAGCCATTTTGCACAACAGGATATTGACTTATTTCAAAACTGAAGTTTACATCCCTAAAGGTTAGTTGTTTTTGCTGGTTTGTCTTTTCAGCAGAGACACTGTTTTTAAACATTGCTAACATTCAATGATGAATCAGTGCCTAAAAGGATAGACAGATTATCTATTTGAAGATGATACGGTGTTTTTAGTAATTGGAAACATCGAGTCTGTTATACTAGTAGAAAACAAAAATGTTCTCCATCATCTGAGGTCTATGGTTTCAGACCATCATGTTTAAATAGAAACAATCTGTATTTAAATACTCTCTGTAATGAACAAATTTAAGGATCCAAAATTAAACAAAAAGCAGGCAGAAAAAAAAAGATGAAAATGGCAAATCCAGGAAGAGAGGGATGCTAATACAAGCTAACATTTGTATGCAAATTTTAGACACTGTCAGGTGGCAGAAGGGCTATCATTACCAACATCTATAACCCGACAAAGCAAAACAATAACCTGCACGTAAAAAGGATTAATTCTGTTATAGTGTTAAATGTTTGTATGTGATGAAGCTTTATATCTCCTACTGTAAAAGTTATGTGCTGATGTTACACTAGCTTTGTTACAAGTCCTGATACTATATTGGCTAGTAAAAACAGACCTAATCACATTAGAAAGTTCCTTTAGGAGTCTTATTTTGATTGCTCTATCCTCTAATATTATTTCTCTTTTAAAGGTTCCTCTCCAAGGCCTCATACACTTAGGAAAATCATACACTGCTTTCATATTCTTTAGGACATACAAGTCACTCCTTCAGCAACATTTACCACATATAATTTACCACCAACCCCAATCCTGTTCTGTTACTGTGTTGTGTTTTAGAAGGATGCTGTTTCTGATATTTAATCCATAAAAAGAAATTGCAAAGTCATCATGCTTTTTGAGAGACGATGACACAGAACTCATTGGCCTAGGAAGATTTTTTTACTATCTCATTAAAAAGGTTTATGTTTTAATATTAGGACTGCAAATATCACAAGAGGTAAGGTGAGAACTGGCTGACATGTTCAGCTAAAGAACAATTGATAACACCTGAAATATCTATGTTGCCAACACTTACATATGCAAAATTTTGCACCCATATTCTCTCAGAACTATGGCTAGTGTCTCCATCTTCAAATTCCACCCTGGGCAAATGCACCTAAAGTTACCGGTACCCAACTTTTGGCTTTAAAGACCAGTTAGTTTGGGTTTGGGTTTTTTTTTTTTAATCAATTATTTAATGTATGGTTGACCAAAGACTAGTCTGCAATATCCCAAAGTCAAGTATTTCACTATTAGATAAAAAAAAAAGATCTGATAATCATAACAACTCCAAAGAAAAACATAAAGGGAATGACCATTCATCCAAGTTGCCCGAACAGGTAAATTGTAAAAGGCTTTTGAGTATGTGGTTATCAATAAATCCACCTACATGTATATACATATGCACAGGCACACAGATTTCTATCTCTCGTATTATATACTGAATCATTGTTGTGTTTATTTAGGAGAGATAGGTGGAATGTGAAAGTTACAGCTGTTTCAGACATTCACCTCCCAGAGATTATGTCTTCTGAAAGAAAACTGTGCATTAGAATTTGATACTCCTGTCTTTTGAAGAAACTTAACTTAAGCAAGTATGGAAATAGGATTTAAAATGTTTTTAGATCAGCCACAGCAGCTAAGTAAAAGGGCTTTACAAATGTAAGCTGAGAATTTGCTTTAATTTTAGGTAACTTCCTTGATTTTTTTTTTTTTTTATTCTTCAACAGCCTAGGACACAAAAAATTAGTATTTGAAGAAATTACCTACACTAAGCACATTCTCTGGCAGTATATACACACAGCATTCTGCGTGGTGCACGGCTTTGTCCTCTGCAACTTCACCCGCTTGACTTCCTGAAAAGATCCCTCAGGACAAGGATGACGACGTGTTTCTATACGTAATTGTTTACAGCACGATCAGGTATAACCAATGATAAAATAATAATAGAACCGGACAGCACTTGCACTGAACGCAGTCTGTAACACGGTCAAGCTAGCAATTGAACATTTGAAACTGTTCTCCCAGACATGGAGGAGACCATTGCATGCATTGGGAAATAAATCCACTTTCTGCAATTTCAGTAATAAAAGACTGTGAGGATGAGCAGGGAGAGCAGCAACCAAAGAGAACAGAAAGATCCCTTATCCTTTAAGTTGGAACTCAGTCAAAAGGAAGTTGAAATCACAACTTCACCATGAGATACTCAGGAGAGACAGTTATTTCTGGAGGAACTGAAGTTACACAAGAGAGTTTTGACAGATAACAGGAAACCAAGTCCAAGAATGAGATGCTAATTCACAGTAAGATGCAAGCGACAGCCACTGTTTGCTGACTCTCCTGCCTTCTTGCCAGATGTAGCAAGAACATGCCATTTGCAAGACAGATAACTTCTTCCTTCTGAAGGCATAAAAACCACAGAGAAAGGTCACTTTTAATCTGAATCCTATTTCCAAACATAGCAGGGCTTGGGCCTGAAGAAAGAAGCATTGAGAAAGAAGAACCCAGTCCCTCTTGAGTGTACAGAGGAGGTTCCCTTCATCTCTTCTCATTTGTGATCCTTCACTTCCTCCTGCTGAATAAGCTTGATCTGTCTTTTATTATGAGGTACTTACTGGAAAAAAAAAATCCACAATACAGTAATGCTTGATGAATAAGAAGCTTGCCTCCCCAAAATAGATATCTTAATTCACAGAACATCTTAAAGGTTAACAACATTGTAGCAGCTGGCATTTAATTTTGATTCAGAAACAAACAAACAAAAAAACTCAAGCAGAAAGCTGTTCTTACACAAGTCAGAATGTATAAACACTTGTGCAGAGGCCATAAGGACTGCGCTGTGCTTTCTCAGAGTGAACTGGGTGAAGCAACTTCAAAAATTTCCTCTCTCTTTTAGTACCTTCCCTTAGGCTTCATCTCATTAATCCAAAACACATGAAATTTGGTCACCCAAAGGAAAGACAAATCCAGAGGGTCTCTCCTGTGGTTTATGCTTGCCGTCTTTTGATTTAATGATTTCAGTGCTTCATTTGAAAAGGTTCCACTTCTGTCAATAGTCTTACGAAAAGTCTTTGTACAAGCCATGGATCGCCAAGTGAGATCCTGAGTACTTCTTCAGCTGGCAAGGAGGATTCAAGGTTCGTTTCTGTTGCCTTCAATGGTAGTTCGTGGTAAAACATTCCTTGTCCTAACCTGACATGACATAATATGGGAGAATACACAGATTTCTATTTTACGTCTCCAAATTCTGTCAGATATCTTCATCCAGAAACCAACCTAACTTCCAAATAACCAGAGCCAACTCCTAAATGGAGATTTCAAGGAATATGCTGATTTGTGAGTTGTATCACATGTTCATTATGTTCATCTTCAGGTGTAAACCAGTCTACCTGTTCTGAAAGATGTTTGTGCATTTGGGCCATGTTCTCTGACTAGAAGGTCTTAATCTAGTCCTAAAGCTCTTAACCTTAATAAGCTGGGAACCTACTGTCTTTTGAGCACATACTGCCACAACTGCTGTCACTTCTTTATGAGTTTACAGTGTAGATACTCTGTAGCCTATTCAGAGAGCTTGGCCTACACAGGCATCCCCATGAACCACAGTTCCTTTCTCATCACAGAATCACAGAATGGTCAGGGTTGGAAGGGACCTCTGGAGATCATCTAGTCCAACTCCCCTGCCAGAGCAGGGTCACCTACAACAGGTTGCACAGGACAGCGTCCAGGCGGGTTTTGAATGTCTCCAGAGTCAGAGACTCCACAACCTCTCTGGGCAGCCTGTTCCAGTGCTCCACCACCCTCAAAGTAAAGAAGTTCCTCCTCATGTTAAGATGGAACTTCCTATGTTCAAGCTTGTGCCCATTACCCCTCATCCTATCAATGGGCACCACTGAAAAAAGACTGCTCCCATCCCCTTGGCATCCTCCCTTCAAGTATTTGAAAGCATTAATAAGATCCCCCCTCAATCTTCTTTTCTCTAGACTAAAGAGACCCAAGTCCCTCAGCCTTTCCTCATATGAAAGATGTTCTAATCCCCTAATCATCTTCGTAGCCCTTTGCTGGACCCTCTCCAGCAGATCCCTCTCTTTCTTGAACTGGGGAGCCCAGAACTGGACGCAGTATTCCAGATGCAGCCTCACCAGGGCAGAGTAGAGGGGGAGGATGACCTCCCTCAACCTGCTGGCCACACTCCTTTTGATGCACTCCAGGATGCCATTGGCCCTCTTGGCCGCCAGGGCACATTGCTGTGTCTTCATTCACACATCAACATGTCTTCAACATTCACACATCAACATGTCTTCATTCTATCCCCTGTCCATTAGAAACTGGATGCTACTTTACTATGTTAACATAGTAAAGACGAATCCCGCTTTTCCCCCAGAGATCACCTTCCAGGCTGCAACCCAGTCCTGCTGGTTCTAAGCTGCCAGTCAACTGTACTAGGGCATCGGGGACTCACGCATTGGTAAATATTTTAAGAGCCGTGGTTACAGCAGCAGTTTTCATCAACGCTGCTTTTATTGTGAAGGTATTTACAGTGGCCACCTTTTCTACAAAGGAGAAAAGTCTGAAGCTTTCTATAGGGAAACCCAGACCATGTCCTCCTCCTCCTGTAACTGATCAGGCTCTTGAGACGGATGAGAGATGCTGAGCCATGCTCGTTATTCACATAATATTTGCTGACGTATTATAATGTATGTAACAGCATCCTGCTCGTCATGCTGACAAATGTCCCCTGCCGGACCTCTTTGGCCAACCAGTAGTATAAACTTCCTGGTTTCACTCCTCTACCTGACTAGGTCCCTCTGTTCACTGAATGCACTGTTTTATCGTCATGTTCTTCAAAACCCCTGAACTTATGAAGGGAATTCCAGCAGTCTGGAATGCCACCTCTGTGTGCCATTCAGAGACCTCCACATACTTATATTCTCAAACTCCCAAGTTTGAAAATAAAACCACAAACACATGAGGCTTAAGAGGCTTTCCTCAGGTATCTCAGCACTTCCTAAGGATTAATTAATTTAAATCTGTTATAATAACATAGCTTCTCTCTTCGCCACCTTCCCTCCTCACCAGGCTATAGCAAGGCAGTCACATATAGTCAATTTACAGTGTCAGCATTTAAAGATTTTGGAGATAGTTCCATCCTATTTCCACTGTTTCGAAGGTTTATTCCAACTCAACTGCTCAATTCCAAGCCCCTGTTTAAAAGATAACTGAACTTGTCCCTCAAAAAAAGTGACTTTTTATAACCCATTGATAGTCACATAACCAGAAAGAAATAAAATCCCATTTTATGTAAGTGCCTAATCTAATTGGGACCTCGATCTGTACTGGATCAGTACTTTTCACACCAATGATCTAAGTTCGCCAAACTATACAGAACCAGAGATCAATGGTTAACACATTTACTGATTGCTGTGGAAGTCATGGATGGCCTCAGTACAATTCAGAAATCCCACTCGCTTGGAGGCAGGTATGATCTTAGACATATTTTTGATGCCTATAAATCAAAAGTGAACAACTTGCATAGTGACACTGACAGCAATCAACAATCTGAATACTCCCCATACGAACAGGGCAGCAGGCACATCTTACCCCACATCTTTCAAACCTGGCCTGTAGGCTTCATCTGAGCCCTCTGCACCCAGCACACCGGCAAACATGCAGAACTTCCCAAGCCATCCAGCGTCTCAGTGAATGATTGCTTTTTTTTGTAAATATTACTGGCCACAGCTCAAAGGAGCTTTTCTACGCTTTTGATCTCCACTACAAACGCAAGTGACTGAACAGCATGTGGCCAGGAAAAGCTGCATCCAGCAAGAGGCTATGAAAACTTCTGCCTGTAGAGTCAGTAAAAAAGGAAGGTAAGGTCTTCCACAACATAGTACAAAACTATTTCCACAAGAATTCTGCTTTATATGTTTGGAAACTGTAATTTGCATCCATCCACCCCGCTTCTCAAAATCCCAGAAGTTCTGTGAGGGCTCGTTTCAAAAGAAAGCATAGATACCTGAGGCTGGTTTGTGTACCTCACCAAGCTTATGCATCACTGCATGCAGAAGCTAACAGTATACACACATGCTATGAGTGAGCTTTACTAAGTTATTCCTTAGGCATAATGCCTAGAAAAATGAAAGAAGAGTTTTCTGAGAAAGCTTCTAGAAAAACTCATATAAGTATTGTTAGTGAAGCACAGAGTTACAAGTATGCACTTTCTCTCATGCCTTAGGATGACTTCAGATCTTAATTTCTTTCACAGATGCACTTCTTTGCCAGGTTCTGACAAGGCTGTTCAGAAACCCAGGGATCACAATGCAAAAAAAGCTTTGTGCCTTCATCTATAAAACATACCAAACAGACTGCATTTAGCTGGCCTTTCATTTTCCGGTCTCATTTTCCCTTACAGTAAAGTCAAGGCAGTACACCCAGCCAGAACAGTTTCCTGGTGTGCTCCTCAAGGAGCTGGGTTAAAGACTGTTTCTATATGGATGTCTCATGTGCTCCTAAATATATCAATAACTAGCGTACCAGCCTCACAGATGAGCTGCCCCCAAATTGTCACCCATACTGCTAGTAAGCTGTATCTCCTAAGACTGAAGTTTACCTCTTCTTCCAGTCACTGCACTCTTACACATTTGCCCACACAACTGAGAAGACTGAACTGCCAAACAGCAATTCCAAGCATAAGTATCTCTGCAATCTCACATTCTCACCAAACTCCTGAAGCCTTACATGGAAAAGCCTTTCTACAACACAGACTGGTTTTTGTGGTCCTCTTCTGAACTCTCCCCCAATATTTCCATATCCTCCCCCAAGTCTGAGAATCAGAATTGGACACAAATACCAGCAGAAGTTTACCAGTCCTGGGTACAGTAATAAACAGCATTCCTCCTTTCTACTTGGCAATCCTGCTAAAGCATATCAGGATCCCATCGAGAGGCTCTTTGCCAGAGCTGATTAGCAAGACAGCTTCTGCTGAGGAAGTTTCAACTGCTTTCCCACCCCAGCATAATCTCTGGATCACTGTTTAAGTCTGTTTCTTATGCTGTATGCAGAAACTCACATTCTTTCCTCTCATTTACATTGCCTTTATTTGGCTGTGGTAGAACTACACAGAAGTACAGCTAATCTTTAAAAAGGAGCTAAAAACCAGACAAGGAGATAAATGGAATAACCCATTAAGTCATGAAGATGTCCCATAACAGCTGTGTACAAGTATGCTGTTGAGTTAAAAAGGGGAAAGCCTTCAGTTCCGCTGCCCATCTTGGGAATTGCCTGGGAAACCATCACATCGATGGAAGAGATCTGGTACCATTCCACAGCATTAAATTCACACATGAAAGAAAATTAATCTTCAAAAAGTTATTAGTTGCTGCTGGTATTTAGAAGTGTTGCTTCATCCTAGCATCCCAGTATTCTTGTACGCACTAAGACTTCAATTCATTCAGACATTTTGGGGAATATACACACCCATTTTATTAATTGTTTTTAGTCACAAGCATTTACAGTCATCTTCAGTACGGACTGGAACTTTCATTTTATGGAAACAGATTCATCTTGGAAATGAAAAGTCAGGAGGAGCGTAACACATGGACTCACCCTGTCCACCTATGCTCCATCAGATATTTATCTGTAAAGGCCAAAGGACAAATATACTTTAAAAACTACATAACATTATCTTTTATTTGTTTCCTTTTGCAATGCTGGTTGCACAAGCATGGAAGTCTAAACAGCATGAGTCTTCCTTATCAGTGACCCGTCTGCTCCAAGATTTATTCAGAGGCCAGAAGCGGGTTCCCCGGCATCATCAGTGGCTGACTGCACAGACACAGGATTACCCTATCAGTCAAGCTGCTGGGAGAACAGTCTGGACAGAAAGAGCAAAAGCCTTTGCTTACATACACATTCTTTCTTAACAAGGAAATAAACTAATATAAGTAGCAAAATAGCTTGATATAAACACATCCGTGCACATAAATATATATACCTATCATACACAGGGCCTTAAGTCCACAGGGAACCTGCAGGTGGGAACTCTTAGTAAGAGATGGCCAGAACACCAGGTCTATCTGCCAGTTTTTGGCTGCAAATTCTTCATGCGTTTCCTGCCCAAGCGCATTAAAGCTCAAAAAAATGAAGTCTATCGATTGTAGTTACTGGGAGTCTCTGACTCAGTCTTTGGCCATGCAGCAAAATAGAGTTTTCACTGCTGGGTTACTAGTTTGGCCCGAGTCAAGAAACTGACTGGCTCTAGGAGAAATTATGTTTCACCTTTAGGTCACTGGTTTGGATCCAGTACAGGTCAGTAGCAGCTGAATGTCATCACCATCAGACACTTGTTTACAGTCTGATGCAAAATGAATTTGCTAACTTACCAGTTTCACTACATACTGCAGTATCTACATCATCGATGACCTTCACAACGGCTTTAGAAATTCAGCAAAGGACTAAATGGGAGCCTGAGCTTCCATGCTGATTGATTGGATGTGGAGTCTCCAGATCAAAGCTGAAATACAATGATAAGCCAGTAGAACAGCTGTGCCACTACCACTTGTGTTCAGCAGTCCAAGGACAAGAGGAAAGAAACTATGGTTTGCAGAGCACTCAGCTTGGTGCCTTACAGTAACACTAAAATCTATTAAAAAGAACAGTCTGGTTTTAGCAAATATTTTCCTAACTACAGATGCAAGTAGAAGGCACAGTTGTTTGTGTCAATACCCTGAAAGCACCAAAATTCTTTTCATCTAACCTATATGAGGTGTTAGGAAAACATTAATGTTGACCATGAGGTGGGATTTAAAACACTTTAAACACACCTTGGTTACATCTGGTTAGTTACAGGAAGTTCATCACTGACGTTACACCCAGCTACTTTTTCAAGGAATGTCAACATCTGAGGGCTATGACTTACTGGTAGTTTAATGTTATCCTGGGATTAATATGAGCGGAGAGAAGTGGGCTGAGTTACGAGGGGATGTGTACTGCAAGAGATTTGGCAGGCCAGGGTTCTCATTAGGCCAAAATTCGGGTTGTTCTAGGTCTGTGTGTATGCTATTAATCACTAGCTGAGGCATACCAACAAAAGTAGTTTTTCCATTAAAAATTCATTGCTCATTTCAAGAGGAAGAGAATTATCCTATCTGCAAAGTTCAAATTTTGGGAAAAAGCAGCGTTTCTTCAAGTTCTGTTCAAAACAATCTCAAATCAGCCAGAGGGTTCCAGAAAAGAAAACGTTTTTCTCCTCCTGCCTTCGGGCAGGACTATTCCATCTCAAAATTTATTAAGTACTTACTAACCTGAGCTGGCAGAAAAGACAATCTTCAAACCATCAGCACATTTAACAGCAACAAAGTACGTAGATTTATAATTAAGTAATTAGCTACGAAGGGAATAAGGTCCCTGTCTTTTGAAAGAGCCCCCAGTTAATAGATTAAGTACATATTAGAGATTCATCAAAGTGTGTAACCTTGTGTACAAATTAATATATAGGTGTAACAAATGTGGCATAACAAAGAAGAATATATACAGAAAATGACAGTAAGAAAGAAAAAGTACAAAACAGATAAAAAAGTAGCGTCATAGGCTCACAGGATATTTCAAGCTGGAAGGGATCTCAGGAGGTCTCAAGTCCTACCTCCTGCCAAAAGCTGGAACAGCTATGTCAGACCAGGTTACTCAGGTCTTTACCCAGCCGGGTTTTGGAAACTGCCAATGATACGGACAGCACAACTGCTCTGGGCAACCTGTAGCGTTCAGGGTGTAGATGAAAAGAAAGAAAAAGGCAGACAGAAAAATGCAGAAGGATAAAAGAACCTGGAAATTATATTAATAACTGTCAGAGAAAGAAAAAGAAAGGATAAAGGAAGAAAGTAAAGTTCTTTTTAAAAGAAGGAAAAAAGTACAGCAAAACATTTTTTAGTACTTCAATTTATCCAGGAGCCTAAAGTGAAGGGTCTGATCCTTAAAGGTTTGATTCTGTGAAGTAAAAAGACAACCCAAAACTGAAACAAAACAGAAAACCTTTACGGCCTTTAAGCTGTGTAGACTCCAGAACCTGAGGTAATCAAAATCACCAGGTAGGCTGTAGCCCAGCTTGTTGAGCAGTGTTTGACACATTTCTGCTAAAATTTTGAGGACAAACAATGAATGACACTACTGAACTCGGTAGTTCCTTCAGATAAGAAGCTGACTGAGAGCCCTCCAACTAAACACATCTACCATAAGGCTGCTTTAATGCTTTCCTTTGGAAAGATTTGGGAAATGGCAGGAAAGCACGGCAGGGGCATTTTTAGGGGCTGGTTAATTAAGAGATTTGGATAAACATTTTAAGTTTTATTCCCTGGCCTGTTTGTTCTGTTCCGACCATTCCAATCACAGAACCTGCAAGCACAGGACATCTCTAATGTTGTCGGAGACAGGGCAGAGGCCCTGTTGCCACTACATGGTCAAATGAGACAAAAGAAGATCAAAATGGATGAACAAAATTATAATTATTTGGTTTATTAGCTAATAGTAACAGGATGCTCAGGGCTATAAAAGCTTAGACAGCGAAGGCACAAGTCCCTGGCCTGAAGAGTTTATACTGACCACCACCAGTCAGGCCACCACATGATTCTACAAGACTCAGCGGTAAAAAAGATTTCATTCCCTTCAGGCCTTCCTGCCATTTTTTACTGACATGGGTTGGTATTGCTAGGTCTTGACTTAATGTTTGAAAGGCCTGTGTGTCAACAAGAGCGTGACTGCCTCAGTAATTCAATCAATATGGAATTGTGGCCCTTGAGATGGAGAGAAGACTGAAAAGGCAGAAGAAGCAGGCAAGGAGACAAATAAGAGGCTTTCTTCTGAGGTTAACTATGAGGAAGTATGCCATGTAATACTTGGATCATCCCTGTGCTCACTCCACAACAGGCAGCACACAGAGGTAACATTAAAATCTATGCCTGTCTTCTTAAGTTTAAGACAACAACACCAAAGTTAGCAAGATCATTTTAGCATTCAAAGTAAGTAATCAGGTGATGACAGGAAGCCACATCTGAGCATCTGAACTAAGAAAACCCCATAGAGCTTCAAGTGCCCGTGACGCAGTCTTTTCCAATCGAGTGTAAATAGAACATGTCACCTCACCCAACACCCCGGACCACAATGTTTTGAAGGTACCAAAGAAGGAAACCACACTGCAAAGAGGAAGCGACAAATTCAGTTTTAAAAAGCTTGCAGGTTTAAACCAACCAGAAACAGCTATTAAACTCTGAAGGAATAACACATCATTAGCAATTAAACTGCTGAAACTGCAGCAAGCTCTCAAACATTTTCAATGGCACCATTGAATGTAGGGATTGCTCACCACTACGTGCAAGGTCACCACTGCCAGGCAATTGTTTATCGGAGCGATTAGAATATGGCACACCACTACCACAAGTACCTGTGCAAAATGCAAGACAAACACCACATAATTTCATATGGAACTAAGAAGGAGAGCCGACAGGTAAACAGTTTTATTTTTGTTTTATTCTTCACTGCTTTAGCAAAAGCAAGACATTGCAAACCAACATTTTTGGGGTAGGAGGGTGCAAGGATGGTAAGAAAGAGAGAAAAAAGAAACACACAGACAATAACCCAGATGTTATTTTGTGTAGCATGTCTCTAGTTCTGATCAAGAACCTCAGCCTCGTCTCCTCTCGTCTTCAAGATTTTTATTTTATCAGCACAAACACATCTCCACAGAACATGTCACTTCTGATAAAACACTTATTTTTATATTGAAACCACAGTTGTCATAAAAATTTTCAGCACAATCAAAATAAGAAATACTTTATCACAGTGAAGTCCACCAAAAATCCACTGTATTACAGACACAGCAAGTTGCATTTATTTATTTGAAATGCATATGATTCAAAACTGCACTACACCACACTGCAGGTGAATTTCTGCCATCTTAAATACCGGTGCAAAAGAACAACAACCAAATCCTGGGCTGAAGCTGTAGTAAACTCAAAACTGCCCTAAATTGCATGGGCTGAGCTACCCTATTATGTGCCATTTGACTTGCTCACAATTACTATTCAGCCTGCTGGACACAAATACCATGTTATAACGAGAGAGGAAAGCAAGGTATCCCTACCTAAGGGAAACCCACAGCTCATTAAAATAAGTTTTCCAAGTCCTTTACACAGTCAGAATGTCATGAAGGTGATACAGTCTCCTCTCACCCATACAATTTTCCCGCCCAGACAAAAGACATTGCATTTTAACCGAAGGCAGATTCATCTCTGGATACATCTATGTCGTGTATGGTAAATACTGGAGAGATTAGCCTGTGCTGACCCCTCTGCCTCTGTGACTCATCTGCTGCTGGAACCCTCTGGATCCGAACAGCTCATTTCACGCTAGCTCACATGACCATCACAGCAGTGACTAAGAAGCAGATGCACCCTCAGGAAAAGAACTGGGCAGCTGTTAACCATAAGACGAGACAATGAACTCTACGGACATAAATCACTTGACGTGTTGATCCCACGCTGTTCAGAGTTACCTTATGCTAACCTGGAGGAAAAAGTAATGTGACCAGTCTTTGCTAGTTTGCATTATTCTGGTTGAACAGTCAACGTAACAAATTAGAGGCTCCAAGGATCATGAGGTTTTTGGCATTTAACCTGAATCCACCACGGACTTTTCCTCCTGAGATTCAGATTTGGTCACTGACAGGCTCTATACCAGCTGGAAGCTACTGAAGTTTATCATAAACTTCATTCCTGCTGAACGCTAACACAAAAAGGTTTACTGCCTTCTAAAGCTTCAAAAAAATTGCAGGCCCATCTTCTTAGTCACTTGTCTTTCAGTGGGTAGCAGTTTTCAGTGGGTAGCAATTTAACAACATTAACTCTCAAACATGACAGCCACTGTTTCAACTCTTAAAACAGAACATCAACTTTATCAGTTTAAAGTTAACAGCAGAGGGAACAGCAAGGAAAAAAGGAGTTGGATGGGATCATTCAGTAGCAGATACTCAGGATGACTGGACCCAGGAATTTGGCTGCTTACTGCAGCCGAGATGTGACTATAGGCCAAAGGCAGGCAGAATGTCATATTTCATCACATAAACTACAGTAAATGAAAGACACGGCAGCTCAGGCTTCAGCACAAATGAGCTTGTCAAATCCTACCAGCTAGGATTTGAGCTGGTATCACAGAATCATAGAATAGTTTGGGTTGGAAGGGACTTGGTCATCTAAGTCCAACCCCTCAGTACCCTGCTGAAACACATGCTGTTGTTTCCTGTGATCAAGCATTACCTGAGCTCAGTAACCGCAAGTTACCAGACAGGCAACAGGCATTACAGCTTATTACTAACCCCTCCTGCTGATCTTCAGAAGTGGTCTCAATTGCCTGACTTACATAAAAACAGGCAAGAGAAAACATTTAATATATTTGTTTAAGAAGCAAGTCTACATTAGCGAATAATTTGGCACAACAGTGTCAGCCAGCCAAAAGAGAGTTGGTGGTGATTCCCTTACGGCTACCCTGTATGCGCATCGTTGTTCTGTTCCAGACTCACCTGCTCTGGTTCCCTGGTGAGAACACCCCTGCCTGCTCTGGCTGTGCCTTGAGGACCAGCCATTGGCTTAGATCCTTCTGCCTCCGTGGTGGTTTTAAGCACAACTGGCTAGCATGAGGGGGGAACTTCTGGTTTCATTTCCTACAAAAGTTCTCTAGTTGGTGCACATCAAGCCCACTCCACATAATGAACAAACATGCAGCAAGCGAAGACTATTGAGGACATGCTTCAAAACGACACTATTGATCTCAGTGAAAACACCACTGCAGACGCAGGCTAAGAGATATTTGAGGCACAGAATGAATCTGACTGGATGGATCCAGTACAATATGGGAATTTACGTACCTCTACTCTCAATGTATTTGAAAAAACAGCAGTCAACTCCTATACAGTATATATTCCCAGAACGTCCTAGAGCCAAAAGCTTCAACCACTTAAAATACAATTCTGGATTCAGATTGGTTATCAGTAATTTTAATTAAGCACCATCCTGCATGATTTATAGTTCTTCCTTAGACCCAGATGAGCAAACCAGTGGGCTGGATTTTGTAAGCAAAACCAATAATGAAATTCGATAAGAAGCTGAAAACCTACCATATAAAAGCAGAAATTAAAATTAAAAGATAAGCAAGGGAAGGAAAAAAACTGGATGAAATAAGATATTTTAAGAATTCAAGAATTTATTTATTTTGTGCGTAAGACATCAAGATTTTTTTCCCCTTCCTTCAAAGCTACAGGGGCATAGCTGTTGAAGCCTGAAATTGTAGTTCCACAGCCTTTTGCTTTTAAATTAAACAAATTATCTCAGTTTTTGGAAGGGTTTTTTACTCCAGGGAAACTATGCCATTAAGAGAGTGCCAGAAATGTATTTAATTGATGTGTGTCCCAAGAACAGCTCGAAAGAGTGCAGACATACCACATATAGATTTCAAGGAAATTACTGAAAAGCCACAGAGCTTCAACAGAATGTGATATGTGAAACATGGCATATGAAAGATGCAGTATCAAAAGGGTAAATTCAGTTCGGGAGATATTAATCTGATTACCTAAGAGGTACTATGAATCGGATATGCTCCTTTGTGCACCGTATCCAACCTGGACAGATGGAGGAGACTTTATGCTCCATTTTCTGACATGCAATTAGTGCTTAAGGGATGATCAAGTTACAGATACAAAATTTCGAGCAATTTTTTCATTTGTGAGTTGCATGTACATTAATCAGCCTATAATGTAAGATTTTCTGACTTTATTTCCTTGCGTGGCTTACACAGTCCACAACCTGACTTTGCTGTTCTCAGTTTCAGTTGAATGCTTTCTACGCACCTGCATGACAGAAAAACAGTCCAGCAACATCTCTAAACAAAACACTCCATATTGAGCTCTGAAACAAGACTTGCACAGACTGAATTCAGCCTAATTTTATGCAATACGGTTTTTTATCCAAATGATAAGCAATTGTCATATTTTTCCTGCACCGTCTCTTCCTCTCTCCTTCCTGCCATCATTGGCAATTTCCAGGATCTACTGACAAAAAAAAAAAAAGTTTAAAAAAAAATAAAATTGATCTGTTGCAGACTCCTCCCCTTGTCGGATGCATACAGTGATGCCACAGTCATACTTCCATGACTGTAAATTATGAAGTCAATGGCCTTGGACTATTAAGTCAGTTAGCTATTAAAATGTTACTATTTTACATTATGGTAATGAACGCTTTCAAAAAACAAATCTGAAATCTATTTTTGTCGTTGTTTATAAGCTCCATTTAAGATTGCAGCAGAACAAAGCTTAAAAATCAGATCTCTAATTAGGACATCTGTAACTTGGCATTTTATATCAAAAAGGCTGTCTGTATGGCTTATCAAAGACCCTAGGCTTTGCAGATCACAGCAGCAATCATGAGGCCATTTGCTGTTTATTTCTCCATCAGCAACTCACATCTGTAAGACTGTGCTCATACCTACGGGTATATGAATAATGCAATTAGTTTTACCAAGTATAGGGGAGGACTTAGCCCACCTCCACTAGCACTGCCCTATACAGTTTTTAATTACTCTGAGTATAACTTTTAATTATTTCAGCAGAGAGAGAGAGAGTCATCAATCCCTGCCTTATGACAAGGAGTATTCAGGGAGAAGCATTTTGGAAAGGGTGGCTTGGGAGAAGCAGCAAGAGGGAGAGGTGGTGGGGCAGAAGTTGCAGCTGGTACCCGTCCAGCAGCCGTGGCCAAACCAGCTGCGCCACGAGGGAGCCGGGGCTTGCTGCCAGCCAACTGACAGGGAAGTAAGATGAAGAGGCGAGTCCGTGCAGAAAGGCTGCAGCAGCGTGGGAGGACTATGACCTTTTGATCTCCGAGATGTTCCTGATGTACCAAAGTGACATGTCAGCTCTAACAGGCTGCACCCTCCAACTGGTGGCAGGGGCCTACAAATTACTGTGAGATCTGAAGGCATTTGTTGTGATGATCCTGGCCTGGATGGGGCATATCAGCCCTTCCCCAGCAGGACTATCTGACAGACTATCCCAACGATTCCCAAACCAGGGGTCATAACCTCCAGCAGGGTCACAGCCCCACAGAGCGGGGTCGCAAGCCTGACAGAGATGCGATTGTTTATGTTAGTATTTAGGGTCGCAAGCTCGGCTGGGGTGAGCTCACCACCAGAAACAGAGGCACAAACAGAAACCATTTGGGAACAGCTGGTCTAACAGATTTCACGCTCAGAAACAACTTCTTGATATTCAGCTAAAATGCACCCGAACTACTCCTGTCCATATCCATGTGCCAGCCTGAAACAATAGCTCCCCTGCCAGGTATCAAAGTGGCTCAAATTGCTCCCAAAGAATCATGGCTGCTTACAGACTAGTAGCATCTGCTTTGGGCTTTGCTTTTTCCTGACAATTTTTCCATTGTTAACAGTGGAGCTATTCATACTTGAGCCGCTGCCTTTTCTACCCGTCCTTAGAAGAGAGATGTACCTAGTTAAGCACCAGCTTAGGCAGGAATCTTCTGTTGGCTGCAGCTTGCCTGGGAGACTGGAGCAACAGCAGGACATTTTAGGAGAGCAGAAATTAGTATAAACAAAGCCTTTCTCTAGTTAAGCTCCAGGCATTTCCTCTTTCTATCATTTCTTCACCCATCTTTCTATACAGCACAGTGACCACTTGGGTTGCTCGTCTCTGAATGCTTCTTTATTTTTATTTTTTTAGTATAACTGATATTATGAGAAGACAAGCAGAATCCAGACCAGATGAATTTTGCCCATGTGGAGCATGCAAAATCTGCTCATACTCAAGCTGCCTATTTTCATTAAATTAAGAGATAACACACCGACCACATACTGTCTTTTTATTATCGTGTTATGTTTGGGTTTAATGTAACATTTTAGGAGCAGACTGTCACTGGGAAGAAGTTCATTCACATGCCAAAGCACCCAGCTTCAACCTCCAAAAAAGGCTAATAGGTTATAAAACTTCCATCATTTAAGACAATAAATCATTATTACAATAATAAAGCAGGAAATACACACAAATTAAGCAGAAACACCAACGTGCTCTTTTTACGATTAAGAGGAACCATCAATCATAGAGACTGCCTGAGATTAACAAGGAGCCACTTTTTCAAACATCCTGCAGTAAACCCAGAGGAAACCCAGCTGGAACTGGAACTAGCACATAGGCATCAGACTCTGAAATCATCCTCTGCCCCCTCATCCCCGCCTTCCCTTTTGGGGTCCTAGGGTCACTCCAAAGTGGTTCAAGTTCTGCAGGTGAGCCTTATTGCTTCATGCAATGTCACAAGCCAAACGTAATTCCCACAGTGATGCCCTATCATGTACAGAAATCCTCCTGATCCCTCCCAGTCCCACCAGAAGAGAGACCCACTGCTGGTACTACAAAACTCCACACGAAATGGGACTGAATGATACCAAATGACGAAGATTCAATTAATATTTTTTTTTCTTTGGCCTCTGTTTGTACAGATTAAAGGATAACCCACAGTAAGTTAAAACAGAATTTAATTGGTCATTATGCACAGGGGAAAATGGTGTTTAGCTCTTTCCTACCCTTGAATTAATTTTTCCACAGTGTAATTTGAAGGATAAGTTAGTTTGGAACAGTTCCACCAACACTGGTGTACAATGTAGTGCTGCAGAAGGAATTGAGAGCCAAACCATGTCTCGTGTTTCTGATTTAAACCACTGATTTGCAGGACCACAGTAAAAACGCTGGTCAATCATTTCTATTCTGCACAGGATGGGAAGAAAGGACAAAGGAGAAGGAATTACTGCCATTAAATAACCAGGTCTCTTACCACTACTTTTATGGTATAAACAAAAGTCTAAATTCCAATGTATAAGAGAACATAGTTTCTATATTCACCCACACTGAAATATGAGTTAAGCTTATTTTTAAACATTTTTAGGGCATAAGGGGATGACCAATTGCAATCTCGTTACAGTGCTTTACGGCTATATGCCATCAACTGAAACTCGGTGACTGACCTGTGCATGCTCTCAGCTTAGTGGAGTTAAAGGAAAAGAGGAATAAACTAGTGTGGGTAGCAGGATTCATGCAAACTCATCTTACTTTGCATTGGATGGTGCAACACATACTTGGTCGCACTTTGTCTCAGCTGAGGTAAGTTACTTGGCAGTTGAGAGGTGGTAACTCCTAACCACTCAAGTATGACTGTAAGCACTTCTGTTATCATGCCGCTGATTATATAGACAAGTGATTTCCAGCAAATGTACCTGAAGGGTTTTTGGATTACAAATTGTTGATTAATGATTGTAAGTCATATCATGTCTTCAGAAAGAAACCACAACAAAGCAGTAAAACTTTGTATTCTATCATCGCAGCAATTAGGAAATGAGGAATGGAGATTCTCTTAAACTGATATATAGAGGCCTTTGAATGCTCCTGCTGACAGTTTTCAACCCTTTCGTAGTCTAGATCAAGCGATTATGCATATGTCATTCAGCTTGAAACTTCCATAGACATGTACAGTCTCCCTAACCCTGTTTTACTGAGAGATTTATGTTTTGATTAAGAAGCTGTTAAAATTAGGCTGGATGTTATTATGTCACTACTTCCCACTTGTTGAAATATAGCATCAAAATTAGTACAGGCTGACATGACCACTGTTATCATGAAATCTAACTGCTCCATACACCACCGCAACCCTGCATCATGCAGGAACAATCACAATATCATTTCCCCTAATGGTTAATATCATTTGTTCCAGGCCCTGTAATGATGGTGCACTTCCTTCAGGCATACTCAACAGCCAGAAGGGCTTTTTTCCTTCCACTGAAGCATTGGGGTGCCAGCTCCACTCCTGCTAGGAGTACAGAGTTACCAGAAACATGAACACGAGTACTAGCACATGAATGAAATCCTATTTTGAGAAGGCTCATTCTCCCCTCCAACGTGTACTAATGAGTTTTATCAAGCTCCCTCCTTTTTTTGGTGTCCACTACTTACCTGTCCTGAAGTGGATGTGCTACATACTATCCTGACTTCTAACAGGTTAAGGAACATGAGATCCTTCCTCGCCTTTTAGCGTGTGTGGGCCTAAGAATCTTTTTCATGAAGGGTCTGAAGCTGGAGAAGTAACTCAAAGAGAGAACAGACCGAAGGAACAGAAGGCTTTCCACAGCACTGTTAGCTGGCGGGGGGGATCACAGGGTCTATGCTGGGGTAGTTTCTTAAAAGACAGCTGAGACACGAAGTCCAGCAGCAAAATAAAAAATTAGAAAGAAACAACTCCAGCTGTTCCATTACAGCTCACGTGAACAGGAACCAGTGAGTTGAGTAACTTTATCAACTCCTACACTAACATCAGAGATACCCAGGGCTCAGAGCTGAAGGCACAATCCTGCGGCTGACGGACTCGCCGAGCTCCCCTGTCCCATCCGGGGAAGGTAGGTGGCCTTGGGCCTGAGTGGCAACCAAACTACCAAGTGAGAAGTGGCAATTCATATCAAAGTAAAAACAGAGGCAAATCTCACTGCACTTCCCTGTATCATCACGGCTGCAGAGGGCTAAAGATATATTGTAGCAATTCACTGTTTTGATAAAACATAAAACAAGAAGAGAACTCCATTACCTTTTCAGTGATGTGTTTTACTCTTCAGGGTTCACACCTGCACACCAGTCTCAGTTGGGAAATTTACTCTTCAGTTTGGATAGACATGCACTAGTTGTTGGAATTCACCTTCCAAATAATCTGGCTATACCAATAGTGTTATTTGTACTAATTGCCTTTTTGCACATGTAAAACTCACTAACCTTCTCAGGGTCTAAATAATGGGTCACAGTGAAAAGATCTTTCTTACACCATGTCACGTGGTTCTTGCGTTTCATAAACAGGTCTAGTAACCTCCATACAGATTACTGCATAATGGTAACAAAAAAAAGGGGGTTAGTAAGTATTTCCAAATATTTGGGTCTCAAAGTCAGAGTGGATTCATATTAAAAAGGTAAGATATTAATTTATGAATTTTCCTATTAAAAAAAACTATTATCATTAACTAACACCACTATTTCAGTGACCCAAGACAAACTATCTCCTCTTTCAAGCAAAATTGTGTAGACCAGCCTGCAATAGGTTTACAGAGTGTTCAGCTAAAAAGCTAAAGGCCTAAAACATGCCAAAGTGTTAGGATACTTTCTACTTTCTCATCTATTTAAATGCATATCATGCTGCAGCACTTCACAAGGACATGTATTATTCTGCATTAGCTTTAAAACTACAAGGAAGAAGTGTTTTAGAAACTTGTTTAACAGCTCCTTCATTTGTAAGTTCACAGTTCCTGCAAAAGAGGTATGTTTGTGTTCTCGTAGAATATTCTTTTTTATTTTTATTAAGTCACCTGCAGGTCCAACCTTAAACATAAGTGTATACATAAATCAATAAACAAACAAACCAAAACCAACCAACAGCCTCTGATCTCTAAGGCCCCCTCAGTTCTCTTGGCAATTCCTTTAGTGTTTCCTTTCCATTCGGCACCAGGACTGAAAAAAAGGGATTTGAAGGGAGAGAAGCAATAAACTACAGAACTGGTCTTACTCTGGGGCGAACAGCAGGTCAACTCATTATTTTCCCCATAGGAATATTTTGAAATATTAAGAAAGAAAAAGAGTTGCAAAATAAAAATATATCCCTATATTTAAAAAACAGCAAACTAAGGCTTGAAGAATAAAATGATTTAACCACAATCCAACAGGAGATCAAGGGCAAAGCAAAGAAGAGAAGCCAAAGACTCCAGCTTCAAATTCTGCCCCTAAACTGAAGCAGGAAAATGCTGCAGGGTGGGAGAGATCATGGTAGCTTAGTTTTCTCCAGTCTCCACAACACAAAAGATTACTTCTGCTCAACAGCTTAAAAGAATTCAAGATCACAGCAACAAAGATGAAAAGGTCAGACTAAACTCATTGCTCACACCGTGCACTAAAAATATACAATGCTATGACAAACCGCTTGATGAACACAAATGGCAGAAGATTGAGCGCTGGCCTCCCCAGAGCTAGCACAAGTTTACAGACAATTTTAAACACAAAATAATTCTGACTTTTCCAAACAAATATTTGAAAGTGCTAGCTGAGACTGAAGAAGCCTGAGACAGCATTCCTTTTTTTTTGCCTGACACTTTGTGCATGCTGGGAGGGGGATGCTGTTCTTGCTCATACCAACATGCCCCTGAGCTTTTTCCAAGCAAGATGGAGTTTGGCTTTGATGTCTGCAAGAGGAAGTCAGAGCTTGCAGCTGGCAGATATATTAATAGGACAGGCACTGGAGGACTAGAAGGGACCTCAATTAGGTCATCCTGTCCTATCTCTTCACAGCACACAAACGAAACACATAGACCTCACCATCCAGCTAGCACTCAAACACACAGGCTTAGAATTAATTTCTAACGACCGTCTACATTAGGTAAAATCCAGTCATGTGAACTTTGCAAAAATAAGAAAAATAGTAGTCCCAGATAACTAGTTTAAAAACATCAATTAGCAGTCATACAAAATATTCTTTGCGTTCCATTTCTACTGTCCACTCAGCCTAAAGCAGCTTAAATTTTTTTTTTTTTAATTATTAAAAAAATATTTTAATTGGGCTAAGGGCTACTTTTTATATGTCTAAATAATAAAGCGCTAATTCTTCTGGCCACATTTTGGAGCCTAGTGATAGTCCTGGGCTCATCTGACCATCTCTGCAATCAAAAATAACTTCCAGGCTTCTCAAAGTTGTCTTTGTCCGGAAGAGCTAAACAAAGGCTGTTTCATAAAGAAAGGATGACCACATATTAACAGCAGCATTCACAGCATGCTCCAGTCTATCCCCAACAATGACAGGGTTTGCAAGAAGACAACATAAGAATGGTATGGCTACAAATAAAAAACAGGTTTGCTTCCTAGGGAAGAAGCAACAGCCTTATGTGCCTAAGAATTTTAGAGCTGCAGAAAAACATCATTAGTCTTACTGAACTCCTTCCAATGATAATTTGGCAAGTATGTAAAGGCCAAATAAATGCAAGGACTCAGCCCACAGGTACAGAAACTTTTGTATTTTATTCAGCAGTTTAATTTGTAGCAAACTAAGCATTTTCTGCCTTGAAGCAGAAGCCTGCATAGATCTGGGAATTCAGATGGACATAACCACTTCCTACAAGTACCACCACCAAACACAGTTGAACAGTTCTTACATTGCTATGTAAGTGGTGGGATTTTACAGTCAGCGCTGCTTTTATAAAGCCTTTAACATTCGCATAAAAATCTAACATTTTTAGGACACAAGTTTTCATGCACTAGATTACAATTTTACAGAAGACAAACTTTGACCCTGAAACAGCTTGACAATATCCTTTCAGCTTGTTCATCAGATTAACTTTCTGTCACACATCAGATGAACAGCTTCCTTGGTTTCTTGCCTAATCTAACACATAACCCAAGCAATTCCCTTCTAAAGCACAGTCAGAAGCAAGAATAAAAGCCACTGTACATTCCATTTCTTTCTAATAACACATTTAGTTTGAAATTTTCATTTCTGCCTCTAAGAAAGATTACCCTTTCAGCAAACCATTTACAATGACGGCACTCTGATTTCAGATAGGATTAAAACAACATATTAGACATATACAAACCAAGGGGTCTGAGTTGCTTACAGGACTAATAATGTGCTATGGGTCCTTTCACATCTAGGTCACTGGTTCAAATTCAGCTTCAGATGGTGATGAGTGAAAAGGAAGAATGAGGTAAGAACCCAGTCATGAATCTGGCCTCTATTCCTGCCTCCGCAACATACCCAACTGGGTGCACTCGGGCTACTCACCTAACTACTCTTTCCTGCAAATTCTACAGTTGTAAGGTAGCAGTAAGTATGATGAGTATCAGACTACTCCAAGAAGACTAATTCATTAAGGATTCTTAGAGTACCCAATACTGTCAGAAGATTAAAGTACTGCTACTTTCAGGCTGTTCAATAGCTAACATGAAATAAATTAGGGGGGACTTTCTCAGGACACGTCAACACCTCCATGTTAAAAAAGAAAACACTAGCTATATCTGTATTTTTTGATAGCAAGATAAACACGGAAATCAAATGCTGAATGGGCCCAAGATTCCACTTTTTCTCACAGGTAGACAGACCGGGTTAAAACCGAAGCAAACTGGAAATCCAGAAGCAGCCATATTATGGAAAAGAAAGACAGAAGGAGAGACCCACATCATGTGGAGATGCACTGTGCTCTCCCATTATACAACCCAGCATGCAAATGCCATATCAATGTTAGTCGACAGAAGAGGGAAGGAAAGGAGAGAAAGAAAGAGGTTTATAACCCCTGCATCCCTTGATAAAACCTGAATTACAGAAGGAGCATAATGTACTGCTGCTGTCTGTGCTGCTCTTGTTCCAAGGCTAAACAAAGGTTTCCATTTTCAACAAGTGTCATGCTGGCATATTTTACCACTTCGGACCCTTAACTAAAAACAAGGAATGAGAGAAACAAAGGAAAACAATACACGCAGGAGCACCAACACATTTAAACTCATTCTTGGGTTAAAAAGTGAAAAATAATGGTGGTAGAGAGTTTAGACACAACACGATAGCTTCATTAATAAGCTGTAACTGCTACAAAAATCATCATACCATCTCTTACATGGTCCTGATTTCAGAATACCGTTGAACTATGGCTCATACACAGCACTGAGAATCTTTCATATTTGCAAGAAAATTTAGAAAGATCACAACTATTCCATGCTTTTTCCAAAGACTCTTCAAATATGTTAACCACAAGAACAAAATACGTTTTACTGAGAACATATTTTGTTATTACTTCCACTTCAGAGGCAGCTATGTTTTTCCTTTCAGAGGAAGCTCATACAGAGCAATTCCAAAGGACAAAGAAAAGCACAAGTATTGCCATCAAGAGCATTTAATGAGACAAAGTGCAACAACTTCATGCCAAGAAGGAAATCATAAAGATGAAAAATGATGCCTTCCTCTTCCAAATCTAGTTACCAAATTTCAACTCTTTCTGACAGAGACAGGGAGTGATATTCAAGCAATGAACTTCAGAGATACTTTGGCAATGGATGGAGCCAACAAAAGCCACAAGCACAATTCTGATATGATTTATGGGCTGTGCTTTGCCCAAGCTCCTATTGACAAAATTATGAAGTAAATACATCAGTCAGTGTTAAGGCATTACACTGAAGTTCTTTGCTACTCTTTGACATTGTGTTTAATCTATCTTCAACCTCTTTCTCTTGTCCTTTGAAATGAGTTGTAGAAATAATGTCAGTTTTAGCCACTGCTTAGTTGGTTTTGCCACCAAGCTGCTCTTGTGTTAAGTCAGACAAGCTTGAGGGGGCTGCTTGTGCTCCATCAGAACCACCATAAGCTGACCAGAACAACCAGAAAGTGCAAAAAGGAGACAAAGAGGGGAAATACCATATAATACAGAGTAGGAAGTCCACATAGCATTATCATGTCTTTGCAGGAAAGATTAGCATTGCTTTACATCATACATTTGGGTTCATGCATGAACGGAACTCAAAATAGCAAACTTCTCTGCATCTATCCCTGACTGAGGGTACTCTGACTTTTCTCTGCAAGTGGGGAAAGCTGAAATTATTATATTACTTTGCAAACCTTGATTCAGAATTATCTTTTCTTCTTAGCACAATAAATCCTCACTATTACCACAAAAATATGTGCTTGCCCTCTAATTCTGTACAGAAAAAAGAAACACGAAGATGTAAACTAGTACATGGCATAACACAAAACCTCATATTCCATTCACACGATGTTGAGACCTGCAGTTTGAGGCACTGTACTTGAAAACCAGACAAGCATAATGCAAGACAGGACTATTTGCTCTCCTTCATTTGCGACTGGCTGTTTCTCTTTGGAATCACTGATAATAATTAGGTAAGATCAAATCAGTAGCCTAACCTGTGTATTAGCCATAGCAGCAGCTTCAGAAGACTGAGAAAATCATGCTTTAAATGCATGTGAATGAAAGTACAATGCTGAGGAACTTGTTATAGAACTGACGTGGCTTGAAAATTCATTCCCAGCCCTTAGAAAGCGTCAGATCCTTTTAGTTAATACACTTACTTTCTTTTTATTTATAACAGGCTTTTCAGAGAAAATGAAAAATAATTTTGTTCCCAGGCTGTTTTACGTTAGACTTGATAGCTCAACTCTCACAGACCCCTGTATATCAACAGAAGACTGCAAGTTACAATGTGGATTTGTGTCAGTGTAGAGTTTCAGTTCTGATAGAAGGGATCTCTTACCTTCAGACAGGGACAAATCATCAGCTGGAGACACCAGGTCTGCCTGGATCGCAAGGCCGTTGCTCAATGATGTTGTAATCTGATTCGTCAAGATAACCTGCAAACAGACAGGGAAAGGGGGAAGGGAAATTAATTTTTATAGCTACTGGGAGGCAGATAGCAGCCCAGGCGAGGACTGGAATCCGCCAGGCACAGCATCCAGGCAACCCTCTATTCTGACCTTCAGCAAATTCGAAGCTCGGAAAATTTTGAACTACCTGCAGAAACTGAAAGAGATAATAGCAAGAAGTGCAGGAAAAGGAATATTGTTAAAAAGATGAAATACTAAACAACAGTATATACAGCCACCTAAAATGAAACTACTGTTCTGAAGAGCTTCATTCTTCAATGAACAATTGGATGCTTCTTACAAAAACCATCATTTTCTTCACAGGCAAATAGGAAATCTATTTTCCTATTAATTTCCACACAACTTATATACTTCCTTCCTTTGGCTGAAACACAGTGTCGTGGAGAAAGGTGCTGTAGGGACACATCCCCAGTGATCCGAAGCACAAGAGTACTGAATTTCAGAGGGCTATCTCTACACAAGAGGATTTTTCATTTTTTTTCAGGATCACAAGATTCTGGTAAACAACAGACTGTAGTACATACACAGTGCTCTCATCTGACAGCATCAGCAATGGTCTTGTTTGCAAGAGATGAACAGTTTCTGGCACCTTTGAACATGTACTTTTTTCTAGTAACAGAAAGCATTAAGGCAAACACTGCAAACCCCATAGAGAGAAGAACATAGGTATAAACACTGTCACCTCCTAATGTTTTGTGTCTCTAAGGAGCTGCACTTTCCGCAATTACAATTGGTCTCCACTTAGCAGACTGGCAAAAACTTCAGAAATTACTTTTTTTTTTTTTCCCTAAAGAAAGAAAGTGATCCTTCTACTTGCACTGAGAACAGACTCCATTCCAAACAAATTCTCTTTGAAATTAATGGCCTGTCTTCAGCTGTATTTGACACAGGAGGAAGGGAGAAAGGAATCTTACACGGTACTCTGTGGATGTGGTTTCATGACGCTACTGGAATAAATTAACAGCTTGCCATTGCTAAAAGGAAGAGGAATTTCTCTGCTCTTCCCTCCACTGCTCCTCCCTCCCTCTGATCATGGCTTCCTCCTCCTTTCTAACGCTTTCAGCAGTGTGATAATGACACTCTCTCCATTTTCTTTTTCTCTTTCAAGATCCCACAGAAGCTGTATCAGATCACAGAGTCGTAATGGCCAGTGGTGCTGCGGGGCATCGCGTCTTCTTCAGGCAGCATGACATGAGCTGCCAAGAATGTGATAGAGTCTGCAACCTTTACCAAGACCACAACTCTTCCTCCCTGCTTTCATCAGCCCACCCATCTCTATGCTTGTAAACAGGCACAGTGGTGCTCGAGAGCTGTACGGACTATATCAACCAGACTAAATTAAAAAGTTTGCAAGTCAAATCTTCATCTACTCAACAGGAGTTCAAGACCTTCAGAGCCCCCTAGTGATGTCCATCATGCTCTTGTGCTACTGACTCCAAGCTCCGGACAAACTTCAGCTGGCTACCACCACCCTGTCCAGCTTAACCACAGGTTGTACCTTTTGGGACTGGACATTTACGATGACAGCAGTGAACCCAGACAAGGTAGATAACAGCCTTGTTTGGTCTTAACCTCGGCTAAGGTTCTTAAGGTACAACTTGCAATACTGCCAACAGCAAACACATAAGAAACATCACAACACTCTGCTGTTTCCCCCAGAGCGGCTGTGTGCACCTATAAGCACCCAAAAGCAGACAGGAAAGGGCCTGGCACACACAACCCCTTGCAGCCACTGCTGGCTGTCCTGTTCATCAAATTACAAGATAAGATTCAGTTTACTAACAAAGAAGAAAAAAGTCACTTTCTTCTTTCTTCTTGCCAGGGTACTTATCTTCCATTTTAGTGAGTGAGTTCATCCTTGTGATGGGATGAACATCAAGACTCGTTCAAGGCAAAAGAAAGGAGCAGGCAGCCAAGAGTCAGGAGGGATAAGAAACAGGATGTGAGACCTTTCCTTCTTAACACTGTTTTTGCTTCATTTTCATTGTGTCACAAAACCCACAGTCCTCACTTGTCCATTGAGGCTCTTCTGGCAATCAGGCATAAGGTACACCAACAATATGGCACAACACTGAAGCTTTTCCTCGATCCGGTACTAGAAAATGTGCTGAAACAGAACACACTAACAAACTTCTGCACGCACACATACTGGTGGGGTATGAAGTTTTCATTGGCGCACTTTTGCAATGATCACATTATTCACAAGTGTCAAACGCTCTGTTAGCAATGCAGTCATCCCAGACCTGAGCCAAAATAATCTTTGTACTGTGCCATCATGTATTTTATTATTTATACACCACATTTTAAAGAAAAGCTACCGTGCTTAAGGATCTTTTTAAATGAAAGAAAGACCTAAACATACTGTATTTCACATTGTTCTCCTTCAAAGGAAACTAACTTTAAAGGCTTCAAAAACCAAAAGAAAAACAAACAACAAGAATAATGCAACTGCTTTTTTTTATATCTTTTGGCTTTTTTGGCCTCCTCTTTAACCAGGAACTCCGCAGCACTGTTCACTGTAGGACTGTAATTCCTTACCCTTTATGTTTAACTCAAGCTACACCTCTGAACTTAGATTTCAATTTCTGATGTGTCCTTTAATAAATATTCAATACTAACGATATCCTAGACACCCTGTTATACTGTTTAAAAAGTCAGTTTAAAACCACTCAGTCCTACCCAAGTAAATGTTCCTCTCTGCCTTGCTCTGAGGGTGGGAATTAAGTGTATTCTTAGTTCCATGACTTCACTGATAGTTAAACATTTGCTTAAATACATGTTTAAATACTATCTCAAATAAGCACACTTCCTCTGAGATGAAGCCATATGCATGTACAGAATGCTTACTTTGGAATTAACTGAAAATTATTCTTCATTTCTGCAAGCCTGCCGAGCCAATGCAGAGATTCGGTTCTCCCATAAGTACAAGCCAAGAGCTAAGCACTAAATTTGACATCAAATTCCCTGTCACTCTTCTGCAGCTTCGCTTACTGCAAAATTCTTCCATTGGGTATAGGTACTCCTATTATCAAACAATTAATATTCCCCTTTGTGCACCTACCATAACACAGTTTGAAGCTCACTCTGCCAGTGGGCAGAGTGTTTCTGACTCTCACTGGCTCAAACAAGCTACAGATTGCTAACAAAAGGAAAAAAGCTGGCCCTTACTCAGCTCCAGTTCCAAAGAAAGAAGTTAAGGCACTCGAATTTAGGGAACTCCTCTGAATACATACATCAATCTTCAAAATTTCAATCACATGCCCTTACTGGAAAGTGCCAAGACTTCTTTTATTTTTCCCGGAGTAAAACTTGGTCACAAATTCTTTGGCAGTGAACAGTGCCATTCAAACAAGACCCCATGTTTTCAGCAGTTCCCAATCCTACAGACATTCAACTTGAAGCCCTGATAGTTGATACCACTCTGTTGCAGTGTCGCATCTAAAGAATGTATTAACTTCTCCCCAAAGTCTCTTTCACCAACCTGAAAGACATACCACGCTCCATTCAGCTGTCCTTTGAAATGGTTCAACGTATTCAGAAAATTGCAAATAGGTGTCTGAGGGAACAGTTAAGCCTGAGTGTGATTTGGAGAGAATATACAGGTAGATAAAGGAGGTATGGAGTGGAACAGCTGTGTGAGTCTCTCATTTGTGCACAGACAGATCTGATGAGCAATCACGTTTGTGCATGGACAGAACCAGCTGAGTCTTATACATTGATTCATACATGTGTGCACAGAATATAATGCTAGTTCTGATCTTAATGATCCCATACGTTACAAATCGCCAACAGTATGAAGAAGGTTAGAGTATCCCCCTTTGGTCTGCTAGGTGCCACGCTTGAAAGAAACCACCTTTCACTGCTAAACAGCGCCTGAAAACAGGCTGGGGTCACAAGTCCAAGCAGCCTTATTAGAAAGAGTGCCTTGCCCTGAACTAGCAATGGCACTTCCTCAACTTTTCATTGGAGATTTGCCATTAAAGTACAGATTAGATTCGCCTTGTTTAGTACAGGAGACCTGCCAAGTCCTCAGTCTAAATAGGTAAGAAAAAGTTGCCTCTGTTGTGGTTCCTTCTGTCAGATACTGGGCATCATTACCAGCCAAGCACAGCTTCCACATAATAGGTTCAATGCCAATCATGAGTTTATGATCTTCCAGCAGAACACTCAACAGTGAGAATGTTGCTACACGATATTTTAATGTTATCACATTAAAATACATAGTGTTCTAAAATACATGTTATTTTATAAAATACTCAGTATTTAAGGGGAGCTCCTATTTCCACCATCAGCTAATGGAACAAAATATTTCAGTTATCAGAGGTACTTTTGACTAAGGCACTAGGAGTCACAAAAAAATTACAGCTCTCCACACACGGCTGTGTCCTGACATGAGTAACAGGTAAGGAGGCTGTGTTATTGCTTTCTGCTTCTACCTTGTGATAACTAAAAAGTGGAGGGCTTCTTCAGCCAGTGACTGTGCATGAATGGAAAACATCCTCCACTGCTTAAAGAAGAGAAAAAAAAGATGAAAAGGTCAGCTAGACAGCTCAGTAACACTGGAAACTTGCCCCATGCAGTCTCCTATGGAGTTCAATGAACCTTTAACCTTTCAGCCTATTCACTTGCAACTGGTTAAACTAGCTATTTAACAAGGGAAAATTTACAGTCCTCAGCCTTCCAATGCTGACAGAATTACAAACACAGTAGAAATTAACTCAAATTCAAATTTCAAAATCATTTCTGGGAAAAAGTCTGCTACTTAAAATACCACACAATTGACTGACCACACAATTTCCCAATCTTAGGATTTTTACTGCAGCATAGCAACCTTAGATTGTAAAATAACCCCTTCCAACCATTAGAAGTGTTACAACAGCAAGATGAATCCTTTTCCTTACAGTTAGAAAAACTAGAGATAAACACAAGGAGACTGTGGGAACATATTTCCAAGTTCCTAATTTTTGACACCTTAAAAAAATGCCTAGTCTTCTTATCACTTCCCCAATTTTTATAGGTGCTGACACCTGGAGAAAAATAAAAACAAGAAATTCTCAAGGAAAATAGTTCATGTTCTAGACAGGTCATTTCTACTCCTAAGATTAATCCAGAAGCCAACACTGCTGTTCACGTTCTCTTCAAATCTTTACATGTTGTTGTGAAAACAGAATTTCTTTCCACTGATGTGTCTTCAGCAGATGTCAGTTTTCTGGAAGCACATTAGAAAAGTAGAAATACTTATTTAAGGTGCCCAAACTCCCAACACCCTGATTTGTTGGGAATAGCACGGTTCCTGCATATGTGGAAAACCCCTGCAGGTCCTGGGAGAGAGAAGAACTGAAATATGACTGCTTTACACAGAAGAATAAGCAAACTATTTTTTGTTTGGTTATTTATACAGTACAATTTTTCAAGTACTCCTCCTGCCTGTCCTAGGACCACACTGAAACTACTAAATCTGACTTTGTCATCCTTGTAAATCCAGTTGAGTAAATAAGTCATTTTCTGTAAACTTGTGGTCTCAGCCTTCTTGTTAGTTTATTGCAAAATTAAAGGGAGCTCAGCACAGAACTATCAATCAGTAACCAGCAAAGGTATAAAGTCGTTTGGAATGTACCAAGAGGCGAAAAAAACCCACTCTCTTATGAAATGGCTGTTTGTTAAAAGAATGGAGCAGAATTCCTCATTTCACATGCAACACCATTTAAGAAAACTCTTATTAAAGGCTTCCTATTGAGCTGGGAGAGCAAGCACAAGGACACGAGCAATAATCCCAAATTACTCTGCCCTTATTAGTCCACGTATTTTGTGGTTTTCACTGTACTCAAGCAATGTCACTAGAGAGCACCAAGTACAAGTGACAGGCAGCGGGGCTGGGATGCTGACTCAGCCTGCTGGAGGAGACGGAAAGAAGTTTTACTGATCCCCAGCCATTCTTCATACCAGTCCCCGAGAAGGCACCTCTCCCTTCCCCTGAAGCACAGAGCTTTTAATGAGGCATTCAAGCAGCCAGTAAGGGGTCGAAACAACGGTGACTATTGTCGAGGCACTAGCAAAAGGAAAATGCACCAAGCAATACCACAAAGCCAGATGGGGCAGGCAGCAACCTTGGAAACAGAAAAAGGGAACAGTGAGAAAACTGGGGTGAAGCAGCGTGCTTCAAACAGCTGTGAGAACCACAGCCTTCTCCTTGGGAACCTGTTACAGCTCCTTGAGACTGGCATCGGTCTGCTCAAGGAAGAACCCTAAATTACCACCGTCTGTCATAGTAATAGGGCATTTGTCATCTTCATCTAAGCTACGAGCTGAATTAGGTTTTTCTTCAACTCTGGTTTCTTCATGGAGATATTCTTCAGCATCAGTAGCCATTTGCCACAAAAGCTGTCAAAAGCTGTCAACGACCTCAGCAGGACTTGTACCTAATATTCACAAGGAAGAAAACTGAGCATTTTCTGTTAAATAAGGGAGTTACAGACAGGAAAAGGAAAAGTGTGAACTGCAATATTGAGAGCTCTTAAACAAATTAAGAGTTTTAAAGAGAGAATTTCAAGTGTCCACAGCTACTGGGCATTCAAAGCTGTCTACTGCAGTGATGCTCCACAGGAGCTCACCTCGCAGGAGCGCGGGCTTCTCCAGTTCTGGGCTCCAAGAGCAAACCAAACATACTGACATCACAACTATTGCTATGAGAGGAGATTGAATATATACACTTATCTTCATTCTTAGAAAATGTAAACTATTTTGGTTCATGCAACCTAAATACAGAAAAGAAAACTCAACAGTTTATCATCCCAAATCCAAGCAAAACACCACACCCACCCAGTACTCGTCCCAGTAGGTGTCCCGTACTCCCAAGCTGAGCAGCCACCCGCCCCAGCATCTCAGGTTTCTGTGGGCAAGAATGAAAATCATGTCAAGTACTCTACAGAGCATAGCCATCACAAGCAAACAGCCTTATAAGAAATGAAATTCCCATGTTCAAAGTCAAACACCACTTCTGGTGTTTAATCAAGGCCTAACTAAGATACTCAAAAGTAATTTTACATGTGGTACTAAAATAGTTGTAGCTAACAAAGAAAGCATGAAGGTCCTTCACTGCAAGCATAAGCAATAGACAAGTGCCCACGTTTAACAGCTGTTGCTAATCCAAATCAGTTGAAAGAAAAAGTACCTGTTACAGCCATCTTGTTTATACATGACAGAACCATAGGCTGTAACGGTGATGCTCACATTAGAGGGAAGTAGATGGATGTTTTCGGACACAAAGGCATAGCAGCTATCCTGACAGAAGGCAAAGAGGCGGCCTCTGTGCCGAGAGCTCTCCAAATTCATATCTCAACTAATGTCACCAGAATTTGGCATAATTCCCTGAATAACAGATATGTACACACAAAGCACTGGAAACTTATTGAGAAACACTTCCTAATCCTGTAAGCAATCTAGCAACAAGTGTTGGCCTTGCCTCAGAGGAATTTCTTCTGTACCTATTTTCTTCACATCCGGGGTGGGGGGGAAGCATAAACAGTCTAACAGCATAGAAACAAGAAAGTAACGATTCTCTGGAAGGCTCACAAGCAGGTTTTAAAAGATTAGAGACCTGTTGCTCAGGACACAGTGCTGCTAGCTGCAACCTTATTAGAGCTCCTAGGAGAGGACTTCCACCTCCTGCTTTGCCATGGTATCTCTACCCAAGCTTCTCCTCTTTCCTCCCCTCAGTGAGGCAATTCATAGCAGCAGAGGTCATTTTATAGTCATTGGATTTCACTGGATATAAATAGGAGTCGGAAGAAACCAAGGAATCTTTCAGAGACTGGCCACTGTGTTTACATCCAATTTATTCTGCTTTGCACAGGAAAAGCACAAAGTTATGCAATTCTATTCCATAAGCCTTCTGGAGAAGTAAAGCGTCTATTCACATCTCTGCCAACTGCTTAAAAATAATCACAATGAATTAATAAAACTTCCACCAGAAGAAAAAAAAAAAGAAACAAAACAAAACAAAAGCACGCTGTTCTCAGGCAGCTACACGTCTTCAAGTTGAAATAGCTACCACCCAGTGATAGCCTGAGGTCTTTAGCCTTTCCTCCTCTGTGAATGAGGAACGCAGCCAACACAAACGTAACCTTCAAAATCCACGCCGCAGCACCCTCGTGCTGTGCTGCTCGGCGAGAAAGATCTGTGTGCCTGGAAGGCCTTCACATCCAGCAGCCTGCACAGACCTGTTCGCAGAGACGTGCATAAGACGCCCCCCCAGGAGGGACTGCCACCCGCCTTCATACCCTGTCAGTCACCCAGAGCTCCGGGTTCATTTCCAGCAGACCTTCCCTCTCCTCCACCCTCCCCTGCAGCCGCTGCATAACGATGGCTTTCTGAACAGAGCTTACTCCTGGGCGCAGCTAGCGAGGGACCACAGTAAGAGGCTGCACTGACACCGGCTGAGCCAACGTGGAGTACCTCGCAGGAAATCACTGTAATCCACAGGCAGCTTTTACAGCCAAGACCTTCTGCGCTCTCGAAGCGGCAAACACCACTGCTTAAAAGGGAGTTTTCTGGTGAATGCCAAATTGTCTTGTAAAAGAATAAAGAAAATATAGTCCCAAATTCACAGTTCGCTCTTGGATCACACGCTGTTCTCAGCAACAGTGCTTTTGGTTGGTTTAATTGGTTTGTTTTTTGAACGATGGGGAAGGAACTGGGTTGTCTGGAACAGCAGCAAAGTAGTACAGAACTTCAGTTCTGCTCTGTCATGCTCCAGCCTGAGAGGAGAGCTGAGTACGTCTCCTACTCTTTAATAGGACTGCGAGGAAGTCAAAATTTATGATTACTTTTTTCTCAATGAAAAACCTAGTTTAGTTTATGTGCGCTCATTAGCTTTCATTAGCAGATCAGAAAGCCGACTGAAGGCTCCTTCCTTTCACTCGCTGAGTCCAGACCTTCTGCCATACACCTACTCTGCTTTGTCCAGCACTTCAAATTTACCCAGACCCACACAAATTCTGTGACATTGAATCTCACTACCTTCTGATGGAATAAATGTATTGTTACCCCCTAGTGTAGAGACAGATGCTCAGGCACTAAGCAAACTGACTACACGTACCACAAATCTGTACTACCACTCCTAAACCCTGACTTCACAAACAGGGCTGGAAGGGCTTATACTCACCCGAGCACTCTAGGACACCTCAGGATAATTTAATATCTATCCAGAAAATTACATATTTATAATTCTTTATATATTTTATATATTTATTTTATTTAGTTTTTCTACGTCTGTCTCTATTTAGGTTTTTCCTAACAACTAAATAGGAAAATAAACTCAATTAATGAAATACTCCAAACAAAGAACTATTTAGGGCTCATGGCCTATTTCAAGCTGATAATTAGTCTACCAGCATTTTTATTTGATTTTGATGTTTTGACAAGCCCATCAGAAAGACTGTTTATAGTAATATAGACATGCAGGTCTGGAGAGGTATAGCATGTAAGGCACAACTCAATCTCAATGTCATTAATTCCATTAATTCCTCACATTCCTTCCAATTAATTCCTTCAAGCCTTCAAGGCAGTGGGTCACAGGAGACTTGCCGGATCTCAGATGCAAACTGGAACAGCTCAATGGGCTACTGTAATTTACAGCTTTGCTGAATGGTTTTTAAAACACTCTCCCTAGCTCCACCTTATCCCACATCATGACCCTATGCCAACATTTTTAGAGGGAGGACAGTGTTAGTTCAGACTGCTCCTTGGTGCCTCGTGGAAGCAGCAGAAAGCAGTTTTAGGATGTGCTAGAAATCCCATCAACGCTTCGCTGTTCAATTCCCCTGCAAACCATACTTCCTTGCCTGCCCTGCAGCACTGGAGCCTTTCTGTTTACTTTTTAGGCAGGCAAGAGAGGACTACAGGAATATTTGCTCCCCCTTGTCTATTCATTTCACCTTTCCAAGCAGGTAACTACGAGCACCACCACCAGACGGCATCGCATGGCTTACATTGTTTTACACTCAACATACTCTATATCAGCATCACAGAAGCAGAGGAAATTTCTTCCAGCCTACAGTGATGTTAGAGATCACAGCGTGCTTTACACAATGCTTGTCAGAGAAGTTTTCTTTTCTTGCTGTGTTATGGTAGCTGCCACCTTTCACTGAACACATTTCATACACAGACAGGTTTTTTTATACTTATCTATAATGGCTATCCTTAGATAATCACGTAGCTTTATTTCAGTTTATGTAACAGTCAGTAGATCTTGAGCACAGCGTAACAGGGAATCTGGATATACACCTCCATCCCCCAATTTGCCCAAGGCAATTTAGTATTAGGGTAGTAACTGCTATTGCACAGAGCCTGACAATCAAACCAATATACCAATAATTTTTACAAAATGAGGAGGAAGGCTATTAAGAAAGCAGGAACAAACTAGGCACTGACAGCATTATTTAGTGCAACTAAGGCCCATTTAGTGAATACTGTGCCCCTGGTTATTTCAAAATGCTCTTATGAACAAAATTCAGTTATCATCCTCTATAGCCACAAGGGCTGTAGTAAGAGAGTAGAAATTGTCCAGAAAACAAAACGCCCAGCTGCTGAAACAGCCTCTCAAGTGACCATCAGTTTCACTTCCCTGTGACCCAGGGCTCAGAAATGTATGAAAGAACAAGTGAGAATGAACAGCTGCAAATTATATGTACTGCAAAATGTAGGTATATATTAACATTACATTTTAGACATTTTCATATACTGAATTGCATTTGCACCCTTTTCATCCTAACCTGCAATTTAGCCAGTAGTCTATTTCTACCAGAAATATTTATAATATTTCAAAACCATCAGTAGTTTCTGCCTCCCTTAAAATGCCACAAATGAACAAAATAAAGCAGGTACAGGTAAGCACACCAGTCTGAATGCTGGGTAGTATTTTTCTGCTGTACCAGTGACTGTTTTAATAGTCAACATCTTTTAGTCTGATCAGGTTGAAAGTGGAAGTTTTACCTTCTAGCTTTTGAGATTTGTAATAGATCAACATACCTCTAATGCAGTGCAATATTTTTATGAAAAGGAAAATTGCTTGGGTATATTTTGTCTGTCTCGAAAACCCACAAAGTTAGATGGTCAGAGCTTTAAATTTTAACATCGTTCCACTTCTAATGTTCAAGACATTTTTCTAAACTAAGATATTCTGAAGCAATTTTTCCTAAAAGAAAAAAAAAGGCAACCTATACAAAATGCATGATGGTGCACTGTGTTATGAAGTCTTACCAGCACTTTTAAAAAACTGCTATAGCATTTTAGGAAGCCTTGCTTCTCAGTAGTTAGATTATCCTAAGTGCTTCTTCCACAAAAGAACATTAAAAAATTGTCTGCGAGTTACAGATAACAGTCCATAATAAAACAGAAAAAAACAAACCCATGTGTGTGCATGATTGTTTTCCAAATGTGTCTGATCTGATATTACCCAGAGGAAAGAAGAGGGGAAGGGACATAAATTGGCCAAGTTTATTCTCTTCAGTATTTGGGGGGGGAAAAAATAAAAAAATCTTGTGGCTCAAGATATTCTGGAATTTCAGTGGCACTGTCTCAGCCTCTGTATCCTATTTCTTCTAAATCCTTTCACTAGGAAATAGTCAGAATTTCCCCAATAAAACTGGCGTTTATGTCACATTTTTAAAATGACAAATTTCTATTTACCTACCTAACTCGCTTAAATTGGAATGTACTTTCCTTGGAAATATGAATCATTAGAAACCTCTTTGAAAGTTAAGGCTTAAGATGGAAAATGAACTCAGAAAAATGCAAGGAGTCATTTTTGAGCTGAGATCGCAGCATGATACATGCCCCTTTGGCTTTGCCCAATACAGAAAAAATAGTACTTGAGATTGTCCAAAGAAAATCACAGACCCATGAAACTATACTCAAGTTAATTTCTCACCTGTTGGGATAACAACCCAGTCCTCAAGATCACTGCTTAAATACATGCACAAGGCAGCACTGTAGAAGCACCTCTCCTGTGTTGCAGGGACGATCAGTCCTGCAGGGTTGTTTTGGTAAACCTTTTCCCAATACTAAGACAAATCAAACTAAGACTGATAACAGTGAAATTCCTGCAAAAGCAAATCAATTCAAAACCAAAGTTGTTCCTTTTCTTTTTAAAATCTGGTGTCAATTTGTTTGGGAAGTTGGTGATCACTGAGAATAGCTCCACCGGTTCCACTGGAAATGACATCAGGTCTACCAGCATTACTGTTCTTTGTTGCTGGTACCTCAGTTTTTATGTAATTATTTGTACATATTTAAAAAAAAAAAAAAAGGAAAAAAGTTATGTATTCAGCTATTTGGGTACACCATTATATTTACAACTGTTACTAGAACTACAGAAATATTGAGAGTTGATGTCAGGTGAATAAAAACAGGCTGTGGCACCTTCAGTAATATTAAACTTCAGGAAGACATTGGGAATGGTAGAAGAGTTCAGATATTTCACAACTAGAAAGCACCTGCTCTTTAAGAATTAAAATTAACAGAGCTAAATAATTTTTGCACCTCATTCAAATTAACCCAAGTGAACACAATTGGGTCAAATCTTCTGAGATTTGCTGCCCATCTTACAAACCACATATACAGGCAGCAGAGAAAAACAGCTCACTGTCTTCTGGACAACCAACTGAAATTTTGCAGCAGCTCTATATTAATTGTTCACTGCAGCTAGCAGGTTTTTTAATATGATTTCCTAGACTTACAATTAAAATTCATAGGATCATGCATTTCTTGGACTCCATCATAACTGCTTCATCCAAAGTCTTTCTCTAGAAACCACAGCTGAGTCTCCACTGTGGAGTTCAGTAATAAATTGCAATGATAGTAATGTTAAGAATTAACTTCATTAATTTAATTTAGAGAAAAACTGAAGAGGAACAGATTATGCTTTAGTCAAGAGAACAGATGTGTGCCAGTAGGCTTTCTGCAGCCCCGTGACTGGAACAGCTTCTTCCAGTGAGGAGTGAGATACACGGGCAAACACATGGGAAATCAAGCCTAGATTTGAAAAGTGTTTCTGAATAGGATTGAGGTGTACGTGCAAACATTGTGGGAAATCAGGAGCAAAAAAGCAGTAAGCTGATTTAGGTCAGGCTGGAAGTGCATCTTCAGATCTAGGCATGGGACAGGAGGCCAGGAGCTATTGGATGCTACACACTAGGATTGGCATGCTGCACATGGAACAGTGGCCTGGCAGGGACTTTCTCAGGGAAGAACGGGATGCATTTGTAGAGTTTCTAGAACAAAGATAAAAATAATTCAGAGCAAGATGCTTGGACTTCAAAGCAAGGTGCTGTAGCAAAGCAGTGTGTGACAGGTTGAAGATAATTGTTCAATTACATCCAAATCTCTATAAATAAACTCTTCCATGTTTAGACAGATGCTAATTTGCAAAATGCCACATGTGGTGCGAGATGTACAGCTTCTGAAGGCAGAATGGAAGTTCTGGCATATAACCCTCTAGTTATGTTGTCTGATTTCCTGCAATCATCAAAACATTTATCAACTAGAAAAGCATTTTTAGCAGTAGTGATATTAATTCAACAAAATTATTTTGCCATTGGCTACTCCTTGGATCTAATTAAGGATAACTGGCTATGGCTTGTTTTACAGTAAATTGCTTCTCAAAAATGTTACTACTTTTTTTTTTTGTTAGATAACCCTTATCTGCTGTACCAACCCTTAAAATTCCATGTATGAAATGAGTATCATGTAACGGATTGTGATCGTGGACTTGTCTCTTTTCACCTTCACCCTTCTGTCCGTAAATACATTTGCAGAGAAACAAAGGGTTCAGAGTTTTTATTTTACCATTAACTCTTCACCTCAATTCATTCTGAAAACAGGAGGGATCAGAAGTCCAGTCGCATGTTTTCTAATCCTGGCTCTGATGTGAAGTAGCTGCGACTGCTTACTGATACAATACATTCTTTGTGCCCCGTTCTCAAAGCAGGCATAATGCCTACCCTGTAAGAGTGTTGTGGGATTCAGTATTTTGCTTTCCTAATGCTTTGAACTCACTGCATTAAAACCACCAAGTGTACTCAGAGTCTTCCATTGGTACAGCTGGGCAGTGTCTAGATACAATTTAGCAGTAATAGTTGATCACTATACATTCTATAAATACGGGGTTGGAGGTCTTATAACACACACACACACAAAAAAAAAAACAAACAACAACCCACCCACAGGCCTTTTCCTTTTCAGGTTGGGTTTCTTGTCATTTTTCTTTAATCCTTCCCCTCTGCTTGAGTCAGGTAATGGACTGAAAGTATCACTGGTTTGCACCACAAACGGGACGGGTAAATCTGAAAAATTACTTGTACAACGTACCAAAAGTTGAGCCACAACTTACCGTAAAGTATTAGCACTGTTTTTAAAACAGAAGGAAAGAAACAAACAGATGCCAGGTTACTATATAAATGTGTCTGTGTCCTGGCAAACAACTTTTGGTCTCTCTTGAGCTTAGTGAGGGTGTTTTAAAGAACTATTTTGTAGAGCAGGCAGTATTGAATAGTTCCAGAGCAGCGAGGACAACGAAATAACAGGAATGCAGCATAGCTTCAAATCAGGCCTGTACTAATTTATTTTCTGAATTGGATAACTCAGATCTTTCTTGTGCCAGTAACAGGCAAATAACAGCTATTCTTCAGGGTTTTACAAGACCAATAGATGCAGATCGCACACTACTTTTAAAATATGAAGCTCAATAAAAAGCCCGACACATTGGTATAAGCAGCGCGGAAAAATATTCCGCTCCCCTCTGCAAAAAGCACAGGGTGAGAGACACACACGAGCAGGTGAGTGCTGAAATAAGAAACTCCATCTCAAATGTAAGAAGCTGACCTTTTTAACAGGCAGAAGCAAACATCAGAGATTACCTAGGTTTCAGTCCAAACTGCATCTCAATGGCTCTTTAGACTTCTGAGCAAGAAAGGAATTGTTACTGAGGGAACTGCCACCTGCAATGGCTTCAGCAAGAGCTGACCCTGTGCTGGAGTATCAAACAGAAAGGGGAAGAGGCACAAATAACGAGGGAGAAGATATGATTTACAAATAATGAATACAAAAGTTCCTGCAGGAACGCAAGCTGCTTTGACTACAAACTGCAAATATAAATAGGAGCAACACAATTGTCATGCCCAGATCACGATGGGGCACGGAGCCCTGAAAACTGCTGCTTTGGAGGTAAAGAAAGTGCTTCAAGTTTCATTATACTGCAAGGAAGAAGGCTGTAAATAGAAAGAAGTCATTCTCACTGTGCAAGAAGCCGTGTCTCTTGGCAGTACAAACTATTAAGTATATCTGCAAGACCACTACCAGAAAGATCGACAATCGTTTTGTTACAATTTCTATTCTGATTACAAACAGCAAGAGCCAGCCTGAGGAACAAATGTAGACCCACTGCAAACCCATAGATCTAAACACTCCTCAATTTGGGAAAAGGCTGGATATGAACTTTACGATTCAAGCCCGCCTACTCAACAGAATCTGATGAGGTCACAGTAGCACAAACTCCACAGATATTACTAAGTTACAATCTTTTTCTGATGTTCTGTGGGGATGTCATCGGATTCAGGTGATTAAAAGAATCTAGATACAGACAGTTGCCAATTCCACCTTGCCGGTGTGAAGCATTATCTTTTGGGGACCAGAAAAACTGAAAGATGTTTTAGGCAAATAAGCAAGGCAAAATGTCCATTCTTTGTTCTCCTTAGTGAGGATATAAAGAAAGAGTTAAAAAGACATTAGATATGACTATATTCTTACTTGCTTTCTGGTTTGTGTCATAAGCATTCAGATTCTCTCCAATCCTGGAGATTAAAGTTGTTTCTTAATCATAACTTAATAATAACTCCACTAGCAGGAGCACATGAACGACCTCAACCAACCACTGTGAGATTAATAATAAAGCCCTGAGAACTTGTAACACAAAGTACGAAAAAGTTAACTAATGATGATGGGTCTGTCTGTTTGCACTAAAAATCCAGTTTACCAAGAAGTCTAGCCACAAAACAGTTCAATTTTGAAGTCTATGACCATAATGTTACACATACACACATACATGCAGTATGTAAGGGCTCAGTGCTCTTTGCCCCAGATCCAGATCATGTCAGAAGGGTTGTCCAGGCACGCGACTTCAGATCACTCCCTTCCCATCTCCTCTGTCCCAGGCCAAGCCAGAACTCAAAAAACCTGCCTTGCAGTGTGACAGTTTAGGCTGGAGAAGGGCAATGCAACTCAGCTCCATGCTAGCGCAACTCTTCATGCCATCTTCCCCCTCAAGCCAGGGGCACGGCATTCAGACACAGGCAGAAGGATGCAGCAGAGTTATGTTTTTCATTTACTGGAAGTGTTTTGCTAACCCTGCCACTCTGCTTTCTGCTGCTTAATACCATGGAAATACCTTATAGATACCTTGAACTTATGGTGGCACATCTATCTTAACACTTTAAGCTGCCCAAGGAAAACAGTGGATATGGGGCTGAACAGAGAGGAAGCAATACCACCAGAGGCACACAATGGACCTACAAGTCATCCTTACTAGGCAAAAGGTATTAATATGTGCTATACAGCATATAAACAGCAAAGATGACACATCTAGAACATTGAACACGCACTACAAAGTCTGGCATACACATTGTCTATTTATTTGGATGTCAGGCAGCTAAGACATCCTGCGTGTCCCAATTTCTACCTTCCCCTCAGAGTTGAGAGCTTTCAAGTCAGAAAAAGAGGACATGTTGGGGAAAACCCAGATAAATCATACCCCTGCAGAAATTTTGCACATCTCCGCTACTAACTGAATTTGACCAACATCAGACTGGAACTGAAGGTATCGGAATAAGCTGATAGGCAAAACTAGGGAATTATTCTCATTTTCACAAGTATTTATGTATTTTTGGATAAAACCAAGTTTAAGTTAAACACCGCCAGGATAACCATTGATCAGGGAATAGTAATAAATGCTCCAAGAACTATATTCCAACAGGGTTATATTTGTCTTCCTTTCCTTCTTCTTCTCCCAGCTGAACATCGCAGCTTGGCATGCATACTTGCTGCTGCTGTCATTTTGGCCCTTAGGGACTTTGTTTCCTATCAGTCAGTCTTCTGACTACACCTACTTTGAGAAACATTACTGAAACAAAGGCGAAATATTTCAGAGCACACAACCAGGATTGGAAGCATTCTTTTAACACAGGTTTAATTACAACTGGTAAGTCAGTAAATTATTTGCGTATAACTGTAAACAATAACCAGACAAAGGCTACCTCCCTTCAGAAACATCAAGAGTCTTTCAGTTTTGAAAAAGGAGGTTATGATGTTCACCAAAAGCATCAGAATACTACAAAGAAAGCATCTAATAATAAACTTTAAAATACCTTCTCAGTTCATTGGAGACAGTAAAAAATGTCAGGCCCAGAAAGAGCACAGCATTTGTGGACAAAACATCAGAAGGAAGAGAGACAAAACCAAAGAACAATCTGAAAAAGTATTCCTGCTCAAGGCAGCACTTAAGCATGTACTCAATTTTAAGTATATACTTAAGTTTAAGTATATACTTAAAACACTAATTAAAATATGTTTACGTGCTTTCCTGAGTTGAGGCCAAAGAATTCAATCAGATGTTAATGGAAAAAATTTGGCAGTGTTCATAGCATTCTATTTAATATTGCAATGCAAAAGGGTTATTACGAGACAAAACGCTGTATGAGGCACAGGCTGCATGTTCTTCTAAGTGTAAGTTGCAACTAGCCTGGGTACTGCACTACTGAATTGCATGCAGTCGTAAAAATTAGTGTTTCAGGGGAAAAAAGAAATTATAGCTGAACTGGAAGATAGGCAGGTTGAGATCACAGAAACAAGGTGTTTTCAAGCAAGTTTCAAGTAAGCAAGTATTTTAAATATGCACATCTTTAAAAAAAAAAAAGTACCGTACCATACCAATACTAAGAGCTTAAAGGAAATCGTGTCTAACTAGAGTATGTAGCAACAGAACAGCATTTAGGCAAATTAGATATGCTAAAAAGAGGTTATTGAACAAAAATCAGTATCTGGCCACAGAGGAGGAACTAGGTTTCAGGTAGATCAAAGTAACGTTATACTGAAAGAACAGCAGGGAACGTGTTATATTGTTGAATCTTCATGAACACAAAGCCAAGCCATTAGAATATAATGAGGTTACAAGTGCAGCTATATTTCTCTTCCCCACTCCAGGAAAAGGACACTGAGCATACAAAATTGAGGCTAATAATACCAATACTACTAATAATACCAATACCAATACTGCTACTACTAATAAAAGTAATTAAGTCTAGTAAGATTATTAATTGTGTCATTTACAAACGGTAATCAAGGGTCAGTACTGAGCACTTTAGAGATACCTGGCATATCCAGGAAATACCACAAGTGCTATCTGACACTAGTGCCCACAGTTTGAAAACTTCAGAAGCTAGCCCAGTGATGCTAAACTCAGAAAAGAAAGATGAAGTAAAGTATTTCGGCTCAAAAGTAAATTTAAAAGCTTCCATTTTTTACAGAAGGCCTACATCTCAGAAAGCACAGACAGCCCTAATAATAAATAGAGTGAAAGATTTAAACATTATTTTCAATACACAGCTAGACCTTAGAAAATGAACATTCAGGCTAACACAGCTGATGGAGAGGAAAATAAACTACAGCTGTCAACATATAAGAATGAAATCTAGAGAGCTATGATGGAATTGGAAAAGCAAATAAACAAAGACATAAAACCAAACAATTTCCTGAAGCATGTCTAAAGCAAGTATACAAAGAATCTGCTGGGGAAAAAAAAGAGAAAGGGGATAAGAACCACTTAGAGAAACAATATGATTGTGTTAAATAAGTTCTCAATGAAAAAACCTTACACAAATACTTACCCTGATCCCATGCCTATTTTCAAATAACAGAGATGAGGCATTGCCAGAAACAAGGTGATCAAAAAGATACTGAAATGGCAAGTTGAAGAGAAATGCATAAACAGGATTGACTGGAACACACCTAGGACTTCAGGTGAAGCTCACGTTCAAGTGGATGAACTCCTTAAAAATCCACTGTACAACAGCTGCATCACAACATGCACAAACACACCCAGGTTTCTCTTCTCACTCTATAGAGGCACCATATTTTTGCCCATCTGTATGCCTACTCTCTGTACCATTACTGTTTTTCACAGCACAAAATAAAATTCCCTCAGATGCACTGGCATAAAACACCCATCTGCAACTCCCCTGTGCTCAAGCCTTGCTAGACCTCCACAAACTCACCGTCTGACGCACTAGACGTACACTGTGGTGTCCTTCAGGCCTACATATCAGACCCCGGGTATCTGGGAGTCACCCATTTTCCTTCTCCTTCAGAATGTCAATTTGTATAGTGTATTATTACACGCGAACATCTTACATTTAAATACATGCACTGTATTATAAAGATCATTTGTGTAAGTTTGAGATAGCTGTATTAACCTTTGAGGTTTTCCCATTTGTGTATGTAGGCCATTTCCAGCCACTGCAGATAATATCAAATGCAATCTGAATAGGAAGTAATTTCTCTGTAAAAATATTTTAGACACGTTTCAAAAATAAGAAAAGACGTTATTGGCACGACTACTGTTGCTGTGTTCCCTTGGGGACATATTTATAGGTATCTGTTGTGGAAAAAAATCCCCACAACTCTGATCTTTATGATTTCTAGTATCTTTTCTACACAGAACAATCACTATGTGAGACTGCAGTTTCACATAAGTTTTAAATGGTGTAAAACAACACTGAAATGAGAAGAAGCTATCCTGCTCTCTCCTGTCTCTCATTGTCATCCCCCAACCGCTCCCCATTCTGTGCAGGAAGACGTTTGGGTGGTCATAAACTGGACTGAAGAACTGATGCAGTTTCCCAGTCTGGATGGATGGAGGATGGGATGACTCCTGTCAGCAGCCATGCCGCATCACCACACATGTGTAACATTTGCAGAATTACAGGATAAAAGAGGTCATGTCAGGACCAAAACTAAGAGCATAAAATCCCACCACTACTATGATCTCAGACCTTTAAAGGAGAAGCAAAATTTTAATTGCCCTTACGTTAGGCTCTTTTCCATTGCTACAATGAGGGGAAATACCATTACATTACATCCTTGTTTCTGGTCCTGGTAGTCCTCAAAATTTTAGGTCAGCCAGCCATGACTGAAGAACTGGCTATGGCCCAGTGTATACCTCAAACTATCGTATTTTTTGAGAAAGGTGAAGGAAGTCGTTACCTAATAGGCTGTCTATTTGTCCTATTTATTTTAAATTGTCTTGTTTGGAGATGTTCATGATTTTGAATGCTATAACTTTTCTCAGGGAGATGCAGAGGAAAAAGCCAAGGAGTTGCTAAACAGACCACGAGACATCAAACAATTCACAGCTGCACCCTCCCCATTCCCTAACCCGCAAGATACATCTTTCACAGTCTTTAGCCTTTGACTGGTGAAGAATCCTAGTCACAATTTGCTAGTCATTTCCCAGGGAGCTTATTTCTTCAAAGATAACAGCAAAACTGCTCTGCAGAACAATACATTTCATGGCAATATGTTTACATAAATGTTCTTCTTTAAAAGGAAAGGTTTATATGTATGTAGTATTTACATAGATACACTTCCTCTAAAAATACCTTTTGCTACACTTCAGCTGGTGACAAACACACATGCCTGTTCTGCAACACTAAGGCACCATGTACAAACTCTTCAGAAACCTTTTTAATAAGCATTTAACTATTCTACAGAAGTTAAAAGCAAAAAATCACATTGAAATCTGAAGAAAACCTTGTAGCACGTGTTTAGGAATTGCCTGTTACATTCTCTGTGAAGACAACTATCTAGCATAGCAATTTGTCACATCTCACATAGATGCATCTGCTTTTCTAAGTTCATTGAAAAAAGTTGAGCATACCAAGAAACCCACTTCCAGTGAAGTTATTCTGCCACCTGCTGTTGCTTTTATGGATATACTAGATATTTTAATGCAAATCTCTTAAATTTAAAAAAAAGTCCTACTAAAAAAGGGCAGTACTTCCTTACTGGACAAAAAAGTCTTGTTATTAACTATAAACCACTAACACATTACAATCTTTTTCTCTTGTTGACTTCTCAAGTGTGTGACCCTAAAGATGCTTATCACCGAGATGGAGGGGGCAGGGGGAGAAGGGAANAAATTACAAAGCCTCATAAACCCAAGTATTTTCATGAATCTTCTAAAATTCACACAAGAAAAAAAATGTCTAAAAGCCTTTTTGTCTGAAAATTGTGATCCCAAACACTGCTGGATTACAGTATCAAAACAATTTAAAAAAATAACATGTTAAAAGAAATATTGCAATTCACCAGTCTACATTCACTGCCTGAGTGGGGGAAAGAGAAAATAAAACAAGTGGCATTGAAGAGGTAACTTCTCTCACACCTTCAGTTCTAGCAGCAACACAGCTGAGGATTTAGCAAATTTGCCAAGTCCTTTTTGCAAAAAGCCAGTGCCAATAATGTGGACATCCCAATCTTGCTGCTGCAGTCCATGCCAGCCAGCAGCACCCACCACTCACTCTGAGGACAGCAATAACAAGTGGCACCCCTTCATCTCAGGCCACACACAACACCTTCTCGCAGAACTGCAGCTAGCACAGTTACGTCACATGGTGTCCTTATGTCGTTCACTGCTGTGCGTACTCTTAAATGTTTGTCTCCAACGTGAGCAGGTAGCAGTAGTATCAGAAGAGTTTGGGGGAAAGACTGAAAAAGAATAGGACACCCGATAAAACTGCAGACAGAAGTTGGGGGCAGGAGAGTGACTCGCTGAAAGATGATCCACTCACTTGAAGAATGCCTTCAAATTTTTAATTATTGTAATTCATGAGAAATACTAGTCTAAATGTTAACCCAAAAAGCTCTTCCAGGAGAAGAAAACCCTGACTCCACAACATGAACATGCATACAACAGTCTGCTCCATCCCCTACCCTGTCCTACAAACATTTCCTCATATTAACGGGCCAAGAGAGCCATGGGTGGCCTCTCATCCAAACATCATTGGACTAAACTTGCTTCTCTCACGAGACTGGAGGGGGATCACAAGACAAGACAGCATGGTTAACCACTCTTTGTATTAAACAGACGTATTGGGTCTACTCTTCATTTAGAACTCTACTAAAAGCTTGTTCCACCTTGCAAAATTTGGCAGCTGCCCACTGCTATTTAGAATGAATATTCAGTCGTTCCTTCAGGCTCTTCAGCCCTTTGATATCCTATTGCCTGTTACACCTTAGACAGGCGTACAACCCCCTTTTTGCCAAGCATCACATGCATGGCAGCTTCAAACTCTTTCAAATGAAGCCTCCTAGCAATTTTTGTTTTCCCCCTTGGTCAAGTACAGAGATTGGCTCTCAAGACAACAGCTCTGCACCGCACCGCCAGTGCTTCTCAGGGCAGTGCTCCAGCAGCTCCCCAAATGAAAGAGCATCTCGCCCGCTGCAGGGAGCCCCAAGTAGCTGCAATCTCCCTGCTATGGTGGGAAAGGCAGGGGGAAGGACGTCTCAGTCGAGTTAGATGAGCTCAGCAGTATTTTGGCCTCTTGATTCCTTAATTTCCAGTAGATTTGTCTCATTGCTGAGCCCAGTGAGCAGGCCTGCAATATTAATTACTGCTTTTTGTTTAAAAATTAAATTCTATTTCTAATTTGCATATCATGGAAAGGAGATTTTAACTAGCTCTTGAGGCATTTATATGTGCAGAATAGCAAGAGCAATTAAAAGACAGGCGAAGAAAGTCTGTAGCAGAGCTAGATGCTAATACAGATCTTGGCCTGGCTTTTCTTTGTAATCAATACTAAATAAACCTGCAGAAAAAGCACATGCGTGCATAAAAATCAATTTTAAATAGAGGTGTTTTTACTAGATCTGGTTTCAGAGTTCTGTTTTCTGTACTAAAATGGAAGGTCATCCTGTACAAACTCAATATTTTTTCTGCTCCTGAATTTTGTTATCCTTTGCTGCATGTGTATATGCAGTTGTTACATTAAGAATTTATGCAGATGTTTTAGTTTTTAGAGTAAGCTGATTTCCTTGTCTGTGCAATAGATGGAAGCCAACTAGTATTTCTTCCAGCCTTTCTCCTTGCATTCTAACATGATGAATTTGGGTTTTTCCCCCATAAGGTATTTTCCCATAGGAATTCCCATAAGGAATGTTATTCCTTGCAGTGCCCTGTTCATATAATTCTTGCCCCTTTCAACAAGGCAGATAATTAGATCCTTTTCCCCTGAAGCCAGATCATCTATTGATAAAACAAGATGTACTACCAAGGCCACACCCTATGATTTGATTAATTTGTTCTCTGACCTGTTTTTAATCACACTTGGGACTGCAGTTTTGAAAGGAAACACACCTGGACAGTGCATAAAAAGAAAGTTCAAGCAGATGACGTCTCAGAGCTCTATCGTGCCTGGACTGCCCCCCCCCATGATTGAAAGTGTTAATTATCTTGCATTTGATAGTGACAGAAGTTACACGACAGACTCTTATAAGAGCAAAGGCATTTTTGACACAGGCCTCATTTCAACTGAGCGTTAACAAAAGACCGCCAGAAGCAAGACAAAAGGAAATCCAATCGAACCGCCCATTTCTGAGTCCAGTAAAAAAATCCGTAACATAGCCACATCAGGAAGAAAATCACAATTCCCCCACCTCCTCTTTGATTTGGCCGTGCTGGAGCTATGAGCTTCTAAGTCCAGAAGAAATGCTTGTCTTAACATCTCTTACCCAGTATATCAATTTTTTTTTAATATATACACTAAGAGATCTTAATGAAGATGGAGTAGCAGAAATGCTAATGTCCAGTGCATCCAAAAGTATCCAAAGACCATACCAAATCTATTGTATAATTTCCCATACACTGACAAATTGCGTTATTCTGTACCAATTACTGTACACTGTCAAGAAATTATTTATACTGCTGTTGAACTCCATGCGTTGCTGTGACTAAGAATGAGTTGTTAAGCTACAATACAGTGCAGCAGATATGAAGGGGAAAGCAAAAATCTTTCAGCCGAGTCAAATCTGAAGACTACTTTAGGGAAGAAAACAGACATGCTCTTTCGGAATTTACCCGGAACACCTAGTAAAAAATGTGGAGTCCTTTGGTGAGCACAAGATGTTGAAACCATGGGTTTGCATCTCATTGATCACATACCCTTTCCAGCTGTAATCTTTTACTCCAGGACATGCGCTCAGACCTGACTCAGAGGGAAGAATGCCTCTAACCAAACTGCCAGCAAGGGCTCCTGGAGCACAGGTTTGTTACTCACACACACACCCTTCACAGGGGAGCGGTTGCCCATCCATTTACTGTCCAGACTCAACCTTACTTAATTTGCAAATTGTGACAAAAATCACAGCCTGAGGTGGTGTAGCTATGTAACTTGTGCATTAAGCACCTTTCATTAAAGAAAGAGTAAATGGAGTAACCTATTAATGAATACATCTTGCAGGGCCTGAAAAAATGTGAAAACAAGCAAACATTTCATAATACATATAAAAAGGCTTTTCAATTAACATCCTGTTTTGAGTACATGGCTGATCCACAGCAGCCCCTGGCAACAGTCTGCCAACATCTCAGCCCAGCATGCTTAGACACTTCTGGCAGTGCTTCCATTCCTCTACACATCAACAACAAGCCTATTTATTATCCAGCTTGCCTGATCTATAGTGCAATGCGGCCAGGACCTGAAGCTATTTCCTTAAGATTGAATGAGTCAGGACATGAAAATGATTAATCAACACGAAGAAGTTCAAAAGCTGCGAGAAAACTGCTCTAAGTAAAGCCTCTGTAAAGCAAGGATTGCAGCATTCGGAAAGTCGGGGCTTTCCACAGGAAAGTGATAGTACTGGGATGCTTTGCTATTCCTCTCTCAACATTGCGATAAAAGCGGTAGACAGACAATGACTATTTGTCTCTGCTGCTACAGTCAAAGAGATCTACAGGGTACATATGTATGACCTTTGGAAGGCAAACACAATCTTGCTGTGCCTGTAGTCCAAGCAGAATGGAAAACACGTTAGGGCAATGCCAAGACCAAGCTAACACACAGGGCATCTTCCCAGCGTTCAAAGCAGAAGCAAAGCAAACCCATGTCTACTTGCGAGCCACTGCTGATACTGACATAGTATGGAGGAAAACAGCATGTAAATGCAGTAAGTGAGATGGACTTAATTTTGCTACAATAAAGAGGCACCTTGCACCAGCCTCCACTGCCCAGCTGAGAAGAAATATAACAAGCTAGGGAAGGTGCTGGTAGCTGACACCCATGCCTTCTGGAGCCTCAAGGTAATTAAAGCACAGACTTAGCCAATATCAGAAACAAAAGGAAGCTAGTCATCATTCCAGTGCCCACCCATGCAAATCAGATGGCAGTATTATAAGCATTAATGCTCTAAGAGAGGCCTGGCGCTGAAATGATGGTAGCCTTTACAGTTAGTTTATGTGTCTTAAACTGCAAAGGTGCTATGGAGCATTGCATTATTTAAAGGGAAGAGAAAGAGGCAAAGTCTATAGTTCTGAGGGCTGGCATTCAGCTACTCTGCTGTGAAAACATGGCTAAAACAAAGCAACGCACTTAGGCACAAGTAAATACAACTCAAAAGTGATTGCTGTCCCTCAAATAAAACGTTTCCTTTGCTACAATAATATGTTCGCAGTGGTGAGAGCTCTTACCTAAAATTCCCCTCATTTTATCTGTTGTGTATTTATCTATTTTGTAATATGCTTGTTAATGTTAAAAACCATTTATATATGTATACACATATATACCTTATATATGGAATTCCTTCCAGCTTTAAGGAAATGTATTGTTTCCAACTGCTGCCATGATTATAGCCTTAGACAACAAGAGCTTAATTACAGCAGGGACAGGGCAAAATAATCTTTTCCACGCTACCTTATCACAAAGCTGCTAATCTACCTCTGGCCAAGTTCCTTGTCTGCAAACATTGAATTTTCAAGTGCTGAATAAATGATGGCATTTGTAACTTTTGCCAAGTTAGTGAGGCCTGAGTTCTACAACGCATTTCACATGAATATGAAGAAGAACAACTAGATGACAGTAATTTCTGGGCACCTGGCAATAACCAGCGATCCAGAGGAGTACAGTTAACTGTTTTGGCTGAGTGAAGTAAACAGTCACTGATGAGATTAGACTCTTGATTTAAACTTAAGAAAACAAAATGTTTTCCTTGCCCTCTCTTTCTTTGCTTCTTCCTTGCATTCTTCACATTAGTTAAATCAAGTTACAGTCGTCCTGTTTACTCAGCAAATCTCTTTACAATGACCTTTGAAAAGGCCAGGGATCATCATCTTAAACAGATTCAAAATAGTACCTCCTACAGACTTTGTAGTCTCCCTCTTTACAGCTCACAAAAGGTGGAGAAACTCAGGGTCAGAAGTACACTGGAAACATCAACACATGTTCTGGAGTATGGAACCTACCATCCATAACACTGGTTAATGTGGTCACTCCCAAAGAAAGGGATACTCAGTGCTCATGACTTGGTAAAGTCATCTACCAATGGGGAAAAAAATCAGTACAAAACCAGTGGTGATGATTTTACTTAAACTGGGCCTATATCCTTCTCTTTAACAGCTGACTTTGATGAACAAGTGTCCTTAGAGATTTTAAGGAAGGCTGAATTTATAATGTAAGAGCTCCTGGCAGTTTTCATCACCTCAAATTACTAAGTGATTTCAATCAGTGCAGAGGACCTAGAAGGATGAATTCTGCACTGGTTTATTGGCTCCTGCTTGCCTTGCAAGCTGCTCACACAGAATCACAGTGGGCCATTTCTCTTCTTCCAAGATGACATCCCATCTCTTCTCCCTGTTAGTGTTTGTATCCAAGTACATACATACATGACTTATATCCTGTATTTGGGAGAGCAGGGTGATATGACTCCCTGTGGTCCCTTCCAGACTTATTTTCTACGAACACACACACAAGGAGAAGTTGCAAGATGTCCTGCATGCCTTGCATCTTCTGTTTAGTATCATGCAATCCCTCCAGACACAAATGAAAGCCAGCTTTAGATCTGGATATATGACCTTAACAAAGGCAACACGTAAAAGAAGAAACAGCTAGCCAAAAGGCTGATTTCACCTTTTACTGGGGGTTCCTTCCCTCTCAGTGTAGAGGATTGCTTCCAAACATGGCTGGATTCAACACCAGTTCCAGGTTTATTAACTGCAATATTACTCTCCCGTGATTAAAGGCAATTTTTACTATAACTATTCCTATCAGGCAAAGATGTTCCAATTTTTATCTGCATTTTAAACAGCTCCAGGGGACATCACTCAAGTTCCTTCTATTTAGAAGTGAAGATGAGATTCATTCAGCAGCTATAACTATCAAATGGCCTGTTTGTAAGGTAAGCAAGACTAGCAAAAACTCACCATGTAAGTGTGCCACACACTTCACTTGCTTCTCTGCTGATCATTTCAAAGCTTTGCTTTCAAGTCCATAGCACTCTACGTGGTCACTGAGACACATGCATCCCCAAACTGCTACAAATGATGAAGCTGCAATATAGGTAAGCAAAAGGATATACTATTCCTTGCAGGGAGCCTCTGGATACAAATCTCAGGTCAGTGTGAGATTGTCGCACACACTGCTCTCTCCTTTTGTTCCTCCAACAAAATAAAATCCTTCTTTTACAGTAGTTAAGACAAAATAGTAGAAAATACAATTCTTTGGAACAATTTCGAATTTTCCCTTTTTTTCTTTTTTTTATATTTTTGGCAAGTATAAGGAGATTAGAAACACATACTCAACTCTTCCCTACAAATCTGATCTGCAAAAATTTGGGTGTTTGAAATGTCTAAAGTTTATAGTGTAAAGTTTTGTGTTACCTCTGCTTTTCTAAGTTTTCTAGATCTGAAGCAAAAATACTAGTATCTTGCAGAGAGCATGATTTAAAAAGACCTAAAGCATAGACTTTGGCCATATGTTAACGCTGACTGAATTCAAAGTGTGAGTCTTCCTGGATCAGCATTGTAATCTACTGAAAAGATTTTATCCAACATATTAAACTTTCCATTTTAACCTAGATTTCAGCCTTACTTTAGGCATTTCATTCAGCTTGGACAGAAGCAGAGTAGACAGCTGTACCTTGATGAATTTGTATGTATTTCTAGTCAGTTCACTTTCATATATTATTACTAATAAAATAACGTTTGTATGGCAAACTGTCAAGGTGCATTACTCAAAACCCCCTTTTGCAATAGAGTTTTTATACAGTGACAGAAATATTTCTTTTCACTTGAGGCCTGCAAAGGTTTTTGGGGCAGGCGTTCTTAGGGATTTTTATTTGCTAGAACTCAGCTTGGGACAAAATTATAATACAATGTTCCTTTAGGAAAAGAGCTGATTAACTGTAATCAAAACCAACACCATATTTATGCAAACTCAGATAAGGACAATGAAATCTCATACCTCAGAATATAAACAGTTGCTACAGTCGTCATGGGAGTATTTCCCCACTCACCACTCCATTGCAAGGACAGGGTAAGGCAGGAGAGGAGGTGGTGCCTTATTCTGAGCTAAACAGAATGCAGCAGACAGACAGATGGATCTGCTGTAGTAAATTTTATGTTCCTTAGTCTTTGCCATCTGGCAAGTGATCCATGGCTCATGTGAAACGAGTGGGTGGTCACGGTCCGGTTTGTACTAGACATTTTTTGGGATCACGGAAAAACAAAACAAAACAAAACATTGCAATTGGCACCAACCGCTGCTCTTGTTAGCGGCTTTCAACAGGCAAAGGACCAAACAAAACTGAAGACTAAACCTCTCCCTCCTACAGAGCTGGTCACAATTTCAGACGGAGATAAAAGCAAGCTTGTATAAGAGAGGGAAAGATTGCAATGCCTCTGGCTCTGTCATTCTGTTCGGGATAAAGAAAGCAGAGATTTCAGCCCTTAGGACAACCAGTGACTTTACCTTCCCCACTCTGGTAATTCACCCTTCTATGAATAGCAACTTTGAAGCCACGAAGGCACAAGAAATTTGCAGCTCTGATCTCTTTTTCTGGGCAGATCTCATCCTAAAATTTTAATCTGACATGAGATAATGCATATATAACATATTGTAATTTATTATAAATTATAATAATATATCTGAAAAAAAATCAAAATTTTTGTCTTAGCACAATAGGCTCAACAGAGGGGTGTGTCAAGAACTACACGTAGGACACATGCTGGGGCATGGTTGCCAGCCTTAAATTTGTTTAAATAACAGCTGTGGAAAGTGAAAGCTCTTTTATAAAACTTTATTTATAGATGAACAACAATGCTTAACGGCAGGTTTTCTACATTACAGAATTATGTTTCAAAGGTTATCCTGCTGAAAAAGAGCCAAATACTACGGCATTTACATTGTTTCAAATTTAATACAATGCAGACTTTTCAAGCACAAATACCTTTAAAGGAAACCATATGGTAATGGCAGACTTGCTTTTCCTTAACAACCTGGAATGCTTTCATTCTGAACTTCAAGTTAAGAAAGGTTCAGGACTGGTTATGTACAACATTCCTTTTATTTCAAAGAAGAACACTCATTTAGCATATGGCAATAGTGTGAAACGGCACCATTAGATATTTTTAATTCAATATATGAACTCACTAAGCAACTTTAAGTCATACTAATGCCTGTTTGCTCAAATAGCATCAAAGCAACTACAAAAAGGCAAACTGCATTGTACTCTGTTTCCAGCATCAGGGAATGAATATTGAAGTAATATTTATTTATTTATTTTTAAGGATTTGCTTAGTAGCTTCTAATTTTGAAGTAAAGGATTTAAACAAATAATCTTGTGAGTTCTCAACAGCTTTCCTTTCACAACCCAAAATTTACATGGGAACGCTGTCTAAGTATCCAGGCAAAAATACAAATCTGACTAAATTGATAAGATTAATAAAAGAAAAAAAACATTTTTTCTATAATCTCTTTAACATTTTAATCTTAGATATTATTTGCAACGACTGCAGAATAAACATTTACAGACCAAAGTTAGGATTTTGTTTATGGTCCCTCTCCACTTCCCCAGTTTTCAGGGATACACCTGGCTTCTCGGGATCCCAGGGGAAGCTTGTAATACCAGCAGAAAAAAAAAGCACATTTTCAGACTTGCTGACTACACATATTTGACACAGAAGGTCATATGTATGGGAGATCATGATTTTTTTGTGATCGTTTTTCAGTATACAGCCACACATTTAAAATCATCACAGTAAACGTGTACTGAATAATTCTAGATGTTAGAAGAAGAAAAAGTTACTAGCACAGCAGAACAGTTAAATCTACACAGAAATGTAACGTACAAATACACACTTGACAGTACCCTTTAATGAAAAATTAGCAAAGGCAAGGATGCGTTAAGGTAAAATTATTGTGGTTTGCTTAGCTATGCTTTCTTTTGTTTCGACATCGCAGTATACAGCCTTGAATCAACAGGAAACCCCTTTCATCCATCTGATGATACGTATCAATGATGAAGCCTTTCAGAGGACATGCCATGTTTCTAGGTGCTTAAAATACGTTGACATTTTAACAATGCATATTCTTAACCTACGTTAGTTTAGCAATAGCAGACAACTTAAAGCCCTGGCAAAGCTGGTCAAAACCTGGCTAGGGCTGACCATCAGCAAAGACAACCCTGACTTACTTACATTTCCCCACAAGTCCTTTTTAGAAACAAGCCTCCTAGACAAAAACAGGGAATAACAAACCCAACAGGTATACAGCTTTAGAATTTGTTAAATGATGTATCTTCACTGCAATCGGACTGCAGCACAAGCAGGCACGCTGGTGCTAGCTTTACTCCAACAACAGCAGAGGTGCGAGTGGCAGAGGCTGGAGGGCACGCTGCTCAGGCTTGCTGGGAACACTGGGTACTTACGTGGGTTGCTGGTTCAGGTATGCCTATGCATGCTGCAACTATGCCTGCAGCAGTACTGTAGACATACTGTAAATGTACTGATCAGGAAATCAGTCTGTTAGGGTCATGTATTTCAAAAGCAGCAGTTTTCCTTTGAAGCTATTAATTCTAAAGGAGAGATGAAAAATATATTGCTAACGTCCTGCAAGATAATACATTTATCTGAACTCAACAAAAAAAAACAGCATTCACATTTGCACAGTGTTTTTTCCTACTTACAAAAATAATTTCTCCAAATCTCACTGGACAAGATTAGAAGATTTCATGACTGATTGGTCACCAATAAGCCTAAATATTTTTTAAATTAAATAAGAAAATTTATAAGGGATTGTTATAGAACTCAATTGGTTACAGCACATACAGCTTTTCTGAAGTCATCAGACTTAGCTGGTATACAATTTTTAACCAGTGAGCAAAGCAGTCACACAGTACAATTATCATAAAACTTTATCAAGTTCAGAGAATGGGGAAAAAAAACGCACCCCAAAACACCAAAAACAAAACCCCAACAAAACCAAGCTGTTGAATCTCTTGCCAATATATACATCCAGTGGTGCTCAGTGAAACAAGGGTAAAGGAAAGCCACTGAACTTCTCTGCTGTCTACCCTGTTGTGTGGGGCTTGTTCCTCCGTTAAGGCACATGTGCATAAATTAAGTATGGGTATTTCTCGACTTTAACAAACCACCCATATTATCGGTGGTTGTTCCAAACAGGGTAAGTCCAGGGTAATCGTTGTCACCAGCTGGAGAGAAAGGACTTTCAAAAACAATTTTAATATCTAAAGTTGCTCATACAGTTGTTAAGGAAATTGCTTTGGATTAAAACACACAGCATGCCAAGAGCTGTTATACTGATACCTTAATTTCTATAGGTCTTTCATCCCAAAATAGGAAACTATACAGACCTAGTCCCATAGGCTTCCTGTTGGTTGGGTTTCCACTAACATTTTACATGCGTGTAATGTGACGTTGATGCCAAATGCAAGATTCCCATTTTAATCAGTATTAGATCATGAGCGCTACTCCCTTGAAGGCAGAGAGGCAGAGAAAACGCGCAGCTTGTGGAAAGAGAGGATGGCACTGATTTTTCCAGCAAAGCTGTCCACTTAAAGACATTCTGGGATTATGACCTCCAAAAAGTGTACAAAATAAATAGACATATTATAGTTTTTAACACATGGATGTTATAGGATGACTCTTTTGGGTAAACATAAGTTCTCTAATGTCACTGAAGTGTAGCAACACCTGGGGATTGAAGAAAGCTGCTTTTCCGCAGCATACATGTTACCCACTGTTCATCAGCAAAAGCCAAAAGCCATAATTTTTATAGCAAGGACAATATAAGTAAGAAAAATTCAGCACCTTAACTATAACACCAATATAGCAAGTAACAATTTGTGTGAAAATCTAAAAGAAATTCTTTAATCATAGCAACTAATCTGGGCCTTGCCTTTAAACCATTCAGGATTCTCCACAACTATATTGCAAGATTTACTGTCCCACCATGACAGGGATGTCCCACATACCAAGCGTTTCTGTGGAGACTGCTCTTCCAAACACTGTCCCAGCCCCATTCTCTCTCTCCTGGACTATTTGGGAAACTCATAACCTGATAGGCAGCAATGCCAGCACTTCAGACTGACTGTAGCACAAAGAAAGCTGCTTTAAAACCGACAGCGCACCCGGTCCCAGTCAGTTCTGAAAACATTAGTGATAAATAGTTAGGAAAAAGTTCCAAAAGAAGGAATCAAGTCAGTTTTAATGACTGAAGAAATTAAGGAAAGATTTAAAGAAGTAGCCACATACCTTCTTTATATAACAACTCAAAGCATAGGAGGAGAGACATTAGACAGTAAGTATGTAGAAAAAACACCATTATCAACAGAGAGATTATTTATGCTTCTGCAATGAATTGTACTTTGGAGGTTATTTACTTCATCATTTATACTTACCTCAGAGAAAACTGCCCCAAACCAAANTTGTTTTTTTTTTTTTTTTTTTTTTTAAAATACCAAAACAAAACACCTCAAGGTAATGGAGTATCAAGGTGAAGAAAAGCACTGAAGAAAAATAAATAGTGGAGGAAAACCAGCAGATGTTTAGAGCACTGGACAGCTCAGACCTACCATGGAAGGATGGAGGGTGAAGTCAACCCTGCCAGGATTCGAGTTTGTGGTTCTAGAAAAACAGGATTTAAAATGTAATGCATAGACCACATAAGCACAGTGCCTCTACAACGCTATACTGGACATGTTGACATACCCTTCTTAACAGCAAATTATATTGCATTACAAAAAAAGCTTGATTGGAATTTTGGAAGGTAATAGGGAGAAGAAATATTTAGTAGCAGTTGAAATGTTTTCCTTGTTGCCTTTTAATCACATTTTCTGTGAGGGCACTAATGAAATAGTATTGATAGTTGCTCCTAGATCTTTCCATTTTGAAAAAGAAAACTTTCTTAGCATCTAGTTCACGTAAATTGTAACGTCCTTTACACTTAAGATATTGCTGGACTTCAACACCACCCATAAGGAAGGCCTATTTGGTTGCTTGGAGGTGACTGGTATCAAATATAAGGCTTTTTTTCTAGTACAGCTACAAGAACTGTTAAAACCAATTGCTATCAGAACTGCCAAATCTGCAGGATCACTGAAGCCTTCAGAAAACTTTGGAAAAGATCACCTATTTAGCAATATTTCAGTTCATATCCATAGCTATCCCGTAACACAATCTATGATTCAATTACAATTTTTTAATAACTGCTTGTATAATCCACAAATGCAGCAACGACACTGTGATCAAATCTAACATGAGAACAGTATGCAGAATGAGAGACTATGGTTTGTAGATGAATGTACAGGCTGCTGCTAAGCCCTCGTGGATCTTAGTCAAACAATCCCGACCCAGCAGCAGGTACCGATCCACATACACAGCCCAGAGAGCAGATGTCTGTCCCAGAAGCTGATTACAAGCAAGGTGGATTCAAACCTCACAACTTGCACTTCAAAAAGAAAATGTTCTCCTAGTCAAACTATGACTTAAGATGAAATCCAGACTCTCTATGCCCTTCTGTTCATCTTTGGCCTCTGTAGAGCAAAAAATAAACAGGGAAAATTCTTAGTGCTGAGGACTATGCAGAAATGAATCCTGACTCCATAATACAGTCAGGACAGTACTCTTACCCAAGAACCAGCTTATATATAGGTGTTAATTACACAAATGTCAATTCGGACAGAATACCACTCTGAGCAGGATCTAGGACTGTTATTTCAAATCAGTGCTCTAACAGATTAAAATCAGGCTCTTTGCTGTTCTCTCCCAGGTCTCAAGAATCATACCTTATGCCTGCAGTAGACCCTGTTCCCACCACGCCAGCCCTTACAGGAGTCCAGTATCCAGACCTGTAGACCACCATCATTTGCATTACATTAGCACCTGTAAACTCTATTCACAGATCAAGACTGTGCTGTACATCCTGCAGTGTACAACCCCAGATTAATATACTGACACCACACTCAATCAGCCTATCCTGCTCTGGAAGACCTTCAGTGAACAATTATGCAGATAGCTCCGATGCTATTGTGTCTACTGCACGCAGTGGATATCGAAGTAGTCTCACTTCACAGCTGAGTCAGATCAATGGTTTATCTACTCCAGTACCCTGTCCCTGATAGTGGCAATAGGGCACATTGTACCTTAGAAAGCAGTTGAGCTATTCCTCTCGAACTTCCTTAGCAACTACAGTCATTAAATTAAGGATGTTAGAGGGCGTTACTCTAGCTATTCCTTTTACAATCTGTTTATGGCATGTGTTCATGCATTTGCCTGATCTCATTTGCAGCACTTGATTTCTGGATGGGTTATCCATAGGCTTTTTTCATTTTGAATAACAAAGAAAAATCCAATTTTAAAATTCTTCTGACAGTTGCTTCTGGGATTAACAGAAATCCACTCTGCAGCCATCAGTAAAGTCTTCCTCTACCTGTAGACTCCTCTATTTGCAGATTTCCAAGCTGCTCTTGGGTAAGACATTGAGGTGTTGGAATGTGTCCAGAGGAGGGCAATGAAGCTGGTGAGGGGTCTGGGGGACAAGTGTTATGAGGAACGACTGAGGGAACTGGGGCTGTTTAGCCTGGAGAAAAGGAGGCTGAGGGGAGACCTTATCACTCTCTTCAAGTACATGAAAGGAGGTTGTAGATAGATGGGGACTGACCTCTTCTCCCCAGTGACAAGTGATAGGACGAGAGGAAATGGGTTCAAGTTAAGCCAGGGGAGGTTTAGGTTGGATATTAGGAAAAATTTTTTCACTGAAAGGGTTATCCAGCATTGGAATAGGCTGCCCAGGGAGGTGGTGGATTAGTCATCCCTGGAGGTGTTTAAAAAAAGGGTAGACGTGGTACTTGGGGATATGGTTTAGAAGTGGTTTTGTCAGGTTAGGTTAATGGTTGGACTCGATGATCTTAAAGGTTGCTTCCAACCTTAACGATTCTATGATAAGACACCATTTGTCCAAGCCTTTAGTTTAACACAGACTTGCATGTAGAAATTTCATCTGTAATAAGATAAAGGAGCTAATGAACATCAGATTTAAGGCATTCCTTGAGTGACTGAAGTTCTTAGAGAGATGGATGCCAGAATGAATATAGTAAAGCCAAAAAAGCTGATATGGGACAAGTCAGCTCTAAGGCTCAGTTGCTACATCTTACTGCATTGTGACTTTGGTACTTGCTTAATTCAATAAAATCAGAAGTGGATCTACATAACAAAGTCTCATTATTTCCAGAGGAAAAAAAATATATCCAAAACACCGTGTAGGCACACAGACTTTAATACATAGTATGCTGTTTCTACATTAGTGATCCAGACTATGGACACCACACTATAAAGGGTCCGTAATCGCATTAGTTATCCTGGTGAATCCATGGCTAAAATGCATGTTTGATATGCCCTGCTAATGCACATTTACATTTCTGCACATCTGCCTTTTCAAGCCAGGCCCATTATTCACCAGCCTTAGGTACACACATGTTGTTGTTAAAGAACTACATAAATGCCACCCAGCTTACACAATCAACCATCCATTTCTACATAAGTCATAAAACGTTACTACCCCTCTTGTAGATAGGGATCAAAATATGGGGAGGGTAAGGCTCAGATTCACCTCACCTAAGTAGTTAAGTGAACAGTGTACGTTTGGGATCCTTCCCTTCTCAGAATTCCTTTAGAGTTATGACGAAATAGATGTAAGGGAGTGTTACTTCTTAGGGGGAAGAGAGACAGCAGAGGCTAATGTGTACTTACTTATGTGCTGTGCATTACATGTAAAGTTTGACATAAAAAGGATGTGCCACGTAGACGTCAAGCTGGCAGGTAAATCAGCCACAGATGAGATAGACTGTGTGATGCCATCCATGGCCTGTAGACACAGATACAGTGTCCTGCTCTAACTTTTAATCAGATAAAAGAAGGGCCTTACAGCTTAATGTTGAAGACTTATAGAGTTTCTCTAAAACCTTGCATGAAGTCAAACGTTTACTCGTTTATGTCACCTACAATACAAAACTGCCATCGCTTGGTAAAGTAGTTCAGTTGCTACCCAGCTGGGTTGTATTTGAGATGGCAAACTACAGGTGAAGACTGCATAGTCCCAACATAACATTCTGACTCATCCACTCTCTCTCCCTTGGCCTTGACAAACAACACATCAGAGACTGCAACAGAAAGGTACCGGTTAATGTTTACACTGCTCAAAGCCTCAGTGACATTGCTCATTTTCTCAGGCTCACCCACACTAACAGTAAATATTGGTTTCATGGACAAGGGAAGTGCCACAAAAGAAATAATTAGAAACAACTAGAAGATGATTACTGCTTTGTGACTTCAACCCAGAAACCTGAAACTTGAGTAGAATTCATTCTACTTTCTTTAATGAATTCCTCTGCTTCTGTCATGCAGCTAATTCAACACGTTTCCGCCTTCTCTGATTATTAAAAAGGAAAAGCAGCTAGTATAAACATCAAAGAGCAGCATTATCACCTTCTGTGACACCAGAATATTTTCCAAAGCTACAGGTGAAAAATGACCAGTGAACTTTCTGATCCCTTGGCAGGACGGGCATACAAAACTTGACATAGTGCAATCACTACTCAAAAGGCATTTACACGCAATGAGGTTTGGAGAGCTGGGACTTTGTGAGACAGCACTGCAACAACAGCAGGAGAGAAGTGTAACAGACCCAGACCATCCTTCATGGGGGCATAGCTCTGCCCCCACCTCCGTGCTGAAAATATCAACTCATAATACTTTTTTCCTTTATCTTCTAGCCCTTTGTAACCATACCTACACAGGCACATGTATTATAAACTCACTCTACTTTCAATTTTAATTCATGCTACTTCAAAAAATAATGACGGTGTTCAACCAGCTTCACCTTTGTTTCTGGTACAGCACAGACTGCAGTGAGACCTACAGTCTCCCAGCAACTCCAAATACCACCGAGCTATGTCAAGAAAATAGTTGTGAACTATTCTACTATTCAATTTTCTTGTCTACTTCCTCACAGGTCAAAACAAGTATTAGTAATATGAACTGATCCTGTATTACATGAGTTTGACAAAAGTAGAAACAGCTTTTTGAACATTCGATCTTACATAAAGCCCTCAAAAATAGAAAACTAGACTGAGACCTAGTCTCAACTATTGTAATGTTTTCCTCAGCCAGTGCAACAGAAAACTTCAGTGGTCAACGGATCAGACCTTAAATTCCTTTCCTTGCAAAGCACTTAATTTCATGCTATCAAGCAAAACAAAGTAGCTTTAACCCCAGGATAAACTTCCTAGGAGTTTTAATTGGATTAAATCAATTTCTACATCATCAAAGCCTCAAAGCTTGTATCTGCCATTTCTAAGGGTGAGGGACTGCAAATGAAGAAAAAATACCCTCTAGCTTCAGAGTCAAACAAACCCACAGGCTCCAAACACCTCGCTGCAAACATCACGTGTATCCACACAGGCCTCTGGAACAAGACCCTCAGCACACTCTTAGACTGAGGGTCTTAAAGCCCAGACGCCCACGTATTCCAGGTATCACGCTGAGTTACGCACAACTGTGTCCATCTGCACCCATAGGCCTGATCGCTGCCGTGCATCTGACCCAAGTCCACTGAAATCCTTTCGGCAGACTAGGTCAGGCTCCCAGTTCCTCTAGCTCCTAGATGCCACCTCAGCCACACCTGCTGCATGAGGATGTTCCAGAAACTCAAGCTGGAGAGGAGCAGGTTACAAATCTGCAGCTAAAAGAAAGCAACAGCCATAACCCTGTGGCATAGTATTTCAAAACGACTTTGTTGTACACAGCGAAGTCGCGCTGACAGTCCCTACTGACTTGGATAACAAGCGCAGCATTGTCCAACTGATGGCTGACCTGAGCAGAAGGCATGCCAGTTGAAATTTAACTTCTGTACCTAAGACGTGTCATACTGCTGGTAAACCAGCGATGTTGCAAGTGTGGGAAAGCCCCATGCCACTGACTTGTGTGAAAGTCAGTCTACAATCCATAGCCTAGAAAAAACAACAACATTATCTAGCCAACGGCAAATGGCAGTCATCTATTGCTCAAGTGTTCTCAGGGCTACAGAGCCAAAGACTGGAGTTACACAATCGAGATAACTTTACTACTCCGCCCTACTGGGCAAATGCCTGCAAGTTTTCATCTGGAGGGGGGATAAAAAAAAAAATAAAAAGAAATCAATATTTTCTTAGCTACACCCTTGAAGTTTCACTCTGCACTTAACAAGAGAAACTAAACAAGGAAATGTCGGTGGCCATTTTCATTGGCATGAGACTGAGGGCTTCAGTCATGCTGTAGGCCACATCCAGCAAAACCAGGAAAATGAAGGCGAATTAAAATAACTATCATTTACAACTTCATCAGCTGCACACACAGAGGCCTACAGGAATACCGAGCCTATTTTCCTACCAAAGCACTGTCTTCTCTACAGCATATTTTCCAGTACATCAACCTAGTCTGGTTTTAAAGGTTCCAAATACGGGAACTTTTGCCAGCTCCAAGGAAAATTTACCACATCCTTTCACTGGTACTTGGATCTTCAGCCAATTACAGTCACATGTACAGAACTAAGCCAAAAAGTTTTATGCTACATACACTTCATCCAATACAAATTATTTCTAGATCTAATGCCATAAAGCCATTTGAAAAAGTGTAAGTTAAAAGAGGCTATTCAAAGAAAGTTATTTCCACATACAAATATCTTTCTAAGGATCTCTAAGTCAGTCTTTATTAACTTCAAATAAAAATGGAAATCAGGAGATATTAAGGTAGCTGTATGTCTTCTTTCAGAAATTAGGAAACCTGCGGGTAGAATGACTACTGTCATTACTTAAGACTATACAGAAAACATAGAGCAAAGCCAGGAACAGGGCCAAACCTGCACAGTATCCTAATCTACCGATTACACTATGGATTTTCAAGCTCAAAGGTGGCAAACACATTTCAAGGGGCCATGACCACCCTTTCTTTATGATATATCAAGTACAGAGCCAAAACTTTACCTCCTTAAAAAAAAAGAAAAATGAACACCATATGGAAAAATCTGAGCAAACTATTCTATTAAACCATATCTGGAGGAAGTGGTAAATAGCTTGAAGACATTTCAGATCAAGATCAAGTGAATCACTGTCAATTTCAGTAAAATTTGTTCTATAAAAGCATTACATTGCTATTGTTTTCATGCTTGGAAATGCTTCCCAGAACAAGGAGGTTTTGTCACTGGCCTTTTTTCCTTCTTCTTCTTTCTTCTTAGTGGAAGCTTCTTGCAGAGAAAAAGAGAAAGAAGACATGAAAGTACACATGGAAGTGAAATGTCTGCCCTCCTCTTTGTTGTCACCAGTTTAGAAAAATATAAGAAGAAAAAGACAGCTTTTTCTTTTAGAAGTCCCATCTGTGAAAGACTTTTGAGTCAACACAACTGTACAGCTGTGCAGAATGAACTGTGTTTTAAGGACTCTACCAATAAAAAGTATTGTGAATCACCTTTGAAGTCCCAGTTGAGCCAATATTCTGCTTTTTGTCCACACTTAAACAGGATTATGCTTTCAAAAACTGAAGTTTTACTTCTTTCTTTAAAGGTTTGCTGACTTTCCTCTCCTCTGAGAGAGCTGATGTATAACTAGGATGATCCTCCTTCCCACCCAGTAACCCGGGATGCGATAGAAGTCAGAACATGCCTTGAAGCATAAAATTTTATTTCAAAGTTCTCAGTCTTTACCACAAGTCTTTTACTTGTGGTAAAGCCACAAGTGTTTTACCAGATCTAGCTACAGTGAAAACAACTCGATGGATATAAATACCATCACACATTTGCAGACACTGGGCAGAACCCACAAATCTTTCTTTCTGGACAGCAGCCAGTGGGAGATGCAGAGCCTGTAAGGCTTTGCGAAAGGAAACAATTCAGCCTCCTATAACAAATGTGCTGTCCCTAAAGAATGGTGTCATGGAAATCAGAGCACACAGGAACAGGATTTTTAAAAATTACATGCTGCACTGCTAACCAGCTTTCCAAACAACCCCTTAAAAGTAATTTTATACTGGGCAGTTATATTAAATGTATAAAATTATAATAAATCCTCTCTTCACAAGTAGGTGTGCTTCTCAGAATTTAAAAGTTACTTCTTGGGAAAGACAGCTAATTCTTCCCTTCTTGAACCTAGCTGTATCTTAAAACTGTTGTTTCTACCAGCAAACCAAATGGATAAGTGGCGTGAGGAGGCTCCATAGCTTTTTCTTCCTTGGTGATTCCTGCCTAACATACTCAGTTTACAAATCCATGTGGTCAGGTGGCCTTTCTAAATACTACCAGGCTGTAAATTCTACATGGAGTCATGTCTCTGACATCACAACAGTAATGAAACAATTTTTCACTTGAAACTTAAACTCATTCATGAAAGAAAACATAGTCTGGCTTTTCTTAAAATTGTGCATGTCCTCCTGGACCAATCTACAAGAAAACTTCTTTAACTAAAATGAGCGTATTTGATTTCCAATATGATATATAAACTAATATCTATTTTAGTCAAACTTCTGACCAAGCCTATACTTTAAACACATCCCTTTCCAGGAAAAGGGAGGGGGGGAAGGGGGGAGCAGAATTTATCATCTTAGTTGAAAAAGAGTAGTACTAAATGTTCGTAACAAAGTTTCTATGCATATTGTACTCATACATATAAGTGAAAATTTCATTCATTTATTTCCCACATTATCATCAGCATCCTTCCAGCTGAAGAGGTTCACTCTGGCACATACATTCACTAAACAAGCTGAAGGAGCGTTACAAACAACAAAGAACAAACCAAAGTGCCACCCACCCCATGTATTTCCATACAGGACAGTTAGTACAGGACAAGCAAACACATCAGATCCATGTCCTGGCTAGCCATGCTCATCCTTTGCTAACATTTACAGGCGGAAGTCTGATCTGTATGATTCCCCTTTTACAACACCAAAGGACCCAATGCCACCATCCTGAGGAGTATTTTGCACACTGAATAGCTCTATTACACACAAGCTTGTGGAGATTACCCACAGTTAGTTTTAACACTTGAATAAGGCACTATGGAAGAGGCAGAAACAGACTCCAAATAAGCTAAAAATTAATAGGTGAGGAAGAAATAGTTCATCTCCTGTGAACATCTGTTTAATTGTGCAGGTTTGCAGCAGGCCTGAGACCAGTCCTCTAGGTAAAACTGGACTTTGTTGTTTTCTACATCAACTTCTATCTTATGCAACAACTTCAAGTAACTTCAATAATAAATGAATAGCCTATAAAAATTGTTTTAACATTCCTCTCTGTAACACAAACACCTGCTTTCGGTCCTGTTCACATTTCCATTCGTGTACTGCATATACAAAGAGGGTTTTTGTGTCCTTGAGTGAGTATGAGCACTGAAATCAAACCAAATAGTAACGCCCCAAATTACACAGAGATTTCTATTCCCTGTGTAAAGGCATGGAGTCCTTTTCTAGCTAACTCTACACATACATCTTAGTACCGAATTGCAAAATAATAGTTATTTACAAATTATTACCTCCCCCAGTATGAAAACTCTACCACCTTAAGGCAAGCAAGGCTGAACACATGGACTGCATTAAAGAGATCTGCTATTTGAGAAGCAAAACAGACAGAATTCACCTATCAGCCTGCTCCAGCCCGTCTGCTCCCAGTGGTCTCTTATTTTACAGACTAAATGTACAGTACAATGTTCCTAAATGCTAATCACAATGATTACTTTCCAAAAAACCACAAGATAAAGCCAGATTTTTTATTTATACACATAAAGCTTTTATCTTTACTATCTCTGGTGCTGAATGCCATGTTTGATTTGGTTACGGGAGACCCGGTGAAAACTTCTTATAATCCACATTCCTGCACCTCGATGCAGATTCCCTTCTGTTGTGGTTTAACCCCAGCCGGCAGCCAGAATCACACAGCTGCTCGCTCACTCTCTCCAGTTTGGATGGGGAATCACAAGACTAAAAGTGAGGGGAAAAAAAAAAAAAACAAAACAGAAATACCCACTCTGCACTGTAAATATACTTTTGCCACCAGGCTGTGTCAGAGGGCACTAGGAGCTTCTGCACCACAGCCGTTTGGCTGGCCAGCACTGTGGTCCCTCGTACCCTGCTGAGCAAAAAGGTATGCTTATAGAGTGATACCTTCTACCCTGAGGTGTTTCCACTTCTTTCTCACCGTTCCTTACTGTCCATTTTATTGCAGAAGTGACAGAGACGTGACACATGAGAGCCACAGTACGGTTACAGCTCTTGTGGAAATTTCCTTAGCCTGAAATTGTAGAAGAATGTCTTACACTTTAATATGTATAAGGAGTATCTCCTAGACATCAGCTAATACGCTGTATTAGATTACTTCCAAATAGATGATGTCTACTGGGGGGGGGGGACGACACAAATCTGGAAAACACATTTTTGTGCATGACATATGGAAGAGACCGTCACATGAAACAGGTGTTAGTAACAGCACTTAATAGGTTACTGACATCAACATCATTTAATGCTCAGATACCACAAGGATAACAAAGAAGTGTGAAGGACCTATATAAAGCAGAAGAGCATAATAAGGTAGCTGTTCCACGTGACAGAAGCAGCTTATGGATGCAGCTCCAATGCCAACTGCTACTTTATTTGACTTCAGTGTTATTTTCTAATTTGAGGCTTTTTATTTATTCTTCTAAACTACAAGCATGATATAACTGTAGTTTTATTGCCATACTTAACACAGTACAGAGCTACTCAGTTAATATAGTCTTATTTTACTACAACATACTCCTTCACTAGACCTTGGCACTGCTGGCTAGACTGTATATGTCCTGGATATGTTTTGGATTGAGGTCATCGAGTGAGTGAAAATACTAAATGAGGGAGAGGAGAGGACAGCCCCATTACAGGAAACCGTAAGCTCAGGAAAGCTATCTAAAGAAAACAAAGCTGTTCAAGTAACTGTGCTTCCCTTTCAGAGATAACGAAACTTAAGTCAGCATATCACAAACTTGTAGAAGAAAACAAAAAGCTGGAAGCTACTAAGAAGGTACCAATTAATTTCTTAAGTTCTTCTTTGCTGCCAAAACAGAAAACAAAACTAGTAAAACAAAACATATACACACTTTGCAAAGTCAAAACATCCTAACTAGAATTACTGTAATTCACAAATACCAGGAGAGACCAACTCTCCTTTCTGCTCTTAGAAGAAAGCAAATTCTCATTCATACCCTTATTGGTGACAGTAAGGGAAGGCGTGAACAGCTATTTTACCAGTAAGTTTTGTAATTGTGCAACTTACGGTTTTGGTCATAAGTGCAAGAATACAACAGTCAGGAAAGAATTTCTTTGCTTCCAGCATCGCTTCTCCCTCTGAAGTATCAATTTGACTACTGCCAGAAACTGTGTGCTGGTTTTGTCAGCACCATGGCTTACATTAATTTGAGTTCACAGAATTTGTATAAGTATGAAAAGTACTGCTCTCAGACATTCCTTGAAGGATCGCTTTAATAAGTTTTTTTTTAATTCAAATATATTGTTTGGGGGTTTTCACATAAATGCAGCCTAACCTTCTCAGCGTAACCCTGTATGCGACTTCAACTCCTTTAAACTTTTCTTTTTTGGTCTGGACCTACCACTGTAAAAACAGCTCCAGGATTAAAGCCACAGCCAAGCTCTGCCTACGTGCCACAAGAGAAAAGCAACATGGCCACCTAATCAAGATTAGAAAGATTACACACATCAAAGTAGTTAGAGTGGTTAATCTGCTACTACACCTACAGTAACTGGGTGTAGCTGCGTCCTTTCTAACAATGTCAAGGTTGTCCTCATTTAGTCATCCACAACACATGAAAAGACAAATAGTTTCTGGCACTGAAACCTACCTCGGTCTATTCAGAGCACGTGGGTATCCCAACTATGATTCAGAGCAGAAGACGACTGAGGTCACTCCTCGGCCAGACATGACGATTTAGGACAAAAATATTTTAACTCCCTGTGGGTTGGTCTGCTTTTGTTTTAAAGCAGTGCCTCTGGTAAGCAGAAAGCAGCAATTCATTTAGTGTAGTAGAGAATAATTTGATTTCTAACCTTAATAGACCTTCCTCTACAAGAGACAATTACTCAGAACAAATGCACAGCACAGCTGATTCAACTGGACCTAGAATAGTAATAAAGGCAATCCTCTCATAAAAGCTCAGCTTCTGGTGGCTTAAGGTATTTTTAATTCCTATTGCAACTAAAGGACATCATTTGCTATTTACTTATTCAGAGATGTCTCTAAAAATTAATCTGGATAAAAGCAATTTTGGTTTCTATATTTACTCACAAAGAGGCATGCAAGATACGAACTGCAAAAGAAGCTCCTACATTCACCATCCAACCATGTGCTATTTAATCTAGATGCAGAAAGAGCTGATGTGGGAGTGGAAAGCAAGGGAAAAAGCAATACAATTTGCAATTAACAAAAAAAATCAACATTTCCATTTTATGCATCCTATGCGCATCAGTGGAGCACTGCTTATTGAACTATATAAACAAAGTATTAAGTATAGGTATTTGGTAACATACACTAACTGAAAAATCAGACACACACAAAATATTAATAATTATTACATGGAAAATACAAGAAAATAGCAATACTGACAGGTTATGAGCAGTTCACACAATTCTGATGCACAGCTTTACCCCATTCCAATATCAATAATTTTTACTAAAATCTGTATTCAGAGATATGAATAGCTCTTTTTCTATTAAAGAGAAAATTGAAGCTTCCCACAAAAATGCATTTCTCCTGTACTGTTTGTTTTTATCTGATACGGCTAGCAAATATTACGTGCACTGCTGAACAGCTGTATTGTGTATGTCAGCAATCCCAAGAGAAAAAAGTAAATGCTACCAAAGCATGCTTTGGGTTCTTCATGATGTAATGGCCTACAGACAAACCATTAATAACTTTCAGGGTAATATGTTGAGTCAATCTTTATCATTTTAAACAAACGTAAATTCATGGAAATGGTCATGAAAAAGCTGAAGCCGATCCACTGCATATTTACAGGTCACAAACACCACAGCACAGTATGGGGCAGAAATTAAGAATGCCGCTAACATGTGAAACTCCAAGAAAACACAGCAGGCAATGCACACCGTGACATGGATGCAAGACACCCACTCTCATCGGAAATGTTACTTACCAAGTGCAGAATTTGGACACAATAATTACAGCACTTAAGGAAACATGATTTTTTTTTACTAAAAAAAATAAATAAAAAAAAACAATGAAAAGTCATTACTTTTCAGATGTGAAAGAAGAGTTTTAAGTGAAAATCTGTTTTCTACACTAACAATTGAAATACTTGAATTTCTGTACTACACATGAGGTGGCCATCTTTTCATTTGTAAAGTTCACTGCTTATTTTTCCTGTGTTCAGTACAAAGTTTAAAGTCAAGTGAACGTCCATATTGAAAGGAGACGTAAAATATTACAGCCTGAGCTGTGCATTCCACATTAAGAGGTGGTTGTTGGACACTTTGCCGTTACTCTGCGCATCCATGTCATCCCGTTTAAACATTCTTAAACAGTGAGCCTATGCTACACTCCCAAGTCTAAAGTAAAACTGGGTGCACAGCATTTTGGCTGCCAGAAAATCTTCTTTTATATATTATATGCAGAAATACAGTCAAATATGCCATTTTTTACATGTATGCTATTAATACTTGAAAGTTTTAACGTGTGTTTCCAGCATGTTAGGACCTTCTCATTTATCAAACACCCCCACCAGCTCAGGCAGTGCTTCCACAGATGTTTCAGATGCAGCTTACATCAGTGCTATTTCTGCAGCGCCACATGTCAAGCTAGGGAACTGGTCAAAATTTAAACTAACCCCACCATTTTTCCTTTTTATACAGTTTTTTTAAAATTCATTTATGTGTTTCTTCACCCAGTTCACAGGTGGCCTCCAAAAGAGTTGTACCAACCCAACTGAACAGAGAAGGGGAGAAGTGCATCACAGAAGTGACCTTTTAGAGGACACCAGTGAGCACTGGATGAAGATGCCACACAGACTGCCAGAGCCATTTCGGCACTGCTCATGGAAGGGAACGATCACTGCAGGGGCACTTACATGGTGCTTCTGCTTCAGCAGCCAAGCTGCCTTGAAAAATTGCCAACCTTGCTTACCTTCAGCTACTCATTATCGTCTCATGCCACGTTTTTTCAGAAGGTTATTTTTAGCCTGGATTATTTCAGTAAACTATTTCACTGCATGACAGCACAAACCCTTAGGCTGGCATTGAAGGGGCTGTGAAGTGCAGCACAGGGAAGGGAGCTAATACCCACCTTTTTAATTGGGTCCACAACGAATACTAGAACTGCTTGTAGATACATCTCATGACTGCAGTTTAGCAAGAAGCTTAAATAGATACATTAAAGTCAGCACATCTACTTCTAAGTTCATCTTGCATTTTGAGGCGGTTTGCTTTTTGGATTTATTATTAAACCCTGAATCAAAAGTTAAATTCACCTCTAAAAATGCTAAATCAAATGCATGAATAAAAGAAAATGTCCACCTTTCACCAATACTTTAAACAAGAAAAGTTTGTAGAATGCAGGAATTCTGTTTTCATTAGGCCAACTGGTATAGTTAGTACAAAACCCAAAAGCCTTTCTGGCAAGCCCTTCTTCAGTTAGCTCAAATTTATATTCTTGTTAAGAACAACATTCCCTCTTTACAGGTACAGGATGAGAATAAAGTAAGAAAACAGAATTTTGAAAAAAAAATAATCTGACTTCTATAATAAGAAAAGCATTTTAAAGCTCCAAATTCACTTCTCCTGTGATAATGTCAATAAGGAGAAAACATGGAATGATACAATTAGTCCACTGATCATTATGGTAAGAATCCTACTGTAGGTACTGTACTGACATACGTTCCAGTCAGATCACTTCCTACCATCTCAAATCTACACCAAGAATGTGAGTCTTCAATTTTATTCAGGATTCATTTCAGAAGCAAAATAACCCATTTGCTGGGGAACATAACTTAAACCTAAAGAAACAGTATACACTAATGTGAGAGGAGACACAACTACAAAGTAATACTAAGACGAGTACAGAGACAAAAAAAGATAGCTACATGGACTAAAATCATATCACTATTATATTTTCTTCAGTAGAATAAGTAGAGTAGATATATTCATCTTGAAGGTTACTGCTACAAGTCATCCAAATTCTCTGACAGTGTCTGAAAAATGTCAGCAATAATTAAATTAAAATAGTATTATGCAAGACATCAATAAGATACCATCGGGAGTAATATGCATTTCAAAACATGATAGGACTGCTGGACTGCAGTTTCAGGAAGTCCACTAAGTTCACACAGGAAAATGAAATCTCAAAATAGCATCTTTGACAGCAGCATCAACATGCACACCAAGAATCAATTTCAACTTTCAGGGCTCTCTAAATGCTGGACAACATCCCACAATCCCTACTCAAGTGTTTCCACTTGCTCATATTAACTTCTCTGTTCACTGAACCTTGCACTGACCCATTTCAGTATGCAAACCCTACCAAAAGTTAACCATTTGTTTTGTGGCAGGTACTTTCTTCTGTGTTAGTGCATGTAACAGCTCAGGAAAAGACCAGATCAGCACTGAAGCCAATGCAAAGGGAGAAGATGAGAAAACTGTCCAGGGATTTTTTTTTTATTTTTATTTTTTTGCTGCGTACAGTGAACACAGAAACTAGAGCAAGGTATGTCTGGTGAGACCCCACCTGGAGTACTGCATCCAGCTTTGGAGTGCTCAGCATAACAACGACATGGACGTGTTGGAGCGGGTCCAGAGGAGGGCCACGAAGATGATCAGAGGGCTGGAGCACCTCTCCTAGGAGGACAGGCTGAGAGAGTTGGGGTTGTTCAGCCTGGAGAAGAGAAGACTCCAGGGAAACCTCATTGCGGTCTTCCAGTACCTAAAGGGGGCCTACAGGAAGGCTGGGGAAGGACTTTTTACAAGGGCATGTAGTGATAGGACGAGAGGGAATGGCTTCAAACTGGAACAGGGTAGATTTAGATTAGGTATCAGGAAGAAATTTTTCACTCTCAGGGTGGTGAGGCACTGAAACAGGTTGCCCAGGGAAGTTGTGGAAGCTTCATCCCTGGAGGTGTGCAAGGCCAGGTTGGATGGGGCTTTGAGCAACCTGGTCTAGTGGGAGGTGTCCCTGCCCATGTCGGGGGGTTGGAACTAGATGGTCTTCAAGGTCCCTTCCAACCTAAACCATTCTATGATTCTATGTCACAGGAGCAAAGCACTGGGCGAAAGGACTAGTACATCAACTCACTTTGCTCCTTGAAACCACAGCCTAAGTACATCTGAGTTCTCTTGAAATGCTTTTATGGGAAATTACAGAGAAGCAATTCACTGCTGCACATACAGCAGTAGATAAGGAGAACTTGATTGTATAGGAAAGTCAATTTGGAGTGCTTCAACACAGACCCAAGTCTGGCTTCTGATACAGTCCCCAAGGCAAACTAGACAAAAGAAGTATTTCTGTGTACACAAGAGAGCCAGCCGTATATGACATTCCACTTAAAAATAAATATTTTGGGTTTTTTTTAAATCACAAGGATCAAGCCTCACTCCCATGCGCTTAAGTAAGTATCCCTCAACAGCTGTGAATTGCTCCTTTTTATTAGCTGGCAAGGAACGCTTTGCTAGCAGACACCAATGTTTTGCAAAGCACTGTGTATACGCAGAGAAGACATACAAAGCAAGAGGCCCAAGTAAAAATGTCACCTTGGAAAATAGACTCTTTTTAATAAGGGTTAAAATAATTGAAAGCATCCGCACATTTAAGATGACTGCTTTCACCATTTTCTGTCAGGGAGCACAACAGTTAAACAGCCAGGCTCATCCTTCTTGTGGGTTTTTTGCCCTGACATCGGTATTGGCAAGGGGAGATTCCAGTTACCTTTTTTTGGGGCTCAGCACAGATTACACAAAGGGCAGAGGAATTCACCCAGTCCTCCTCACCCCACTGAGGACAAGAAGGTTATCAGTCTGGAAGACACGATCAGGGGTTTCTCAAGCAGGCTCTTGGCAAGAAACGCTACGCAAAACCTGTTTACTTTGTTTCCAAGCTGCTATCGTTGCCGCTGAGCTCCACCCATCCCCAATACATGTTTATACAGGTGAATTGCCAAGCAAAGAAAGAAACCCTTCCTCTGCACCTGAGCCTCACAGTTTAATTCTTCACTTGCTCAGATTCATACAAACCTGATAAAATGCCAAAAAGAATTTCCTTAAAAGTGAGCAAACAAAGGACAATAAATGCATGACAAAGACGTAGCAAACAAGGCTATGGGGGTTAATTATTGCCAAGGTTAAGTGTCCGATTTCGCATTCACAATACAGGTCTGGCTACATGTGAACACACCCAGGTGAGCTTGAAGGACCAGACGCCTCTGAAAGGAAATGACACAGTGGAAAAAGAATCCAGGAGGCATCCACGAGGTCTCAAACCTCCCAAGCCCTTCGGTCTTAGCCTGAGGCTGGCTCTACAAAAGGGTAGGTATGAACATACGTGTAATTTTGCTCACCCTCTCTCCTTCTCTCCGCCTTTTTGAGAGCACGTAACTATGAATAAAGAAGATTTGAGGACCAAAGCCAACCCACTCTGCACAGGCGTTTCCTCAAAGAGGCTGACAAGAGAAGCAGGCAGGGCAGGAGGGAAGAAAAAGCTTCTTGTATCAGATTCTGAAATCACAGCCTGCAGGCAAAAAAGCCCCCAGAAGCATTGCAGGAGGTGACCATCTTTTACACTTCACTGGGTTTCTGCCAAAGGATTCGACTTCACTCCAAAAGAGAACAAATGCAATGGGTGTTTCAGAGCCCTCCTTGGGCTTGGAGAAACAGATCAGTTCACTTCATATAGGGTGGTCACTAATTATTACAGTATAGTCTTACAGCTGTTAAATTCGCAAGACAGGGGCAGCACCCAGGTCGGCAGAGAGGGTGAGGGCTGATGCATCTGGCCATCTAGGAACACCTATGATCTTCAACAGCACAGAATCCCTCTCTAGCTCAAACACCCCAAGGACAGTATTTGTTTTCCTCTTTCCATATTACAGACTTAGGCTCACTATCTTTCTAACATTTTCTCAATCACTCTCTGTAGTGCTGATGCCCCAAACCATGGTCTGGAAATTGGCAGCATTTGGCAACCAGTGCCAGGAACCACAATTAAGAGAAAATGCCAAATTTGTTTCTTTTGTATGGCCTGTAAGGAAGTCTGAGACTTCACAGTGTTCTTGTGGAAACCACTACTTTTGGTATTGTTTAATACACATTAAAACATAAACTATCACAGGAAGTGATTGACTGCTGGCACACGAAGTCTGTGGTTAATCTTTGAACGTTAGCTGCAATGCTATCTTAAAAGCTGCCTGACTTCAATGCACACTTCTTTCCTTTACATGCTTTATTTCAATTATATTGCCTATGCTGACTACTAACAACACTGCAGCTGGAGTCACCAGTCCAGCTGGTGAATGATCACTCCTCACCTGTAAACCAAATATTCTCTAATTTATGCTTTCCCTACTGACCAGGAATCATGGCTGCAGTCTTAGGCACTGTCTGCACTAAAGCAGCAGATCTCCAGCAGGTAGTTCCAGTCAGCCTAAAATCAAGGGTGAAAGTACTGCATGCTGTATAAACTCTGCTACCTACTGAAAGGTACTGGAGAAAGAAGTCTGTAACTCGAACCAAACACCTGTATCTTTCACGAGTAACAAGTTATCTAGTCAAGGAGTAGGAGAGAGCACTCTAGTGCTTAAGGCACATCCATGTACTTTTGCCTTTATTTCCATGGAAGCGGCTTTTTGTTTCACTGCCAGTGTTTTTCTTCAGGTGTAGTTTCTAAGCTGGCCTAAGCTGCCCAGACCACACCATGGCCAAAAGGAGCAGCCCCTTACTTCCCTGCCATTTGCATTACCAGGTCCTCCTCTGCATCAGCTGTCAGGGAGCTGACCAGTGATGTGGATGACAATGCTCCCACAAAGAGATTTACAGCAAATGGCAGACTGAAAAATCCTCTTCGGTAAGAGGCTTCAATTCCAAAGATCTGTAAGATCTCTACTTAACCTGATGACAGAAGACTGTACCTAAGACTGCACACAAGCCAAAAGGGATGAGTCTAATACATCACCGTACTGCAGAAAAAGCATTCATGATGAATATACTCAACTGGGCAGACTGACGTTTCCCAAGACTGCTACTGAGAATTTCAAATCCACAAGCAAGGAGTCAGCGTGGATAAATGGGTGCTGGAAACTTGAATATTCATATCACACTTATATCTAAGTTATTACACTGATCTCCTAAAGCATGTTTTGGACCACTATTGTAAGAGGAAGGTCTTTAACAAAGCAGAAATAGACTGAGGCTCACCAACAGAGCAAAGAACCCAGGACTGAAATATGAGGGCATTTGGCACATGTAAACTCCAATACGCTGTCACAATTTAGCAGGAAAAACTGGCCTCATGAACATAAATTGACTGTGCAAAATGCTTCATACTAGCCGCTTGTCATTGATACACTGCCTATCTTGTTTTTGTTAGATCTATCTAAGTAAATTTGGGAAAGTACATCAAATAAAAGACTGCTCAAGTGAGTGTGACTCAGCTCAAAAAATAACTTCTAAAAACTCTTGTGATAACTACAATTATAGCTTCTTTTACTGGGTGTCTGTTGAAAAGACTGGTTGGAAGACTGGGTAAAGAAAAAGCATACAGCACTGATGGATAATAGATTTGGCCCACATCAGTCTATTTATAGCTTAATGTTCGGATGATGTAGTAAATTTGGAGTTGGACTAGATGATCTCAAGTGGTCCTTTCCAGCCTAAACAATTCTGTGTGAAGAGTCTGAAAATGAATGTTGTTTAATGTGAGTTCCTCTGCTGGTATGTAGCAATGTTCATTTCAGTCCCTAGCAAACAACCTAGGAAAGGGAATCTAAACTTTAAAACCCAGAACAAGCGTATTTCAAAAGAAGCAAAAAACATGAGAAATTAAAACCTGCTGCCTTACATCATCTAAATTCCAGCTTCCAAACTGCATACTGAAGATGGCATGGATGCTCAGGAAGTCAAACAAAACAGATGCATATCAAAATTTAACCTGTAAAGCAGTGACAACTTTAGGCTTTCACGACTGACTAATATTTCTTCATGACACCCATCGCCACAGAAACAGGCTAACCCAGACCACTGACGACCTAATCTGTGATCTTCCTTCTAGCAATGACCAATATCTGAACCTTCGCAGGAAGGACAGAAAGTTCACAGTAACCTACAGGCTCTTACACAGTGTTGTAGGCACAGACAGTGAGTTTGGCAGTCCTGTGCTCGGTGCTTTGCAACCTGCTGGGTGATGAGAGTTCTCACACAGTTACCTTCATTCCTTTTTTAGGATCCATAGCAGTCAAATGAAGAATTAGGCCACCTGCTGCCTTCCCCAAGCAACACAATATAAACCACTCTGCTACAAGTAGGCAGTGTAAATCAGGCATTTTGAGCAGCAGTTGTCTCCGTTAATTCCTTAGTTACAAGATCTTATCTTATTTGGTAATAACCTTTCAGAAGATACTGGTATGCATCTTAAGGCTTCTCTCTGCTTGAGATTTGAGGCATAATCCCCTTCAACCACAGATTTAGTGACATTTCTGTGTGTGTTCCTAGAACTACCCAATACTCTTGAGATAAAATCTCACCAGATATTTAAACCAGATACAAGAACGGTCATTCACTTACTCTAAACTCAGAAAACATTATTTGGAGAACTTATGGTCTTGGAAGTCTAAAGCAGTCTCATATCAGTTAAAGCAATTTCATATCAGTTACTCAGTTTTATGGCACTGAAGCAGTGGTTCTGCCAGCGGTCACGTTCACAACTGTCATTAATAATATCCTGACTGCCAGTAAGCAAAACATAAATAGCCCCTGGAATGGGGAAGAACAACACATCTACACAAAACTATTGTGCACAGAAGTTAATTGAAGTGACAAAAACAAGCATGCATTTCAGTCTTACCTGGCCGGTCACATAACACTGCAAGAGCAAACCATCATGTGACACAGCGAGTCTTTCATTAAACTGCCAGAGGTTGTAAACCAGGTTTACAGACAGGGCACTTCGACCTCTGTCTGACCTAACATAAGTTTAAGAGAAACATCCTAGTGATAAACTTCAAAGACTTTACAGGAGTATGTGGAAGGTACCTGCATGAGTCAGGAAAGCTCAGATGAGGTGGGGTATTATCTTTATTTGCTGCCTGCTTTGCAGCAGCCCCCTAACAACACACCCACTCTCGCGCTCGCTCTCAGGGATGCTGGAGGCAGAATATGGGCAGCACAGCCAGCAAGAGCATCGTCTTACCACACGCTTTGGATTACAGGAGATCTGCTTGATAGTTGTTGACTTCTATTTAGTAGTGTACGCTGTGTTGTTGGATTAGGACATACATTGCTTGATTTGAAGAGCAAGTGAGATGTTTTGGAGATTATGTTCTGGGAAGCAGTAGAAACTTTTTATTTTGTTTTGCTTTTAACATATACATTGAATGATGTGGACAACTACTGAAGCTGTAGTTTCTCTGAGCTTTTTATTTTTATTTTAGAATTAAGTATAGAATCTCATGAGCTGCAACATCCCCAAAACTCTCAGTTAGAAATAACATTCAGAGCCTTGCTTAAAATGGATGATATATATGAGGGCTTGTTTAACGTAAAAAAATCATTAAAAAATCCTTTGGCCACAAAAAAAAGCTTTATATATATATGTCTGTATTCTAGTCTATAGGGATTTCTTCCACAACTAGCTTGAGAGACTGAATAAGACATTAACAGGGTGACATGCAAATTCTTACTTCAGTTACAGATCTTAACTTTGGTGCTTCACTACCTTAAAGATTTATTAATAATGACTATTTCAGCAGAAGTCACCAACTGTTCAGGAATTTGGAACTATCATCAGTGGAAATGAAGACACAGTACCATTTCTCTTCTGTACATATTGCTGTCATCCCCATGTTTACGAAACCAGCTTTGGCTTTTGACTTGAAAGTATCTTTTAGCTCCTACCCACCCTGAAAACCACTGATTGCTCTTCCTCATGGTGGTCGTATGCCAATGTAGATCTTCCTGTTGTGAGATATGAATTTTCTCCACAAAATTCACTGTAGAATCTTTCTGACCAGAAATTATTGCACTCTGACCAGTCTTTTTCATAAGTTGCTACAGGTTATGTACCTGATATACACAGGCTATTTCCTACAAGGTAAGAGGAGTACATACACTCAGACTTGGCAAAATCCGATGACTGCAATAGGAGCTTCACAACTTTTTCACCCAGAGGTGGTCCATACAGTGCTAACACTTGGGTAGAAGTGCCAAAAAGCAAGATGAAAAATTTCAGCTGCATTTTAAAATCTGTCAGCTTATCTACACACACTCTCTTCCTAAATGCTGGTGGTACTTTTCAAATAATTGTTTTGCTCCAAAAATTCACCAGAAAGAAAGCTGCTATCCAAACTGCTGGAAGAACTTGAGAAGCATCCTAAACCAGTAAATAAAAAGTTTACCTTATAGAAATTGTTTAACATGACACATAACGCATTCAATTTTTGCAATATTAATCTACATGCCAAAAGGTAACACTTAACCATCATGTTATGAGGTTGATCTACCAGTTTTATTTACTTCATCTGATTTATCTAAAACAAATACATTAGGTGTCTGAAATATTGTATCTGGCCCTGGGCAAGGAAATCTAAGGAAGTGTTAAATTTTGTTTATTAGTAACATGGAAACAGCCATAATTCTGACAAATGAACATGGGACCTTTGGTCAGTATTTACCAGTAACAAAATTACACTGGCTGGAAGGTACTATAACAGATCTGAAAATAACTTAACTACCACATCAAAAACCTATTCTTAAAAATACTACTGCAAGCCTCTCTCCAGCCAGTACTGTCACCTTCAGACTGTCCTGCAATCTGGATTGTGAAACATACGTCCAGATGTGTACTCAGCCTGAATTGATAGGACCAGAAGCTCACTGGCTCTTGGGATGTTTGAAATTTGGATCTTATTTGGAATCTCACGATTTGACCGTCTCTCTCATTTTATACTAAGAGATGGTGCACAGTCCAATTTTCTTTTGAAAATAAGAGAATATGAAAATGTGAGAATAAACGGACCTCTCTTTGACTTCCCACTTTTTCATAAGAGCTCTTAGCTGAACTCCAATTTTAAGAGGTGTTCTGTTTTTGAAAGAGATGTGAGCCTGTCCCTTCCATGGTGAGACTTGGGGTTTTTTTTTTTTTCACTGGCTGTTGATAAACAAATATTTTGACTACTAAATACCAGCATTTTATTCAAAATCCACGATAAGAAAATTCAACATGACCTTATTTTGTATATTTTCTGGCCCTATCAGAAACAGACATATTAATTAGTCACAACTGGAAACACATGTTTTAATTCTAACAAAAAGAGGAGGCCCACAGCTCTGCAGCGGAATGTAAAACATTTTCTCCCAAGATGGTGGGTAGATTCAAGGTATCACTAAATCAGTAGGATTTTGACTTCATCACAGACCATTGATCAATTCCTGTGATTTTGCTGGATAAATGTTGGTAAACATAATGATCAGTTTTGTGAGTCCACTTAAGATATCAGTGGATGCACAATAACACCTCNACCCAAACAAGCTGGACACCTGAGTGGAAATCAAGAAACAGCAGAAGAAAAAAATCAATTCTAATATTCCACATTCAAGCCCTATATACAATGGCTGTATATTTTCCAAATGGTTCAGACACTTTGGTTTTTTTAACATACTGCTTCTACTTCTGAAGTCCAATTCGCAGTTATTTTAGGGGTTGTCGAGTCTACGGCAAATTAAGTTTTTGAAGTAACAAAGCTTGTCCTATAGCACTGTTACTATACAAAAAGTTGGTTTAGGTCCTCATCTAAGCCCAAGGAAAGTATGGCTTAAGGAGACACCATCAAAAAAAGCACTAGTTCTATCCTGCCAAAAGTATCTTTAAATGACAATACTATTATTATAGATAGGTACATCCCCTTTAGAAGCACAAAGCAACTAAACACCACCTCAAGATTTAAGTGAAAGAATACCAAATGTATACAATATCTAATGGTCAATTCAGTCATAAGAAGTGTACTCGGAGCTGTAATGGTGCTCTCAAAAAGACAACGTGTTGCTGTATGTTAGGCTTTTCGACCTTTTCCCCATATTACTGTCTACTTACAAAGGAAAGTAAAGCTTTATATTGCAAGCTCAAAGTGGTGGCGTTTGCACAGGTGTGGTATCTGTATTTCTATAAACAGAGAAAAAAAAAGAAACCATAAAAATCACAGACAAAAGAATGAATCTTGGACGACAAACCTCTAAATTACCTTGGAAGTCATAAGTAACCCTATGAAAGCAAAATAGTATCCCCAGCTTGAAGCCAAGAACAGACTTTTCAGAAACAAAACAAACAAAAAAAATCAAAAAACTTAATTGTACAGTTCTACATTTCTGCACAAGTCTACAAGAAAAAAAAAAATCCAGGCACTCATTTAATTAAAGGGAAAATATACATTGGAAAGAAACTGTGTTTTGCAAATCATGAAAATTACAGTGCTATTTCCCTTGTAACTAACATACCATCACCAATTTCTAATGTGAAAGACCATAAAACTGTTAGGTGGTGGAAAGAACAGTAAATTCTGGGTATTTGAAGATTTAAACAGAACTATTTCTGGTTTTATTAGGCATATCAAAATCATTGCTAAACCCCAGCAGTAGGCTGGTGCTTTTAGGAAAACTGTAGTTAACCAGTAAAAGTTTATATTTCTTGGCACACAGGCACCATCCTAAAAAGTCTCTTTAAAATTGAGCATCTTGGTGGAGGTAACATTTACTGTTTGCTATACATCTGGTTGTTAGGGGTTACCACAAAGGTCCCGTTTTTCCATGACATCAGCTGCATTCCAACAGAAATGTGTGCCCAGAAGTTTTAGTAATGACTGTAGTCTCCAAGTACGGAAACCTTGGCCAAAATCCTCTACACCTGCAGACCAGCTGAGTAAAACGAAAAACCAAGAAGAATTTAACTGGAATTTCTGACTTAGTTCCTAGTAAATGAGAAATTGCTATTTTTGTTCCTCAAATGTGTCGTTGAAAGTTGTTTGGACCAAACTTTGAGTATCTGCTAATTGTTGCTCCTCATTCAACTAACTGCTTGACTCAAGACCCCACAGTTCAGTTTGTCAGAAGTGCAACACACTCCACACCAAATCAAATCAAACAGGTCAAGGGTATTTCCAAACAGGGTGTACAAATTTTCCCAAATCAGTATGTCTTACATGCCTTACGTGTCTCTCATCTGTTTCTTTTTCTAAAACACTGACGAAAATATTCCGTTGCCATTGAGATACCATGAAAAGCCACCTGTTTGTGAAACATGCAGATCCTAGTCTTGAGTAAAACCCCATGAAAACACGAACAATCTTCAGAGCAGGTGTCGCACTGTTTGTAAGAAATAAAGTATGGAGCTACACCCTGAACACTGAGGAAAAAACAGAACATTATAGTAGTGGTAGATGTTATCCTGTATATGGACAGCATTAAAGCATTTAAATGAGACCCATGAAACCATTTAGCAAAGACTATCTACCGACAGTAAAGTAGAAGTGTTTTGGACTCGAAAGTTCCATGTGTGCTCCTGTCTCATTAATTAAGCCTGCCCCAGCTACCAAAACCTTGCTACATAAACCCAACATACCCAGGCAACCCTGTTATAAAACCAGCACTATCCAGGTGGGTTTATTTGAACATGAGGCCCAAAAATCAAAACCACCATCATGACAGCAGACTGAAGACTACAAAAAGGCAGAAAGGATTCAAACTCAATACACAGAAGGAAAAAAAAACAACTTTCCTTTTTTCTTTATTAATGCTAGATAGCACATTTTCATTAATACCATGTTATCACACTACTAGGGCAAGTAATTCATAGCACAAAGAAAACACCCAGTATTAGATAAAAAGGGTGGGAATGTTTGCACTCTAACACGCACCACTTCCTGATACTACTTCAAGTTCCTGTTAAGAAGCACCACAAAGGAGAACACTTTCTTACAAGAAATCTCAATAGAGATTATTATTTTCTCAATAGAGATTATTATTTTATCTTCAATGGGGAAGGAATTTGAAATCAATCAGCTCAGCTCTATACATACAAGAACATCCATACAGACAGGATTGCTACGCCAAAAATTTAAAACACCTTTCTCTGAGTTCTTTTCTTTGCTGGCAAACTAGCAGCGAGCAAAGCACAAAGAAAATCTCAAAGACCTATACTGTATTCTCTATAAAGCAGAGGGTTAACTTGAAAAAAAAAAAGCCTTATTGACAAAATTATTTATAACAGACATATGTAGGTTAAAGAATTGTGCCAACAACTGTTACTCACTTATTAATGTAAATCACTATTTTCCAGTCAGAACGAATTCTTTTACTGATTTATACGAATTTATATTATTCTGATTTTGGTTCTCAGTCAGCATATGCTCTAAATAAAGACTGTTCTCTCCATCTTGGTTTCCTTAACTGTAAAAATAGGTGAAGGACAGAGTATTATTTTTTGTGAAGTTATCAAACAGTTGAGTTTATGCAATCTCCACCTGTGTGACCAGGGCACGATAGTTCTACAAAATTACATTTCCTGGAAGGCAAGCAAAAAGGGGAGTACTCGGCCATCAGTAGTGAGAACACAGGCATTGAGAGCTGTTGAATGGAAACCAAGCAAAGGGCTGTGTACAAATCACTCTAATGTCCTCACTACTCCCAAAAGTCCACTTCGTCTTTGTCAATATCCTTCAGTTTGCAGGTCTTTGGAGACTCATCAAGTTCCCTTTTGATTTCCTGTTTTCTTTTGAACTGCATTCTTTTTAATGCCAGGTGTCTTTACCTTAATAATGTTATTGGCAGTGCTATGTTAATGGTTGGACTTGATGATCTTACGCGTCTCTTCCAACCAAAACAATTCTATGATCCCTTATCCCTTTGGTAAGATAACTCTGCACTAGTTCTGCTCAACTCAGCCAAAATAGCAGCTAAGCCACAGGTCTTACATCTGTGTTATGGACTTTCGCAGCATCTGTCTGAAGGGACAAAATATAGTGACAACCTCTGAGCACCGCTAAGACACAGAAAGTGACACTACTACAGCCAGGTGATTGTCAGTAAGCAAGAGCTGTAACTGCCTTTCTCAGAAGTTTCGAGGAATGTAGCAAGTGTGGGATAAATCCTGACTCACAGACATGAACCTGCAAATATCTCTGGCAGAACCAGAAGGAACGCAGACCAGTTATGCAGAGGAAGGGAGCAGGATGCCAGGGCAGCGTAGACTCTAGTTTATGCTACAGAATCAACAGAAACTTACTGATAAATCCCAACCGCAGCCTCTGCTTGCAATCCAGTGGCCTTGCTGCATGGTAATATGGAGGACTACTACAAAGATACAGTAGAGGAACAATATATGCATACATCCGGCAACTTTTCACAAAATGAAAGTGCCAGAAATGTGCAAACTACCAAATCAATGTCTTCAGAGCAGGATCGAGGAACTCCTCTCTCCTAGTAAGGTACTTAACATGAATTGCAGTTATCTAGTCCAAATGCTTGGGCAAGATCTTAACCCTTAAATACTGAGGCACGGATGTTGCAATATGTATGTTCTAGCCTTTGTGCATTTGTCACATGACTGGGACTTAAAGGCTTTTTGGATTTTTTTATACCTGTTCTATTAAAAGAAGCTTATAAAGTCCATGAAGAGTGAAATACACCGAAGAGTACTGCTTTAACTGAATGTCATATGTTCTCAACAGAAGTTACCTTATGAAATCAGATAGAGATTTTCTTTGTTGCTGTTGCTGTTTTTAAAAGCAGTCCAGTCTTGACTGTTAAAAATTGCTATCATCTTCATTTTATACTCTCGCATATAGTTGTGTCTCCAGAACCTTAGGTGGAGCAGCACTTATTTCCTAAAGGAAGCATGCTCGCTCCAACCAAAATACTGTGAACGTGGAAACTGTAAATGGTTCCAATTTTGCCAGTTAGCACACAGACAGAAGAACAATTACATTTCAGAGCTATCATTTTGCATTATGTGCTTAAGCTCTACCAGACTTGTGTTAACAGAAAGCAAGTTGTACTCTAGCGGTTCAGAAAGACATTTGCTACAAACCTTAGGGAGCCAGATGAGGATTTTTCTTCTTCACCATAATCAATTTAACTAGTAAGTGTAAGAGCTGCTTTACCTACAGAAAACAGAGGGCTTAGAGGTGTCAGGGACCCATTATCTTCTGGCGATTTCTACAGTTGCACTCCTTTGTGCTGCTCAAACTAAACTTAATTGAAGCCTGCAGGGAATATGAACCAAAGATCACGAACCACCCTCCACAAAGGTACGGTCCAGGTTCCTGTACCACTAAGCACACAGCACAGAGCTTTGAAAATTCACCTCTGATGGCTACCATACAGTAAATTTAGATTTGGGGCCAAATCAGCACAGTGATGTGCTGCTTGTTGAGAAGCAGAGGGAAATGGTACTGGTGATTAAACATGTGCCCTTTTGCAAGCCCAACGTGTGGGAGACAAATGGAAATAAAATATCTCTGTGCTCAAAGCCTTCCATGAACTTCTGGCACAAATAAAAGCATTGTCACTGTTTGTGTTAAATTTCAGGGATATTTGTCCACAGATTATCTCAAACTCTTGTGAAGCTTTAACTGTAGAGGGGATATTCGATGTTAGACATCCCACAGCCTTATACAGTGCTGCTCTGCTGTCTTAAATGGCAGCCTTACTGCCTCCAGCAACTGGCTGCACAGCGGCAGCAAACAAAATTGACTTTGCTCCTACATTTGCCATGATGAGAAGGTCCTGGTCCTTTACACCATAACACACATTTCTAACTATAAACATGAGTAACATCAGTAAAGTCCAGAACATTTGCATTATTTCTTATAGAATACCGGCCTAATAAGACATTTATAAAGACTAATCACTATCAAATTACTCATGTCAGACTTAAGATTCAAGGTCAATACTAAATGTGATACTTTTAACATGTTTTATATTCCTTTGTTACATTTAATAGTACTTTAATAACAAAAACTGTAAACCCATTTAAAGTCCTGTTGTATTACTAGCTTTTTTTCACATATTGTAACTTATATGCAATTCCACTTCCACAGCCATCCAGTCTCTTCATAAATGACTTCACTAGAATACTGAAGAACAAATCTCCAACAGCGAAAAATAGGAAATCGTAACTAATCTTGTGACAATGCCTTTATGCTTTCAGCCTCTCCTAGCCAGAATAAACATTTGGCTGTACAGCATGTAACTAAAGTGAGGGAATTGACAGTACCTTACTTGTAAGTGGATTTTTATTTATTTCAATTTATAAAAGGTGCCATCTCAAGGCACTGTTTAATTGTTTTCAAACAAAATCACCATCACTGCCACCACATAACCATGCAGAAAGGTCAGTATTTTCCATACTATATACTTTACCATATGCAGTACTATTGAATATCTTAATACCGATGGTTTGCCACACTCACTGGAATTTATTCTCCCCTCCAGATCACAGTGGTATTGCTCCTTGGCACCTTTTAAACAACAACAACAAAACCCCCCCAAAAACACAACCCCCCCCCAAAAAAAGGCACACAAAGCTTTTGCCAAATCTGCAGGCCAATGACCTAAAAATCCTGCAAGAGCAAGGCAGCTAGCTCCCAGGCTAGCCTCTTCCTGCTCGCTCAGGGCTCAGGCTTAATGCACAGGAATTGGCAGAGATGAATCTGTTTATATACATAAAGCAGTGGTGCAGGATAACACGTTAATCGCAAGATGAAGCACGTATGTATTACATACAGATAGAAACTAAGATCTGAGGCTTTTTGAACAACTCATTCGAGGATCTGGAAAGGATGCAATTTACCAGAACTGGGAGTAACTCCTGAGCACTGATGATATCCCATGGTGGATCACACATTCAGAAAGTATACCCCCACAGTGAACTGTGACGTTACTTCAGTGACCTTCCTGGCAGAAAAACGACAGATAAACATGAAGAAGCACATGTATTTATTACAAGGATTAAAAGAGCCAAGCTGCATTTGCACAGATAAATTATGAAAAACTAATTATAAAATTACGAGCTTTACAATAATTTTTAACATTTTGCCTAAGATACATTGTGTTCGGTTTTTAAATTAAACAGGGAAAGATTCTGTGCTGTAGTAACCTACCAATATTCAGGTCATAGTATTTAGGACTCTCAGACCCTACCACAGTACACTCAAAGAAACAAGAAACTGCTGTATGACCCATAAAATGTAATTAGAGTCACTTCCTTCTGTTTTTTCAAACCTGGATACATAAACTTCAGCAACTCTGATTCATCCCCGACATGTAAAGCTACCTGAGAAAGTCAACCCCTAAAGAATCCAATGTATACATTATAAAATGAAGGAATTCCTCCTCTTCTGCTGTTCCTAATACTTCCAGTTTATGTAGTTTGATAAAAGATGCACATTTATCAGTAGCACAAATCTTTAGGTCTGGAAAACAAACATGACCATGACCATCTGCTAAGGGTCTAGTGGCAAGGAGATTCTCATACATTATTTCATTTGGAAACATATCTTCAATGCAGCACCCAAGACCATATGAAAATGAAGCTCTAATGTTGTCAAATTTCTTTAATTGGAATTTTGATTAGCTCGTCATTTTCTCTGCAGTATGTTCAGAAAGCAATGATTCACATTATATCTGCTTTAATTTGCTTACACTGGGCATTTAGGGAGTCAAATTTATTTTAAACTGGAGTTTAAGGTTTGTGAGTACCTTCAGACCTTCTCCACCACTCCACCAGGTGATTTATTCACCATACACAGTCACTAACGAATCCTATCCCTTGTCTGAAACCAGATGAGCGTGACAGGAAGCAAGAAGCAGCATACTCGCTGAACACCTAAAGCCCTACCTACAGCATTATTCATTATTAGTTTTGATGCCTCAGCTACCAGAACAGTCAAACCAAAAATACTTACCTAAAAAATAATTAACCACTGCAGTACCTTTTAAACATTGTTGTACACACCCAGTGAGAGGTCTGTTGTGTTGTCTAGATTATGGAAATGAAAACCATTTGTGTCTAAACTTCAACAAGGACACAACGCATGAATTGATGACATAAGACAAAAGAAAATAACTATCACTTAATAAAAAAATTTCCACAAATGTTGTCTATTCCCTTATAAATAGCGATGATTAACCAGTCAGAAAAACAAAGAGAATAATCTTCTGTACACAGAGACCACCTTCAATTAAACTGACAGCAGTTTACTGATCACTGTGGAGAGCAATTTTTCCTCCACGGGGCACGAGCAAAACATGCCATATACTTATAAATGCAGCTCTTTGACAAAATTACGTGTATTCACAGCCCAGCTCAGCAGAGCTCAAGCAATTTGGAATACAGAATGGATATTAGTATTGATTATTACTATCTTGTTGCACTAATCATCAATGAAATAAGAGATACACTTGAATCAAAACATAGTTTCCCAGTATTTAAGATGTGTTTCTGATTTCAAATTTGAACCTTACAACTCTCCTTCAAAAGTCTACTTGAAAGGGAATCTTAGATCATTATTTGCCCCATTGTTTGAGGAAACTCAGATTTGAAACAGATTCCAGATCCAACTCGGGTGATTCCGACCTTGTAGATGAAGTAACATTCAAGAAATGTGACTTCACCTTTTTGATCTTCTCCTCCCTTTTTCTTCCTTCCTCTCCCCTCCAGATTACACACTAGCTGGCTCCAGCCCAGCAGCTTTTTTTTGAGGACTGGGCTAAATAGTCAGAAACTCAGAAGAACTTTCTGGATCACAATAAATCAGTCCATTATTTTTTACAGCCATGCAGAATAAATGTCAATTCATTTTATACTTAGGTTTAGTATTTATAGACATCCTTCATCGTACATTACAGTTCTGAAGATCAGAAAGAAAATAAGCACGCTAATGTGAGGGGAAAAAGGGGAGGGAAACCAAACTAAAGCTGAGCTAGTGCCTCTCTGCGCAGTTGAGACAGAAGCTGTCAAGTCCAGCTGAACAAACAACTAACAGACAGAAATTCTGAATAGCAGCAGCAGTTAAAAAGCTTATTTTAAAATATAACACATTCATTTCAATCCCCATGGAAAAGGTAATCACCAATTGGCTTGGAACAGCATCAGGACTAGTTCAGCAGAACCATTTCCTTCAATAAACACCCGGCTTGCTCTCAAGCAGAGGAGGACAGAATGGCACACAGTTCATTTGCTGTTGCTCTGCTCCCTCCACCTTGAAATATTTGTGTTTGGGGTAATGCTGACCAGTGGGACATAGGTTCCTGTGCCTCAATTCTGTTAAGGTCAAACTATATTCTTATCTTGCTCTACTTCCCTAAAGAGAAATTAATTATACAGAAGGTGAAGGAAGAATAGCAACTTTCATTTCTATCATGCTTTTCATGTCCAATGATCTGAAAATACACACTTAAGTACCTCCGGAGTCGAACACAGAAGCTCTTCTGCAGCTCACAGTAACAGCACACAACAGTCTGGGTAAAAAGTGAAAAGAATATAGCGGTGTGCAACTTTTTCCTTCTCCATTCTATAGTTATGATAAGTCAAGGTTCAGACTCTGGCTCTTTATCCTCATACATTTCTGCACTCCCTGACCTTGGAAAAATTCAATTCTTAAATCCTGCCAGAATTCATAAAGTTCAGGGTTGGAGCAATACAAACTTTGCAGTGGTTTAAAGTGATACTAAACAAAGCAGAAATGGGTCACAATAATAAGTAAAATAAAGTAGAATTAAGCAAAATAAGAGGAGAAAAAAGGGGATTCAAACAGTCCTAGCAAAACATGAATTACTGACGTATGCACATAAAACGTCTACTTGAAAGGAGAACTTCTAAAGTGGACATGCCTGGAAGTAGGAGCGGAACGTACAAAATAGTAACTGAATCTTAGATATAAAATTACTGAGAGCTAAGATCACACACTCAGCTACAATACGGGCCAAAAAATTTCATCAAACCCGTCATGTACATGTATTTTGTAGTATAAACAACCATATCAGTTGACAGGGAAAAACTGTTATAATGTTCTGCTATTAAAAGCCAAAACTATAATATAATACTCTCAGGGGAAAGCTTGTGGAAAAGAGTACATGAAGCCTAGACATGGCCAGCAGATAATTATTTATTAGGTCAAATTTTCCCTGACTCTTGAAAGGAGAGAAACAAAGAAAACACTTTTTGAAGGTTCCCTGACAGACAAAATGCTTGTGAATCACTTTCTGAAACACAAATTTTTGCACTGTAGCAGTCAAACTGGACAACAACATGGGCCTTGTAACGAGCAACATGTAACTGTAAGTATGGGTCTGAATTACATTTTATTTTAGCATATTTTTCAGAAAAATATATTTATGGTTGGGAGTATCCCTCTAGGAATGAAATATACATTGCATCTCCTATAGGAAGAAGCGGCTAAAGGCAACTAAGAGCAACATCGCATTCAAGAGCAGGAGGTTCTCCAGACATACTGGTTAGAGCGGTCCTGCAGCCCTGGACTTTAGATCAAAAATGACAAAAGGTTAACACTTTTGTAGCTGTTTGTTTTCCAGATTCATTCAGGTCTCTTGGAGATGTCACACGGGCACAGCTATAATGCTGGGAAGGAGCCAGGTCAAGATTCTCAAGGTTTTCAACACTGAACTGAGTCTGAGTTGTGGTACAAGGTCCAAAACAGTTTCAGATTCAAGATAAAATAGCGCATGACAGACATAAAAGCTGTCAGCCTTAAATTCAAAGGGGAAGATATCACAGGACCACAAAACGAACAGTGGAAATGGTAGAGCCTTGTAGCACGTGAGTACATAATACAAGAAGGCAATACTAAATATAACACACCAAGGAAAAAAGTAAAAAAAATACAGAATGAGAACCTTTCAAGCTCATTGCTACAAAATATAGCAATCTAAATGTGAAAGGAGAACATTTTTAACAAGTACTAGAGGGAGAATGGAGAAAACTTCTTGGAAGAGCTCTGTAGCTGGTCTCATCCAGGTGGTCCATGCTGCCCGTATCAGTAACGTTCAATCCAAGTGTCTTTTCAACATATAGAAGGAAGCATACTCGTTAGTTAACACAAAGTTAAGACTGAGTGCTCAAAATTCCTCAAATTGTAACTTCCTTGTATCATAAGCGCTAACAGATTTTTTTTTTTTTACCAGCTAAGAAATGACCACTGTGCTTTTCATTGCATCCTTTCTTCCAAGTGAAACAAATTTTGCAAGCTAATCATCACCAGTTGGCTATCCTTTCAGCATGAGAAAGGATAGCTGGCAAGAAAAAAAAAGAAAGATGAAAAGGGGAAAACCAGTAATAAGCTGTTACTGTTGCTGAGCCATTGCTAGGCACACAAGTCTGGAAAATAACTTGAATTCTTTAAATGCAATTTTATTTTAATGTTGCACTTCAGAAGAAATAGCCAAAGGAAAAAAAACTTGCTACCAAATGATATAGTAACATATAGCCTCATCGTTAATTTGAGAAAACAAACTGTATCAGATATCTAGTGTATCAAAGAACAAATCAAGTAGCAATAAAAAAATAATCCTTTTATCTCCCTACAGGTTGTCAAATCAGTCTGTTAAATGAGATGGAAGACATTGTGTGAATACTCCAAACAAATAAAGCAGCAGCTACCTGAACAGCAATCACTAACATCACCTGGGCAGTAATGCTTGTCCTGAGCAACAAGCTGAGGTCATCCCTGTCTCTTCTTACAAAGACACATGAAATCTTTGGTTTGTACCTGAATTCTCCCCAGGGCAGATCATAGTCTAATTTCAGCTGCGTAAGGAGTAATACTTCTTCCAGATACCTAAAAACAAATAAACTGTGCCTTTTAAATACTAGTGATCCATAAAAATACTGCCTGTAATTAAAAATACAACATGGCTTTCAATACTTGGGATAAACTCCTATCTGGGAATTATTTCTATGCTATTTTATTATATGAGTTGTCCAACAACCAGGAAAAAAAAATCTTCCCCTTCATAAGATGGGCGCACTCCAACAGGTTACAAAGAAATGAATGACAGTAGAATTAGTTTTTACTGTGCTATTCTACACTGTTCACAGGACAGAAATAGCTGAGGAAGCGCAGCTCAGTGTTAGACTGGGACAAAGACAAATCCTCCAAATCCTCCAAAGAAGGCCAGTGGCATCCTGAGGTGCATCAAGAAGAGTGTGGCCAGCAGGTCGAGGGAGGTCATCCTCCCCCTCTACTCTGCCCTGGTGAGGCCACATCTGGAGTATTGTGTCCAGTTCTGGCTCCCCATTTCAAGAAGGACAGGGAACTGCTGGAGAGGGTCCAGCAAAGGACTACAAAGATGATTAGGGGACTGGAGCATCTTTCTTACGAGGAAAGGCTGAGGCACTTGGGTCTTTTCAGTCTGGAGAAAAGACTGAGGGGGGATCTCATCAACGCTTATAAATATTTAAAGGGAGGGTGCCAGGGGGATGGGAACAGACTTTTTTCAGTGGTGCCCAGTGACAGAATAAGAGGTAACAGGCACAAACTTGAACATAGGAAGTTCTATCTAAACAAGAGGAGGAACTTCTTTCCTTTGAGGGTGGCAGAGCCCTGGAACAGGCTGCCCAGAGAGGTGGTGGAGTCTCTGACTCTGGAGACATTCAAAACCCGCCTGGACGCCACCCTGTGCAACCTGCTGTAGGTGACCCTGCTCTGGCAGGGGGGTTGGACTAGATGATCTCCAGTGGTCCCTTCCAAGCCTGACCATTCTGGGATTTTGGAAAAAGGAAAGAAGTTTAACCTCTGTCAGTGGCTATTACACCTCTACAGTTGCTATAACGGATCAGGTGATGTGAGTGCTCTGCATCTGCTTCCGTGCAAACTCACATGCAGTAGCCATTTAAGCCAACCCAGATGACGTTCCGATGAATGGTCCAAAGGGTATTCATGCAATGTGTTTGCCAGCTTGTTAGTAACAAGCAACACTGGGATTAATTTCTTGCACTGTTCCAGCTAAATATGCAGCAACAGTCTGCCAATGCCATCAGAATCTCAGAGAAATAAGTAGAATATAAGGGAAACACAGTGACGAAGGAAAGCCACAATGCTTCACAGGATGAGATCTGGGTAACAGCAGCTTACACCCAAACCTTTGAGAAAATACTTTCAAAAAGCATAAAACCAGAAGAGCTAGAGTACCTTCCAACTCAGCTCCTCAGAAAAGCAGGCAAATGGAGAGCTATTCATGGACTACATGAAGGTGCAGCAGCCAGGGGGGACTGCATGATCAAAGCGCAGCTGGGCTAATGCCCTGACCATGTTGAAATCCAGTCTGCTTCTATGAAGTGGTTTTGGTATTCAGTTCATCATATTTTATTATCCACTGCTGTACAGTATCCTGAGAGCCTTAAAGTAAAAAGATGACTAAAGATTTCTAGTGCAATCACCCCAGTTTCCCTGCTCAGTACTTTTCAGTAGGGCAAAAAGTTGTGTTGACATTGTGCAATGTTTGCAACATGAGCAAACCTGAATGCTACGTGATAAAACCACCTTTTTCCCCACCTGGGGGTGTGTGTATCAGGTTGTTCTCTCACAAGTACGGTATTATTGCAGATTAAGCCAAGCAACACTTGCAGAAAGCTTGGTTGCTCTTCCTTAGTTTTATAGCCACTTCTTTCATAATTTTTCCAAGATTTAACACCTTATGGCACATTTACAAAGCAACTCATTTTATTTCAACTGCTACTCAAAGCATTCACAATTCTTATTTCAAATCCTGTGGCAATGGAGTTTCTCACACTTTAAAGAGATATTAAGAAAGGCAGTGAAATGGAAAACATTATCTTGACTGAAACATTTTGAATTCTCCACTAGCTATTTGACATACGGCAGCTTAAAGCAGGTTTTCTGAAAATAATCTTTCCTTTTAATTACTATGATTCTTTTGCACCTAAAGAAAAATCACTACTGTCTCTCGGATACTATGTCACCTAGCTTGCAAATATTGGAAAGAAAAAGACCTCCACAAATAGTTATCTAGGGGCGCCTCTGATGTTTTTACACAGCAATGGAAGGATAGAATACATAAGGTATGAAAAAGACTGCAGTAGACAGAGAAATATCTATATCTATTTCTCTCCTCTGAACATTTTTTGTTCCTAACTCTGTCAAACTGGACTCAAGAATCTCTTTTCCTAAATTACTGCCCTGAAAAAATACTCCAGTACTGATCTATACCCTAGCTTGCAGCTTTGGGTTGTGGCTTCAAACATTTCCTAAGCCCATTTCTGCTTTTAAATGAAGTCATGGATCATCTCAAACTATTAAGCCCTATGCTCACATACAAATTTTCTACAGAACAGTGTCTGACATGCTGGGTCTGCGCAGAAGGCTGAAATATTCCTTAATTCTACTCTGTCTTCACAACACTGTCAAAATCACTCCAGCCTACCACCAATCTCTTTTACAACTTTGGAATTCAGGCAGTACTGACTTTAAAAATGGCCTAACACTGCCAACACCACATAATCTCCATTAGCTATCAATGTCCACTCACCCACACATAAATATTTTCATTATCTTTTAAACTGAATGGGCGCTGAACCAAAGCATTAAGCTCCACAAACAGACTGCTCAGATGTCATCTTAACTCTCCAACAATAGACACAACATCAGCTATATCCTGGTAAAAATATCAATGTGACAAGGCCTCTTCTGAGCGAAAGGAGCTACCTTAGTTATATTAGCTTGTTGTGCAGTACGTGGGGCTTTGCTATTTTTCCACTTTGCCTGTCCTGACTACTTAATCTGTATTTTCTTTTGAGATGGGTGCTCCTTCATTCCAAACACAAAAATATCCCAACCTTCAGGCTTCTATGCACTTCCATAAAACAAATAGCAGCAGCATCTTGTCATGTGAGAACAAGAAACAGTATTTTAGGAACTGGCTTCCTGCCTGACCTTTTGAAGGTAGAGCCTTTCACTCCATCTGTTACACATGCTGACATCAAAGAACAGTTTTGGAGGCCTCTGCCTGTGTTCAGACAGAACTGAAAACTGTATTGGAACTTAGGTGATCTGAAAAGCAGAATGCCAATATCTACATTACACATGAGTAAAAGGACTTGACAAGGAACAAGATCACTTTACGCTGTTATCTAAACATCTATATAAACAAGGAGTCATCCACAATGAGTTACAGTATAATTAGAAATGACACACAAACATAACAGACAACATGCAGCAAGACAAAAAAGTAGGATGAAGTATGTTGACAAGACTACATGGATAATTCCTTAGACTGTCCATCAAGGATTATACCCACAGAAGTGCTGCAGAACCCAATGAGCAGACAAAAATATTGCCAACGCTTGTATTGACTGACTTGATCATCACACACTTTCCCCAAAGCTGCAGTGAAATGACGACATATTTCAAGAAAGTCATAAGAAACTGCGTCCATCTACTTCACAAGAGCTCTCCTGTCAAATCAGATCTAAACAAATTTAAGGAATTTTCCACTTTCCGATTGCAAATCTGTCATATTGCAATTGTTTCTGTTAAGGTTTGCACATAAGCTGTTTACTTATCTACTTGGTATCAGAGCACATAGTTTGGTGGTTTCAAAAATAATTTTGCCTTCTTAACAGACCCTGATAATTTTCCTCTCGAGGGCAACAGCTGGAGAATGTTCTACAACATATTCATTAAAATCCCCAAACAACAAGTTGTGTTCTTTCAGGTCAGACAGGCTGCTCCCGTTTTTCAGCTAACCTACCATGAAATATGCATAAGCCTTCAAAAGGAGAAACCGCCACAGATGACGAAAGGTTCCAAGCAGCATAGCACGTCGACTATGAACTTCAATCTGGAGTTTGAGGTCTGTGCGAGAAGCTCCAGTATTAGTTTGTCACTAATGGACTGTCATAAGACCGGATTCTATACTTGATAGACTTCGCCTAAGTTGCCAGGCTTTTCAGTACAGAATTCCTTGAGGTTACACACATTGTTCTACTACAAGGCCATAAATGGCTGAAGAATTCAACTCTCTTAAAAAGTGGCTGAGGTATTTAATTTGCAACATCTCACTGATGTAAGAGATTTGGGGTTTCTGACTTGAATCAATTTTGGAAATGGTAACTAGGCCATGCTGTCAAAAAACAGAGCATCCAATTACCTTAAGAAATCTGCAGCTACCCGTTTTGGTATTTTTCCACAGCACATAGGGAGTCTCCCGTCTAAGCATGTGCTTTGCCTCCACCCAAGTGCACTGAATTCATCTGGCTCTAACCTTTCAACTACAATCATTTTGTCTCACTTCTGAAATCTCTCTTTTGTTGAAAGTTTTCCAAAATGGCTACGAAGTTAGATATAGATTCCGTTATAATGGGTATAAATGTCTGATTGATATTTTGGTTTACAGCACAATTTCCGGAGTAGTCTTGGACTGACTGGGATAAGAAAGGAAAGAAGTAGAACTGAACGAAGCTTTATAGCCTTTTTCTACCTCTAGAGTCTATGTTTTCACATGTTTTTATGGAAGCACAAACTTTAGCACGCTGGTATATATACACTCTGTCCAGAAAGCCATATGTATGCTTTTTAATTCTTCAGCTTGATGGGCACAATCCCCTCCATCAATTTTCTAATCACTAACTCTCTGGCCTCTGGGCGGCATTCAAAAGACAGTTTATAGAGAAGAACATTGCTCCCAGACACAAACCAATGCTATTCTCTTGCAGTAAAATAGCTGTTACTAAAATCTATAAATAAATAAATAAATAAATAAATCCCCAGTAAAATATTTGTCAACACAGAACTAAATCTCATTTTTTGTTGAAATAAATTAACTAGAATTCAGCATGATGTTGTCTAAAATAAGTTAATTAGTCTTTTAGGCAGGAACTAATGAGCTTGAAAAAGACAAATAGGTCAATCACAAATCAACTCAGAAGATGGGATCGCTCCAATGTTTCTCTTGCTTGAGACTAGAGATGTTGATCAGAAAAATATAGTTACAACTTATTAAATATGAAACACATGCTACAGAAGAACTCTAGGATTTACATGGAAAAAAAGCCAATTGTAAGTCCCTTAAGACCCTTTGTAGCAGTTCAAGCTACAAGTTATGAAAAAAATGCAACAATTTATTGAAAAAAGATGCAACAATTCTCAAAAAAGGGAGCTTCATGTATTGTGGAACCAGTGAGTTTAAATTCCATGAAGTGTGTCTCTTGTTTAACACATTATTTTGTTATTAAACCATGCAAGTTTCAAAGGCACCCCGTTTTTCTGTGTTAACAAACACAAGCTACGAGCACTTAATGAGGAAATTAAAAGGGGTAAGTTAAGCTAGACCACTTTTTTTCACCCATTAGCACCATTGCAGATGCATCTTGCAACCTCCAGCAAAGACACAGAGGCAGCCTTTCAGCTGCAAAGAACACCAGTCATGCTATTGATGTACATGCTACTCAGACATTATTCATCAACCTCAACGTTCAAAGTTCAAGGTGTCAACCATATACTCCCAATCAATGTGGTTCAGTTGCTCCCTAACCTGAAAAGCACTTGCTCACACCATTGCTCCTGGATTTCAACATGCAGCATTTCTTTTGAAGTCCTGTGCTCAAGTAATGCAGCGGTACATCAGTTAAAGATGGCACTAGAAGATGACTAGAAGACTTATTATATCTTTCATTGATTCAAGCCTCAATATTCTGCAGTTCTAACAATAAATTACAGGATACCAAGAAGAAAAATGAAATGCATAATCATTCATCAGCCATGTTCCAAAGCTGAGCCACTGCACTCTTTGTTCGTCTTTGGGACTGCTCACTCTCACATGAGAGCAGCCCAAAGGAATGCCTTTGTTTTCTCTAGAAAACAGATTCTTTTGCACTGGAGAGAAAATTGAGAAACAGTAGTTCTGTAGTATCAGCTCACAAGTACTTCAACTTGTAACTCTGAAAATAAAACATCTGATACTTCTCCCTCAAAGACCCAAACCCCAAACTCTTCATCCAGTTATCAAAGGAAAAGAGATTTCAATGATACCATGTGCATGAATTCAGATTTGAGTGGTAGATTGAAAGGGTATGACCACTGGTGGTTTGTTTTTTTTCTCAGTTAAAACATAAATATATGCTGAGAAATCTTTAAGCAACCTAAATAAAAATTCAGCAAACCAAATTGGAGAACATCAGAAAAGTCTGCTAATTATAGCCTATGGGACATTGCCTTAACATCAGTAGCTCCTGAATCAGCCAGCAACTTTTGAAAAATATTATCCCTACGATGATCAAATACTTCTAAATGGAAGGAAAAATTAAATTTTGTAATGGAAGTCCAAATTGTCAGCTTATCTCAGCCTTCACCTGCAGAGCTTGTACATTCTGCATTTTTACAGAGCAATCAGTTACAGATCTTTCACCTTTGTTTTTAATTGGGTTTGGATTTTTCTTCCCCATGATCTGTTTCTCTCAGGACTCTGTATTAAGGGTATATAAACAATGCACCTATGTGTCTCGAACATTAAAGAACTTTCTTCATGCCCAGAGGAATGAGGTTTGTGGCTTTAGCAATTAATGACCTAACTGATACTGGTCTTTTAGAAAAATCACAGCCTAGTAAAAGTTTTAAATCTGTTTTCTATATATCAGATATACGACAGGTTTTAATAAGACATGACAGGGAAGTCACTGAATGTATCTTGAACTTGGTTTATTTAAGAGAACTGACCTCTCTAGTAACCTCTGATCCACCCTACACAAAAGTCTAGCAGGAATTAATAGATGATCTCTTACGTATTCAGCAGAGCCAAATGCACATACATGTGTTTGCGTGTTCAGTTTACCACTTACAATCCTTCCATCTATTTACTGAACCTTCTTTTCCTGTTTTATTTATTCAGGCCTCAGAGACACATGGCAAGGGCAAACAGATAAGGCAACTTCACTGAGCTCAGCAATGATGGAAAAAATTGCAAAGCTGCTGCTTCTCCAGTCTATTTTTTTTTAAATGGAGTGCAGCTGAAATGCAGCTGGAACACAGCTGTCAGCTTTTATTTCCCAAATCTGCACTAAAATAACAACTACAGCTTGATCATATGATAATTACCTCTGAATTAGAGCCCCGGGTTTGAGACATTACACACAATTAGAAATTAGCCAAGAGCCTGAGGATGACAATAAACACAAGGCTGAAAAGCTTGGGGTTTTGGACAGATTCCTCTTCAACATCTGTTAGTTCAGTGCATTCTTCCATGAGGTAAACATCTCAGGAACAATGTTAATGCTTTGCTCTTCCTCAGTGCTTTCGAAATACAGTCCTCAAAAACAACTTTGCAAATATCAGAACGCTTCAATGTGAAATAGGTATGTACATGAACTGTGATCATCTGAAGCTGAAGGGAGCCTTAGGCTTAATTTTAAAAGGCAGTGAAATTCAATTTCTGGTGGCTAGTTGTTTTACCTTTAGAAACTACAGGTTTCTCAAGTAACTTATGAACAGAAAGCAGCTAACATTCCCCTCCTTTGCTACCTAACATACTGCCTTAATGCAAAACATAGAAAATATGTTGAGATGGACAAATGTACAGGTTTACTCTAAAATACTTTTTAAAAAATGAACAGGTTTGTTAATTTTATACAGACTTTCTGCTCAGAGATATGCATTTATCAAATAGACTCAGGAGAGCAAATTAAGTTTCATATAACCCCAACTTATTTCAGTGAACTGTTTCACAAGAGATGAATTTGATCAATAGATATAAGCTGACTATAGCAAAAGCGTATCTGCACCTATCTCAAAAGGAAGAAGTGAGATCTGTAACTCACTCTGCAACCTGAACATTTCTTCACATTCTTCATAATCTTTTCCCGTAACCTTATCTCATCTAGCAGTACTTGCTACAACTTTACAACCCATAAACATGAACCTAACTCCAGAAATTAGAGACAAGGAAAAAAAAAAAATACACCAAAACACCCCCACACTTTGCTGAGCCACTCTGACCATGAAATCCATTAAACATCCCCAGCAAGTAATTTTTAAATACTCTATCACAAGTAAGCACAGCAGAAATGAGGTGACAATGACAAATTCTACATATGTTAATATAAACCACCACTTCATAGAAGAAAATAATTTAGAAAAAATTTTGAGATGAAACACATTTTTGGCAGATTTAAGATCTGAGCAGAATTAACTTTGCATTGATATGCAAAGGAGCAAGAAAAGTTTGATGACCTCATAGCAAATGCACTATCGCATTACAGAGTACATTCAGCTAATAGCTATTTAATAGCGTAGTTTTTAAAGAGGACACCAGCGTCCCATTTTAGCTTAGACAAAAGCTAGCCTCAAAGAAACCATTTTGCTCATGGTCCCTTAGCCTGTAAACAAAACTGTTGAGGGAGAGTTTAAGCTCAAGGATCTGAGTGACTCTAATTTTCATGTGGCAGTCAGTCATTAATCAAGTGACCTATATGCCAAGATATTCCTTTTAAACATCAGAAGACTTAATAGGTTGCTACACTGATCCTGAATATTCATCCTTTTAAATAGGTGGGGTTACAAAGCCAGACGAGAAAACCTATTTAAGAGTTTAGGGGGAAGCAGGGGGGTTTTACAAAAAGGTTTCTTTTTCACATAAGAAATTCAAATATTCTGTTAGTTTCAATGATGCTGATGTTAACTTTCAATTTAATTATCTGCCACTGTAAAAAAACCCCACAACCTTACTTCAAGATACCTACACTTAATTTTGACAATTTCTCTTTAACATTTGTATCCACTGATGTTATTCCACAGTGTCAAAACAGACTTCTTGATTAAGCATCACACTTGTTCCCACCCAGCATAACATGCGAATTATTAATGCCAGCCTCCAGCCAGCTCTTTTCCAGCAGCTGTGCTGCACTTCATTGTTATGTAACCCTCAAAAATCATTTCAAGTTCTCCCCGTGAGAATGACTGCGAATAACAAATTTTCTCTTAAGAGATACAGTCAAAATTTAATACGAGCACGTCAAGCTTTAGTCTCAAGCTGGTCGCCTTTTTCACACCAGTCTCCCAAGTGAAAAATAAAAAAGCAAAATGCTCGTTTAATAAAGAGAGGTAATTTACAGCACCATTTTGAACTGATGGTGAAGAACAGACAAAGGCCAAAGACAACACATAAGAATACAGGGCAAGAAGAGTTTTTTCCAAATGCAGAAAGTGCCTCAAAGCAATCAGTACAATGAAACCAACAGTATTACCCTAACACCTTTTGTACACTGTCCAAGAAATAGAACAGCAGAGCCCATTCATAAACATGCACCTGGACTACAAGACTCTGACAGAAGGAAAACAGGATTCTGTGTGGAGTTTCTCTATGCATCTATGTGATGAAGTTCAGTGAATTGGTTTATAACTTGGAAATCTTGTGAATAAGTATCTCCAGTGAAATTCTGAAACCCACAGCAAAAGCAGTGTGAGCAAGAGTACACTGAAAAACAAACGAGATAATAAAAGTCCCTGAATTTGTTTCCTATGCTTAGACATAAAACATCTGACCTGCAAAACCATGCCCTATTAAAAGGAGCTTGACATAGTATAAGAGGAAGTTTAATGGGCCTGAGTTGATGAAGAATCCAGCAATTCAGAAGATAAAATGCATTCAAAGTGCCTGTTAAGCAGAACACAAAAAAATACATTTATATAATTTGTTAGTATCTGGAAAATGTCAGAAACTAAGAATATTGACCTAAAGTTCTCCAAGGTGTATGCTTTTATGCTCATGAGATTCAGCAGTTCAGATTGCAGGGTCTGCCAAAATGAGTCTCCCTCATTCCCCAATTCCGAACACAGGGTATCAGGAGAGCTGTAAAGCATGGTGTAAGTACACCAAACCAGCTGCCTTCCCTTCAACGCTCCAAGTCCACAATTAAAATTAACACCCTGAAGAGGAAATGCAGATCTAAAGCGTGAATGTGACCTTTATTTCTCTCTGAGGGGTCCATTCTTTAGACCCCAATAAAGACTATTGTTCCCTGAGGATAATGGGACGAAGGTAGCAAGCATAAAGCAACAACTCCTACTCTTAGACTTAAGGAATACATTTTCATGAACAGAGATGGACTCTCAGTGACAGTCGCACAGGCTGATAGCAGAGTCAGGCCAGCAGAACAGCCAGAACTCCCCAGGAGGGACATGTGTTTTAAGAACACTCTGCAGAGTCCTTAGACACCTTTTCCTTACATCGGGCTGGATATCATTGAAAAACAGGAATTCAGGAGCTGCCACCTACAATTTGCCCAGGCTCAGTACAAAGACAAGTGTATTCTGGCACAGTTAAGAATGAAGTGCAGGAAAAGTTAAGCCGTGCTCCTTTCTTCCATGTATGATCTCTAGCTTTTGACCGAAAAGTGGTAAATGTTTCTTCTTTCAAGGAGAACATAAGTGATATATATATATATCTATACACACACGCATATATGTATATAAAATGCTCTAATAATTTGGTACAAACCAAAACACAATCCTGGGTACGGCCCTACAAAGTTCCTTTCACATGAGTAATCTCAAACTAGTTACAAAAGATGAGATTAGTGGGCCTTAATTCATTTATTTGTTTTGATGTTCGCTCTCTCATTTTGTACATATAAATACAAAAAACAACAACTATTTATTAAGCAGGAAGTTTAAAAGCAAACAGTTTAATGAACCTTAATGATCACCAGAGATGGCAAAATAATGCTGCGGGAACAGCTTTACTTTACCCTTTCTAACGGCACACCTCATACTTTTTTCCCAGGCCTTCGGATATATTCTCATCATACCTAGGTTTCACGTAACAGCAAGCCTCAAAAGCATGGGCTGAGTCTGAACTTCACATCTCTGGAGGGTCTCGATACCTCTGGCGGCAGCTCTTCCATGCCTGATGAACATCATGGGACTCTGCTTCTTATCATCATGAAAATGGCAGTTTCCTACATTTACGCAGCTGTTCAATTACAGGGCAGATCTTGAAGTGTTTTTGAACACTGCTCTGAAGTTTCCTTAACTTCTGTGTTCTACTTAAATATGTTTTTCTGCAGGCATCAAAAACCATGGCTAAAAGTCACAGCAATTTTCTTAACAAACATGCTGAAGAGCTATTGCTTCCCATTGCATGAGGCCAAGGGTCAGACGTGCAGTTCCATTACAAGCACCCTACAGAAATATATAAAAACACTCATAAAAATGCACTTGTTTATATGGCAAAGATATATGAATGGATTAATACTCCATACAGAAACTACCACAATATTATTAGAGTTTATTCAACCTGCAAGAATTTTATCGAATCTTAAATCATGTCCCCTTCCTTCTTTCCTCCCCACGTGCATCAATGGACTCTTGTGTTTTGGTTTGCAAATATTTAAAGTGGTGTGTCAAGTCCTGCTGCAGAAGCCTGATGGTCATGCCATGCTATGAATAACAGACTGAAAGCAGGGAAAACAGTTCCTAAATCAAATTACGACTCTTGGGGATAAACACATTTCCAAATGATGTAATTATAACAATATGTCACACTCTGCTGAAGACCTCATATAACATTAAAATAAAGAATGAGCGGGTAGGAAATATAAGCAAAGGATGACATAATATTGTTCCATGCCAACTTCTGCCTGTTTTCAATCAGGCCAGACTTCAGAAGGTGACTTGGGACGAAAAAAAATACCTCACTAACCATCAAGGGAATTTCTGTTTAAGTCGGAGGCCTATGCACCAAGATCACATTTGACCTTGTAATATAAATAAAGTATCCCTAATGAAGTGTGTACAGAGCCTGGGAAAGACAAGCCCCCCTGCCTGCCCCCTCATACTGAGTCCCAAATAAACACACCAATATGACTTAAGACATGCTTGCAGAAGAGTTTATTATTTTATTTTCACCCCTGTATATATTCCATGCCAGTAAAAACTGCTGCATCACAAGCTCTTAATTTAGTCCCTTTTAGACACAAGAGGACCTTGGATGGTTGATCCTAAACATGCCTGCACTAAATAACTCACAAATGAGCTGACAGAAAACACGTATCTCAAACTCAGTCAAATGCTTTGTATGCACAAGGGAAACAAGTTGTATCTGGTTCAGACCTGAAGCCTTGGTATGGTAGTAAATCGCATTATCAGCCTACAAAGTGAAGTCACTTGATTCTATCAAAACTGAATAAACTCCATTGTGGCTTTGCTATAATCCCCTTATGAGAATTATGTGCATCATTATTTACCCAACTGTTATGTGGGTGGAAACAGGAGACGTTCACCTCTGGCAAATATGTGTGCAACTTCTCTCAAGTCAATACACTTGCACCTGCTTATACCAGCAATGAAGCTTGTCTCTGATGTCAACAGTGATATTATCTAGAGATAAAACAGTTCCTGTTTTGTCTGAAAAATGAAATACCTCAAAATATGTCAAGTCACTTGCAAATCCTGCCCATAAAGGAAAGAGGAAAAGCTTAAGAAGAATTACTTCCATAAAGCAAGTAGCTTCTGGGGCCAGAAATCCTGAAGAGATTCACACTCTCCCTGTACTCCCCTCCTGCCAGGAATCTTCCATGACAGCTCTGGAGCCTGCCAAGCCCTGGTTCTTGCTTGGACAACAACAGCGTCCTTATTGGGAGCCCAGAAAAGCTCAGTGCTAAAGACAACCCCCAGGCAAAAAGTAAGCAGCTTTCTGCCTATTTACCTGCATCTTTCCAGGTGCTGTGAGCAATCAACGAGATTGAAAGAAAAAATGACTGGTGACTAGAAAAGGGAGATGAAAAGGGAGCAAGAGTGATGACAAACCAAAGAAGCACATTTCCTCTGCCGGTCCTCCTTACAGAATGAGCCATTCACACAGTCCTCTTCCCTCAAACTCCCTTCTTTATCTCCATCACTCCTAGTCGCCTTTAAAACTCCTTTCTCTTTTGGCAATACTCCTGAAGTTTCTCCCCAGTCTGGCTATTCTCATATACAAGAAAACAATCAAAAACCTAAACCCCAGAAAANCACATTTTTATTTCCACTGCCTTTCACATAGCTGAGTTATTTTTTGTAGTAAGGACTTCAAAACACTTAGTACATTTTGGGTACCACAATTATATAATTATCTGTTTTAAAGATGACCACAGTTAGGATTATGAAGAAGCCACAAAACCAAGTTTCCCTTGGGTGAAATTACCTCCTTCCAGCCACTTCATCAAAGGAACACTGTCGGCCCAAAGCTCCCACTGTCTAGTACTAAGGACTGCTGATCTACCAGAACTTCCATTTATACAGAAATAGAAGCCACCCTTTAAATGGGACCTGGCAAGAAATACTGGAAATTCTACACTTCTTGACCTTTAAAATACCAACTAAAAATTGCATGGCCTCATTCAGCTGTCACTGGCTTGCGTTTCTGGGACTTGTCTCAGTTTTAATGGAATACTCGCCCCAGTTTTAATGAACTGGTTGTCCAATGAGCATGGAATTGACCAGGGAGTCTGGAAGCCTTGCCCAGCTCATTCTGATTTGAGACAGGTTGGGTGAGGAATCTGTTCTGTAGTGCCAGCAGCAAAAAAAGGCACACAGTGAAATCTGCAGTTAATGTTTCTGGAAATATATGATTTTTTTTTTATTTATTTTTATATGATAAATTACATGAGCCACAAGCAGGAACCACTTTCCCTGTGTGAGACAACGCATCTGCAGAGAAATACAGCCATACNACCGGCTGATAAGGAGGAAGAAAGAGGGCCTTGCTTATCATAAAGGCGGGACTGAGTCTGGGAACGAGACCACGGAAGCGAGGAGAACCAGCGTGTGCTACGCACGTGGACAGAGGGTCTTAACCAATCGAGCTGGGGGCCATTGTATGTGAATAAGGGGTTTGGACCAATCACTATGTTGTTGACTACGCGTGCTTCTGCTGTGAGTCTATATATACTCTGCTAAAACACCTAATAAAGGAGAACGATCATACTCATATTGAGACTGCGTCGTTACTCCGGATCCGATCCCACTCCGACATACCACAACATGCAGTTCATGACTACTATGGGAGAAAGGTACACAGCAGAGTTTGTTTAATTAGTTGCTGTTATTGGAGCACAGATATTTGGAGATAATCACTGACATTAGTGAAACTTTGCCAAGACTGTGTTCATCCTTCGTCCCTCTATACAGAATACTAATTCACTGAATCCTATGAAATTAAGCATAAGCACTCAAACCAGCTCCCCGAATATTAGTGACTGACTGGGAGGAGCCAATTAACTTCATCTGGTCCTTAATCCTCAGGAAATTTGCTACAGTCAAGCACACGCTGTTACAAAACTAACAATCAATTTAGATTAGAAAATTTATATTTGTTTTGTTGCACTTCCTACACTATGTCTGCTTAGCATAGATGAAAAGTAGTGAAACTTACTTAGTTGTATTCAACATCAGCCAAGCACTTGTTTCTTAACAGTTTAAACCAAACAACGCTACCTCTAATTCCATATTTTTCACGCCAATGCATCCCAAAGCTCTTTGTTCACGAGAAGTTCCCTGTACTTTAGGATATAGAGTTTCATATTACATCTAACTAATCTGAAGAGGGGATTTGAAGAGCTGAAACCTGTACAAAGTACCAAGATTTTACACACTGCTGATCTTACATAAATATTCCCAGTTTCTTTATTTACTTTTAAAATAGTAAATATCTCACACCTGCCAAAAAAAGTAAACATAAACATGTCTAAAAATTGTGCTAGTATGACTTAAACAGGAGGTATTTAATGTTAACCAACTACAGTGAATCTTCAAAACCTACAGACTGGTCCGCCTATGTGGATTTCTACCATTTAAATTTAAGTAGTGATTCCCCCTCCCAGTTTTCATTAAAACAATTAATTCTTTTTATTTTGCTTTAAGTCCCTGGCCCAAAAATTAAATTCAATTAAAGTAACTGAATGACACAAGTCATGCTAACAGTTCTAAGAAACACAGCTTTTAAAAAGCAGTTCAGTGTCAAGTTATTTTGTCCCTGAAGTCAAATGAAGTTGCTAATTCCTCTGATTTTGTGGGTGAATTAAGCCATATACTATCTACCCAGCATATCTGTGAATAAAAGATCTGGCAAAAGGAACAGTGAGAAGTTTCTGGAATAGAAAAAAATTTTCTTTTCAATTGCATGAAATGTAGTTGATCCAAACTCCCTCTTAATACTCTAAGTGAAATGTTGCCTTGCTTCACTCTACATTAATTTAATATTCTTTTAAAAGATATAGGCTTTTGTCTATGTATATAAAATCTACCAGCTAAAAAACGCATGTTTCCCACTCGTTATTTACATTGAAGAAGTCTCCCCTGCAAAGGACAATTCATTTACATTTCATTCCTTCAGATGCTTGTTGAGTAAGCTGTCATACCTGGATTAAATCAGTTCTTTTCATTCACTTGGCAGCTAGTAATGCAAGAAACCAAAAACTCTTTCAGTTGATTGAGTTCCCTCAATAGGAGAGCTGGCATTTCCTCACACAACTCCATTTAAGTGGAACAATAACAATATCAGGTTCCCTCTAACAATAGCTCCACTGTTATTTGGCCTTGCTGCCAAATGTCTCAAGATGAAGACAAACTTGAGAATTCATGGAGATCTCCCAAGAATGTTTTCTTATTCATAAAAAAAAATATAATCCAAAAATAATAGTAACACAGTGCTTTTGGTTTTTTTTTTTAAATTATTGGTATTCCTAAGAAATAAAGGATCCTTACAAGCACCCCTACCTTTAGCATTACCACTTTTCTACTATCACATACTTAGGAATTCAGTCAGTGTTATCATCATTTCATAGTTGAGGATACTGAAACTGAAAGGATAAATATTTCAGTCGGGTTTGAATAATGACTGAACTACAAGCAAAACACTGAACTTGAGAATCTTAGTTTTCAGATCCTTGCTATTGCATAGACTCTACTAGAAGTTAATCCCAGCTTAATCCAAGAATTTGGTCTAATTTCAGCTACTGAATTGAATACTCTACAATGTCTGAGCAATGCTTGAGCCTTTATTGACCAGTAATATGTTCTCATGCACCTGTTACAGGGGGAAATTCTGAAATAAAGCAGCCTCACAGTCAGTAACAGTACACAGTAGTACTGGGTCTGGCCAGGATGGAGTTCGTTTTCTTCATAGAATCCCTTACGGTGCTGTGTTTCACACTGGTGAGCAAAACTGTTGCCAACACACCGGTGTTTTAGCCAGTGCTGAACACTGCTTACAGAGAGCACCAAGGCATCTCTGTTTCTCACTGTGCCACCCTTGTTAGGTTGGGAGGGGACACACACCTGGGGCAGCTGACTTGAATCAACCAAAGAGCTATTCCAAACCACCTAACATCATGCTCNGGGGAGGGCAGGGGGGGAATTTTTCCCAAGTAGCCATTGCTCAGATACTGGCTGGGCATCTGCCTGCTGGTGGTGACTGCCCTTGCACTACTTGTTGGGGGGGAGGATGTGGGGCTGTGTTTGTTGTGGTGACCCCCCTTCACTTCAGCTGTCTTTATCTTGACCACACTTTTTTTTTTTTCTTACTTTTGCCCTTCCAATTCTCTCCCCCATCCCTCTGCAGAGGGAGCGAATGAGTGAGCTGCCAGCTGAGGTCAATCCACCACAATAGTGGAGGAAGCATACAATTACCCTTCAAATGTATTTTTTCTCCTGAAAAGAGTACACAAAGGCTACTACTAATATCATGGATGTCCTGGTGGACAAGAACCTTTATCAGTAATGAAACAGAACCATGGCTCTACAAATCCCACCTTCAAGCAGGACAGCGCCACGTACAATCCTAACACACTGCTGGGTCCATACACCCACTTTGCAAGAAGCTTCAATCCCAGTTCTTTCCCAGCCTCCCACTGGACAGTCTGACTACAGAGTCCTTCTTTAGGCTCATCAGTAATGGGGGAACCACCTTATTGGGAGGGAAAACTAGAATACTGAGCACAGAAGTTGATCGATGACATACAGTGCTGCTAGCACAGGTTACAGCTTGGTAGCTTTACATTGCATGCAAAATGGCAGAATAAAATAGTGCTGCCTAAAATGATTTGTAAATGGCACCAACATCTACACGATCTATCTTTAAAAAGAAGGAAAGCTGAAGCACAGGTTCAGCTCTGAAATCTGCACGTAATACTGGGCAGGACAGAAGAGTGTAGCAAAATTAATCAGCTGGTTTTGACCAGGCAAAATATTATTCTGTCATTGAACATGTTCTAACACACAACAAGTACAAATGAGATTATCTCAAAAATATACACTTCTGGGTTATGCACAGTATTATATTATCTATATGCATTATATTATCTATACGCATTCAAAACACCAATGCAGTGCAATCTCAAGGCAATGCTGTTACAGAGATGTCCAATACATGGCATCTTCTAGCAACGTTGTAAAGCATAACTTGATAGAGTTGCAGTGGACTGAGCACGTCTCTTTCTACCAGTTCCCCTGGTTAGCCCAAGTACATTTTAAGATTCTTCTGCCAGAGGGAGAATCACTACAAACTGGAGCGTCTTAACCAGGCGGAAGAATTCTCAGGGCTCTGTGGGAAAACCTCGAGGAAAGAAGTGCTTGCCATGCCTACTACACCCATTAGTTTCATAAGCTTAGTTCTCAGTGTAAACCAAAGTATTTCTCCAAAGACAGTTAACAGCAAACATTGCCACAAGCCTCTCAATGTAACAGAGTCTGCCATCCTACCAGCTAAAGAGCTCAGTGGCCAACTGGGAGGCAAACATTCCAAGTGCTGAAGTAACTGTTAGGTGTTGTAGACAAAACAGGGAGGTGACACCCCGTGAAAATGAACCTGCGTTAACAATCCTGACTATTATTTAATCTATAAGTATTTAGCATCACTAGGATTAACCAGTTAATGAGAGTAATGCCAATGCCAGAGACATCAGGACAAGGGCTAAATGTTCATATATAGGGAGAGACAGAATTCATTTCAGCTCCTTGTTCTTCCTTCTCAGCCACAGAAGTAGCTGACAAGAAACAGAGGCACAGGCTTAAGGTGCAAGGGTGAATTATAACTGGCAAGTTCACCAAAGCAGCAGTCACCTGGAAAGATTCTGCTGTACAGAAAAATAGTGGCAATCTGGCTGCAAGAGACTTCACCATCAGGGTGTTACAGGGTGTTACTGCCTTCCAATGCTCAAGGGGAAGCTGAAGGGAGATGAAGTGTCTTGTCAGTGAAGTGGAAAGATGATCTCTGAGCATCACAATGGCCTTTTGGGTAGAGGCCAAAGATTGCTGTAATGTCACATACTGAGGGAACAAAAACAAAACCAAATAATAAAAAAAAAACAACCCAGCCCTAGGGAACAGAGATGCAGCTGAAAACCATCCTCCCCATGAATCTCTCCCCTCCTGTGAATTTGACTCATTTTGACTGTAGGTGGAAAACTGAGATACTGCCTTTTGTTAAATTACGATGAATACTTACATTTCTCTGGTTCTTCAAAACCACTGAAAGAGGCAAACAAAAGACTGTATTATTCCATTTTACCCCACTGATAAGTACAAAGTTCCTCATAACCACAAATATTTATATTTGTCTCTTCACAACTAAAAGCTTTGTGAAAATTTATTAGACAGACTTTCCACTCCTTAACAGTTCAATTAATGCAACAACATAAACTGGAATCTCAACAGAGTACAGCTCACCATTTGCTACATCAAACATTAGATCTACCATAGAGGGTGGCTATCACAGTAAGAAAGAAGGCTGTTTCTGCATGTTGTTATTCCTTTCCTTTTAAATGCTAAACTAAACACTTAAATATTACCTCTCTCACACACAATGAGAGCTTTTGTCATCTAAACCAAACACATTAGAAAAAAAATAAGGTCTGAAACCTTAGCAGTTGTTACTCAGGATTGTCCCATTTCCTTCAAGCACGTTATAGTGATTTATACTAACATACCAACAAAGGAGGTAGAAAAAAATAATCATAAACAAAGCTGTTAGAAACCAGATCGAAATCTGTATTTCACTCATGCTGACCCCCATTTCTAAAGGCAGCCATAGCCAAGATCTAGGAGTGCTTCGTAAGATCAATAGCAATAAGCTTAGCTCAAAAAAGACTAATACAACAGGCTGCTAATGCCAGAGTTCACTGCTCTTCACATATCTATATGCTTCACAAACGCTGAAGAATAAAATATGTCCTTTAGCCAGATTACATGCTTTGAGGTTGAGGAACATCAGCCAAAAGCCTACTTTTTGAACAAAGATTAGCAGCATAGCTTGTTGAAAAAAAAAATAAAAATTAAAACACACTGGCTCAGATACAACTCTCCAGACATGTGACTTCTAATAAAGTGTGTTATCCACGCACTGCTAGACAGCAGATGTTTCAAACAGTTGCCATTTGAACCAGGAAAACAACATTGATGGATGTTTGTTATTTTGAACTCCTACCAGGCACCCCGAGCTACAAAATAGGAGCAATGTGATATTTTTCATATTTATGCAATTTGTTAATCTGTCTGTTACTCCAGAAACAGGTAACTCATCAAGATGGTCCAAAGAAAGTAGAAAAAATAAAGCGCAAAAAGCAAACTTCCAGCGATTTACTAACACTGTGTAAAGGTGCCCAAACAGATTTTTTTTTTTTTTCCCATCAAGAGGCTGTTTGAAGCCTTGTTAATTGCTTCATCTCTTAATCTCAAAGTATGAAGTTTTAAGTCTTTGGTTAAGGAAGGATGCCTGGTAAAAATAGGTAGTGGGACCCACAGGAAGGTGCTAGCCTTCAAGCCAGGCCATCAGAAATACAGAGGACTAAAACAAAACGCATGAAAAGTCTGAAGAGGGAGGAGTCCACCTCCTCCCTCCCCTTAGCCAAGCAGGAGTGACCATGTTCCAACAGGCAAACATACAACCAACGCTTCCATGTTCTGGACCCTATTTTCCTTGTTGTCTTTACTTCCTAACTGATACAAAGAGCAAAGCAAAGCAGCACTAAAGCACTGAATAAAGCAGAGTTTGGGTGGGAAAGTTCGTAAAAGCCAAACCAAGGAATATTTCAATTAAAAAAAAAAAAAACAAAAAAAAACAAAAACACAAAAAAACCCTGCTGGTTTCAAAATGTCTATACCAATAACAAAAATAGTGTAAAGCAACAAAAACATTTTAATCTGTAGAGTCAAAGGTCACCAATGAGCAGAAATACAACGAGAAAAGTAATACCAACATGGATATCTCTCCCATCTTCATATTTTCATTAGGAACAACAAAGAGCCAGTTGCCATTAGTCAAATGCTTTATGGTTTTAGTTGCCCCCATGGCTTCTACTGCTGCACATGAAGAGCAGCCAAGGCTCAGCTCTGAAGAAATTAAAGCATATGAGAAACCAAAAAAAAAAATTTTATTAGACAAAACTTCAAAAGTGCCAGCATGCAAACAGTTTATTGACATAACTGACAGAGGCAGATGCAGCAACATGAGAACACTTTCAAAACACATAAGGAGGAAGGAAAAAAAAAAAAAGGAAACTTTGGGTGAGGAAAAAAAAGACTTTTTCCAGCTGCAGTACTTTGGATCCAAAGGGGTCTGAAGCAATAAAACAAATACTCATTTTCCTTCACCCTGGAAATCCAGAGTTCAAATGAAACGTAAACAGAGTTGAAATGGCAGTCTGCACTTCCTTTACAACCTTCTGTCTTTAGAGAGGGTAGCAAACTTACGCTGTTGTTAAGTAGGCAGGTATAATCCCAATTTCACAGCAGAGACATGCTGTGACTTGTCTATATCAAGAACTAAGTCGAGGACAAAGGCAGGAACAGATTTCAGACCTCGTGATTTCTACTCTTAGACTGTCACCACAAGGCTACCCTCTACTTACTGTAAATATGGCTATTACCTGTGGAATCCCCCCAGAATTGTTGTTCTGAGATGGTACCTAAATTTACCTCTAATGAAAGCTTCAAGGAACTCATAGACTTTGCAAGGCGGATATTCAATCATTTGTAGGACATGTGTAGGCAGGAAACACAAACAGTCTTACAGAAAAGCTTCAGCAAACTACGGTCCATCCCTAACTGGGTATCGACAGGATAGCCGCTGCAGGAAGAGGTAATGTTGCACTGCCAATATGCACGATTAACATTACCTTGCTCATTCTTGATCCTGTTCTGTGGTACTTTTAACAAATCTGACTTGTTTGGGCTTTTTGAAGGAAGCTTTTGATAGAAGTCATACACAAAGGCTAATTTCATATGCTTATAATCACATACATAAACCTGTGAAGTTTAAGTACTCACCCCAAAATACTATTTATCATGCATTCTCATTTGTGTGAATGCTTACTGAGAAGCATGTAACTGGAGTACAGAAGTCCTCTACACTTGGACGTACAAGAAAACCAGTAACGTGGTACTGAAAGGACAGGGTCACAGCAGCAAGGCTACAATCCAGTATGATGCAGGCATGGTGCCTGAACTATAAAGGTGGAGGAGTATGTTAAAATCCTGACTTAAGATAGTCAACAAGGTAATTTTTACAACCTTAAAAAGGAAATACGTAACTTCTTGCCTGTCCACAAACAATTAGGTGGTCAGTGAAATGCAGACTCTGTTGATTCTTTTGTATCCTGTGTTCAAATAAAAAGAAAAAACTAAGCCTGGCAGCATGAGCTCAAGTACTCTCCTGGCACACTGCAAAGACAGTCAACAGCTCTGAGAACACCTGTTATTCAGATGCACTAAAGCACAGCAAGGCTCTGAGGCTCTCTGCACTTTCTACTTCCAGCTCAAGAGCTTTAGGATAAACACAGTGTACTCAATAGTGTATTTTAAATGATTCTAAGCATATGTATTTTGTCTGAAAGCATGAAAAGTCTGTGTCTGCAGATGATGAAAGAATTCTGGATTGCCTAAAGAGAGAGACATTGCATATTTCCTTGGTACAGCTACAGCACATGTCGCAGAACTTTGCTATTTATCCCAGTCCAGGAAGGACTGCGGCATAAATGCCTCCGCAAGGGCCAGCACCCCAGCACATACATTGGTTTTGTGCTGCAACTTGATATCCACAATATCACCAACTGAAATAACTGAATTAATCTCACAGAATGGTAGAATACCAGCAAATGAGAAATACAAGCTTTGGAAGCAACAGGTTTCTCCTGTTTACCGACAAGACTTCTTTCAAAAAGTCAAAGTCATTCAAAATACCAGCAGAAAGTCCATTATTCCCATTTGACAGAGTGATTCATTGTTGGTAGGACTGAATTATTTTCTAGTCATTACTTTTCTCTGGTAGCCCCACCTCTCTGAATATACTGAGTATTTTACAGACTGGCATTTTGAAAACTAGACCAATTTAAAGCAGTCAGATGCTAAGGTGCAATAAGAGGAACTCAGCTGAGCTGATGTAACAGATCAACTGCTGCCGCCGAAACCAGGTCCCATACTCCCTCCTCCTCCTCTTAGCATTCCCCTTTCCAGCCACACATTCCTGATGCTTCCCTTGTATCAGCTCTGATATTCAGGTGATCCTTCAGTGAGTCAATTCACTGGCAGAAAGCTAATCTATCCAGAACGAGCCTTCTGCAAGTTGGTAACCTCAATCAACTCACCAAGGGATGAGACGAACATCAGAACAAGCAAGGGAGGAAAAAGAAGGACTACTCCCAGCAGCAACAAAATGCTAATTTGGCTTGGCTGTCTCTTCAAATCTGATCTTTAATCTCTCATGAACATCAGAGAGCAGAATGTAACTTTCATAATGAGTAAAGTTACTAATGTGTTTTGTTACCTAAAAGGATTCCATCCTCTATCAGAACTCAGCTAGCGATTCTTACAATGTCTTAGCTTTTCTGCAACTGTATGGGTTCTGTCAATGTAAGAATAATGTCGTATATTCGCTATCTGCAATCCTTACTCATATTAAGCAGTATTTTTTTTCTGCAAGTAGCACCAGTGAAGCCGATAGAACTGTTTTCAGAACACGGTATCATTTTATGGAAAGGTAGTAGAACCTGGTCTCACTATAAAATGTGGATTCAATCACCTCTCTCTAATACAACTGCTATTTAATCTTCTCTACCTAAGTCACACAGTCACAGTGTCTTCATATAGAACATGTACAGAAGGCACAGCTGCTGGGTAATCTGTAGCTAGTTTGAGTGCCACTTTTATTACAGTGTCCGTAACTTAATTATAATCAATTTATCTTCAGGATAAACTAATTTATCATTGTTCATCATGGTTTGTGTTGCCTCGTCACTCAGTTTGCTTAACAACATGTTATTTAAATTAATACCCTGATTTGCTGCATGCTTTCATCAACATCACTTTTCCCATGAGAAATGGATTTGCCTTTCTACTTGTACCTTAAGAACAATGAGGTAATGTGAGCCTTGCCAACTAACGTTTATGCTTATGTATGCAAAACACATAACACTTATTAATTAAAAAAGTTATCAATGATGCAGTATGATTTGAAAGAGTCTCTCTCATGCTAGTATTTAATTTCAGGGAAAGGAAAAAAAATACACCAAAAAGGTGTATTGTTATTCAAAGAGAGAACTTCTATGGTTATTCATTGCACAACAAGATCAGACTACGCCAAAATATCATACTCACAAACATCAACATTATGAAGTTTTTGGTTTTGTTATATGAAAAATGCCTTCTTAATTTTTTTTGTGATCCCTGTAACATGAAAACATGAATTCTGTCCTTCCATCAGGACCTAGACTCCTTGATTTCTGAAAAGAAGTGTACTCAATTTCCTGAACCTTCCCTCCAAAACTTCAAAGAAAACAGGATAAAGTTTCACAAGCTGGAAGTCTCTTTCTGAACTCCAAATACCTCCCATTTTCAGCGGGGTTGATACAGCATGTTAGCCCTGCTCACTGGATGTGGGTACCGCCTGAGGGTCCCACAAGCACATGTATCAAAGCAAACAACTAAGAAGTTAGAGAAAAAAATTTTGGTTTAAGCCTTTAAAAGGTTCATTTCAAATATAAGCAAAGATACTCACAGTAACACCTACTGCTTTTGAGTGTCACTACACACTCCAGTACACCAGTGAGTTTTGCACAGTCAGCAGCAAGCTTTTCACACTGGAAGCTCTGAGACAAGAGCTACAGGCACCCTCATTTGTTACACATGAAGCCCTTGAGCCCTCCTTAGTTCACAAATTACATGCGTACAGTTACAAAGGGGTACATCGTTCTTCACTAGAGACAGCATAAACAGAAGGTCATCAATATCATTAATACTCCAAGGATAATAGTTTAGACTTGAGTTCATAAGAGGACATTCGGAACAACCAAAAGGGGGTAACCGACTGACAAAATACAAGTCCATTCTTTCACCAACATAAAGAAATCATGTTACCAACACTAGCAGGAAAAAAAAAAAAAATACTAAAGGATCAATGTGATCTTCAGTTTAAAAAATAATAATAAAAAAAAAACAAACCAACAAACAAAAATCAACAAAAAACATTCAAGCAGATGCAGTGCTTAAATAAAGCAATCCTTTGAATTAGGGGAACATCAAACTACTGTTTATTTAACATAGAGCCTGTTCCCAAAGCAGGACTCAATTTAACACACTCAAAGCTTCCACCCTGTTACAGGAACATACTGGCGTTCCCCACCTTCACCATTGCCTGCCTTTTTAAATAAGGATTACTTTATTCAGCAAAGAAGGAGCTCTGCTCTTCTTCCACAACAACCCTGTGAAACACTGTACAATGAAGTACAAGCTGCAGCAGAGATCTGAAAATTCAAGCCCTCAACTTTCCATGATCTTGTACAAATACATCTTACTTAGATGCAACGTTGGGAGCTAACAGACTGACTGCGTGCTGATGGCAGGAAATTTGGAGCCAGGTCTCCCAGGTTTCATTTTAGGCAGCTTTTGATTTGCTATGTGATATTAGGCAAGTCACTTCCCATTATTTATTTATAAGTTACATCTAATCATCTAGAAGGCCTAATTAGCTCATCTGGAAAGTGATTTGAAATGCACAGATGAAAGATAGTGTGTATTTCTCAACTCTTGTCATCTGTGCCAATAAAATACTTATTTCACAACAATTAGATCTAATTGTATTTTTGATAGCTGCTGCGTCATCCCTAGAAATTCCAGCTCTGGAAGTCACAAATAGAAAGACTCATCAGGATGTAATGTTAATGAAGTGGTATGTGAAACATCTATAGATAAGGTTAATAATCTAAAGGCCTTTTTTGCAATCACTCAACATGTAGGGAAACTTTTTTCCCAGTTGGGTTTCCACTCAAATAGAAACTTAAGAGATTTATTTTTAAGCTGTTTCCCATCTCTATCACATTATAAGCATTTCCAGCACTGTTTTAGGTTTGTCTGACGAAAAATTAGACTAAGAAACTAAATCTAATCTTAAGATTGACTAAAATGTTCTAGAAAGCTTTAGTAATTATGACTTACTACTTCATGTAAAAGTCCTGCATTCACTTTCTGAATATTGGCAAAACATTAACAGGACCCTCACATCAGACAGAAAGCTCGACCTTGGGACAGGGACTGGGCGAGATGGGCTGGAGTAAAATGGAGACCGAGAAGGCAGTATGAAGCACTATGGGGGTTACACATCCCATGCTGTAAGTCAGGAGCCAGCCAGGAGAGATTCCAATAGACCACTGACAGGAGAAGAGAGGCTTCCTCAACTCAACTGCTCTTTCTGACTGAGTCGAGTATTCTGTCTCTACAGGATGTTTCAGCCAAAAACATACAAAATTATGCAGGAAACAGCTATGGAATAATCAATTCAGCATGCAAATCTCTTGTTAAAGACATGAAAGTTAAGCACACACATCCTAAAACACATACACCCATCTGTTAAGGCTTTTTTACGTTCTAATCCTGACTACTTTTAACCAAGTATTTTTTCCTTCTCTGTATGACATGGGATTTCAAAATAAGCCCAAATTTCAGTGTTCATTTTGACTGTAAGCATTCTGTGGCCCAAATCACCTCAATCTTGTGCATATGTACTGTACACACATCAGCCTAATGGGTTCCCAGCCTTAGTCGCATTCTACCACTCCTAGAGTAAAGAAATTCAAATGTAAAACTAAGTATAGTCAGCCTACTTGGCATTTTTTTTAAAGCCAAATTTTAAATAACACAAAACATACTATTTTAAATAAGAAAACAGCGCAACTTTTAATATAGCATGACCAAGACAAAGTCATATGGTTTACAATTTCCTTTGGATGAGGGCCCATCTCAACACTTCATTCACTCATTCAAAGAAAAAAACCCTCTTGCTTCGATTTACTCTGTCCCCAGTTGCTGCTGGTAAACAGATCTGCTGTCAGCTTCTTGGAAGATGATCTCCCACAGAATCAGGGAGGGGCTGCTATTGAACAGGGAGGTGGCTGCTGCTGCAATCACAGCTCTCAAAGTAGCAGAGAAATCCGTCTCCATCAGCAAGTGAAAATCAGGACAAAGGAGGGGGTGAGGCAGGGGAACCTGTGACTAACTTGATTACACAAATGGCTACAGACATGGTCAAACCAGCTAACCTTCTTTGTACCTTTCTGCTCTGTACTTCTCCATACTTCTGTTGCTTATGTTTCCCATCATGTTACCCCAAAGAAGAAAAAGGAAAGTAGGTATTTTTATCGGATACAACCCAAGTGGAAAATACATAGTTTTTCCCTCCCTTGCTAGACTCCATGGTCTCTCATTCCCTTATTTCAACTACATCCACGTTTTCTTACCAAGCCACATGTTGGGGAAAACACTGCTGCTATTCAAGTTGTTGGTCCTACTCAGAACACAGTTTTGGCAAGATGAATAATTGTCCTCATTATTATTCCATTTTTTTTTTTTTTTTTAAAAAAGACCTAAGAACAGCTTTTATAAAAAAAAACACTGCATGCACACCTGCCCACTACAGCATAAGTGTGTTATATTTCTCATCAGTGATGAGTGATCAGTACTTCTTTCAAACACAGATATTAAGGAGACAGTACTTAATTCTCTGAATTTCTCAGAAGATGCAGCAGGAGCCAGTTACAGCCAAAGAAAATTAAAATTAAATGTGGTAATCTGCATGAAATTTTCTGTACAGAAGGGACACAGAGTAGGGACAGGGGTGTTAAGTAAATGTGAAAAGTTCGGCACACCTCTGGGGCCTTATTTACTATGCCTGCACCCTACTCCATCAGCTACGTTCTCTTTCTATCCTGTCATACCACAACACTCAACGTCTGTCGCCAGCTCATCACAACCTCCAAATATCAGAGGCACATCCCCAAACTTACTGAAGTGATGCAAATTCAATAGCCCCTCACTTTTAAACAGACAACATAACAAACACGAGAAATAAGAAGTTGAAAATACACCTGACATTAAATTCTTGGGTACGGTCACTATTCAAAGTTACATGCATGAATAAATGGTCCATAACTCATTGGGCAGAGCAGACAAGAAGAGAAGGGAGAGTCTTCAAAACACTTGGTGCCTCTTAACTGCAGGACTCAGAAACACAGTACGTAACACACGACGTGACTCATGCTTCCATGTCACTTGCACAGGTAGATACTACCAGCACTCCTGTCACACTAACATGATGCTCAGCCTCCTAAGTAGTCAGGGAAATAAGGCCATCAGACCATTCCATGTCCCTTACTGCCATGCAACCCTACTAGGAGTAGGTGCAACTTTTATTTCTTCTTCTTCTTTCATGCTGTAGAATATGCCTGAAGGTTATAAACTAATACAGATGTACAAAAATCTGGATGCTTTTGTATCTGCTACCTTAACAACACCTACCATCAAAGAATAGCATTTTCAAAGAAAAACTTCTGTCTTTGCCATCTTATCAGACACTCGAGATGTTAGCCAAAAGGCAAAAGTAGAATATGGTGCTTCTCTGTGATGTGCATAAAGTATAACCCTGCAACATGAGCAATCCAAACATCACAGATGTTTGTTTCTGTGTACTAGTCTGAAAGTAACACCTATTAAAAATTGCTAACATGCTCCCATTGATTAAATCGAGAAGAGTGCAAGAAAGTACTCTTGTATGCAGATAAAATTGTTTTAAATAATTAAACAGTATTTCACAGTTTGTAAGTGGTTACCGGTAGCAGAGGAAAACTAGTTATTTTGTCAAAAATATATATTTTTACCTGATATCTTACAAAATAACAGGGACATGGACTTCTATGCTTTTAGCTTACAAGCAGCAAACACTGGCTGGATGGCTGGGCCCAAAGAGTTCTGGTGAATGGAGTTAAATCCAGTTGGCAGCCGGTCACAAGTGGTGTTCCCCAGAGCTCAGTACTGGGGCCTGTTCTCCTTAATCTTTATCAACAACCTGGATGAGGGGATCAGTAAGTTTGCAGACAACACCAAGCTGGGCAGGAGCCTTGATCTGCTTGAGGATAGGAAGGCTCTACAGAGGAATTTGGACAGGCTGGATTGATGGGCTGAGGCCAACAGTATGAGGTTCAACAAGGCCAAGTGCCAGGTCCCACACTTTGGTCACAACAACCCCATGCAGCTCTACAGGCGTGGGGAAGAGTGGCTTGAAAGCTGCCCGGCAGAGAAGGACCTGGGGGTGTTGGTGGACAGCCAGCTGAACATGAACCAGCAGTGTGCCCAGGCGGCCAACAGCATCCTGGCTTGTATCAGGAACAGTGCGGTGAGTAGGACTCGGGAAGTGATCCTCCCCTTGTACTCGGCACTGGTGAGACCCCACCTCAAGTACTGTGTTCAGTTTTGGGCCCCTCACTACAAGAGGGACATACAGGTGCTGGAGCGTGTCTAAAGATGATCAACAAAGCTGGTGAGTGGTCTAGAGCACAAGTCTTCTGAGGAGCGGTTGAGGGAACTGGGCTTGTTCTGTCTGAAGAAAAGGAAGCTGAGAGGAGACCTTATTGCTCTCTACAACTACCTGAAAGGAGATTGTAGTGAGGTGGGGGTCGGTCTTTTCTCCCAAGTAACAAGTGATAGGATGAGAGGAAACAGCCTCAAGTTGCACCATGGGAGGTTTAGCTTGCATATTAGGCAAAATTTCTTCACCGAAAGGGTTGTCAAGCATTGGAACAGGCTGCCCAGGAAGTGCTTGAGTCACCATCTCTGGAGGTATTTAAAAGACGTATAGACATGGTGCTTAGGGACATGTTTTAGTGGTGGACTTGGCAGTGTTAGGTTTATGGTTGGACTTGATCTTAAAGACCCCTTCCAGCCTAAACGATTCTGATTCTATATACACTGCTGTGTCTGAATCCCTATATGCAGTAACAAAAGCAGGAAAATTACTTAAGAAATGTGAACGGGTTGTAAATGGTTCTGCATTTCTCTCAGGACTATGGCACCCTTTTTACCCAGGCCAAATACATTTTTCACTGCTGCAACACCAAACAAAAATATTCCTCTTGCTTGCATTTTTAATTATTAGCTCAACTGGAAATAAACTAGTTGTATTACAATTGCCAAATAGACATTGGTTAAATAATTACACAACAAATTTTTGCTTTTTCATAAACTTAAAACTTTTCAAACAAGTTTTTCCTCCCTTTCTCATACCACAATATAACTATTTTTAAAAAGTATACAACTTTTCTGCAACAGAAAAAAATGGAAAAAGATCATTTTGTGTCTGTTTCCACATTAATATTCAGGGAATTAAAAGATACATGACCCGCAAAGCACTTCAATGACATATAATCTATATTTTAGTTACTATTTCACTAATTTAACATCAGCTACAGTTAAAACAGAAACAAAAAGTTCACTGTGTTCAAATCAGTTGGCATTGTTGTGACAAGTGGACTGGGTGGAAGACGACTAATCACCTTTTCTCTTTTTATAAATGATTCTGCAACAGCTTAGTACCTCCACCATGATGTCAAGCTGTCCTGTCAGCGGGTATTGCTGCCACTGAAAAGTTTTCTCTTCTCAGGAGAATCTTGTATGACAGAGACTTCTTGCCTGCTCCTTCACCATCCCATTTCTACACTACACCACAGAATGGCAAAGCCAGCTGCTAAAATAAACCCACAGAGTAAATTGAAGCTTTTTCGAATGGCCCTCCTGTGGCTCTGGAACACACCAGGCAGCAGCTCAGTGAGTAGCCGGGAAGCACAAGAAGGGCTGAAAGACACTTTTGCACAGTCCCAGTAAACCACACTGCTAGTGCTTCTCAGCTGTCTGAAAACACGTTAAGGCTACTGGGGTAAGGTGAACACAAGGCAGAAATTAAATAGACTGAAGAAGCAGTATTTAAAAAAGCTGCAATGCTGTATCAGAACTTAGCCCTATGGTAATACATTGTTCCCAAAGTTTCTTCAGTATTTATGGAACTATATAGAATATAATATTTATATTATATTTATAAAAATAATGCACGAGAAGGAAGCTGCTCAAGACATCAAGTCTAGTCTCCTGCTACCAGAGCTGCAACAAAATATAGTACTTTCCTCAAGCTGGTCAAAGCACATTTCAAAGCTGTTCAAATTCTTGTCCCCTTCACTATCACGAGCAGATTTACAACTACACTGCTAACTGATGACATAACCAATTCTAATTTCCACAATAAGCGTAAGTCACTTTTCAACCTAGCTGGTATTTTTTTTGTACTGTCAGACAAGTTCAGCTTGTACTTCACCTCTCCTGCACAGGGAAACACCCTGTGTTCCTAACCCTTTGTATCTTTAACTTGGTACAGTAAACAAGCAAGTGTCTTTCAGCCTCCTCTCAAAAGAGAGGCTTGGTGCTCCTGGCAATACTTGTAGCTCCTCTTTAAACTAATTTCTTCCTGATATATATATATATTTTTTTTTTTTTTTAACAACACACTGTTGATTTCCCACCAAATTCTACACAAACTGTCAAGAGTGCCTTATGAGATGGCATTCAGACTTCTCTCTTTTATCTGTGATATGTACCTCTTCTAAAATCACATTTTCATTTTACCCACAGATGTCTCAGCCCTCTCCAAGAGACTAGCCTATGCAACACTATTTCCCATTTCCAAATGATGACCTACAACCACTTTAGAAAATAAACTTTTGTTATTAGAACCTAAGCGCATGACCTTGCACTCTTTACTACACTGTTCAATGACATTTTCCGTTGGGTCAGTCTTCAAGGGCATTCAACTCCTTTAGCACACTTCACTCCTCTGTATGGATGTCTGATGATACAAAAGGAGGAACTTCCACACTATCAAATCCTTAAGCGACTCCAAACCTATCTTATACAGAACTGCATTTTTATTACATATTTGAAATTTCTGCATTATAGTTTGTAGGAGGTAAGAAGCTGATTATTTTTTTAAAAAGAGAGAAATCACCTGTCTAGCATAATTTCCCACAGGATTATTTATTAATACATATTTCAGAGTGCAAAGCCCAAGACCAGCTTGAAATGTTTGGCATTTTACATTTCTCAGATTGAAAAAGGCAAGACTCCTAAATGTTACGTCCCTAGTCTTACAAGTACTTATTCAGATATTTAACTTCAAGCATGCGAGCAGTGCAGGAACTAAAACACCTGCAGAAGTGTTTGCTGGATCTAAGCCTAAAGCAGAAAACTGCTTTAAGTTTTTTAAGGGATTTAAGATTCCTGGGGTTTTATTCCTGGCTCTTATTAAGAGCTCTCTTTGCAATGTTTTGTACTGGACTTGGTTATATTTCTCCCATCTGTAAACAAGAAATATAATCAATCTATAACAGAGGGAGATTTTAAAGCTTAATTGAATGGTATTAAAGTGCTTTGAAATCTTTAGATGAAAGGTGCTACATAGGAGTGAAACAGCATTATTGCTATTTTCATTTCTCTAGCAGATCTTAATAGTAAATATTTCTTTCACCCTCCTGCCCTGTATATACTAGAGACCTGTCTCAGCAAGAACCATATAAAGCTACAGGTTGGGCTCAGGAGATGCTAAAATACTTAGCCAGAGCAGACAGACTTCACTGTATATGAACTGTTATTTTCTTAAGATCAATCCTATCAACAGATGAGCTAATCTAGAGCAATCTATAACATAATTAAGTTCTCTTTCCTACCTTAACTTGGAAAGCTACAATAGCGCCTTCTGAACATAAATAAATATTAAATCGTATTTGATGATTTCATTAATAGTCAGAGTTCTGATCGACATTGACCAAATTTGTTCTCTTTCAAAACTGCTATAGAAAAAACGCTGATATTTACCAAGAAGCAACCAAGCAGTATTTCACGCTTTTGTTCAAGCATTGTTCACGCATATTGTTTTACGGCTTTCTAGACAATGACTTAAGCACAAAATACCTCTTTTTCTAGTTAAACTTGCCCAACCTTGCAGCAGAAGCAAGCAGCTGAAAGAGCAAAGCCAAATGCATGGCCAGGAGGTTCACCTCCACCTTATTCTTATACACTGACGTGCAGGTGACTCCTGCTACAACTGCTGCCCACATGCAGGAATCAGCATGGGTTACGAGTACAGCCTTCATATGTGGTCCATTCTTCCTCAAGGAAGACAGCATGTTATAAAGTGTCCCATGGATCTAGCCCATGAACTACCAGCTGGAACACATCAATGTATTAACGCAAGTTAAAAAGCCACCAGCCCTTCAAATGCTAAAATAACAAGAAAAAGATGACAAGTAAAGAAAAAAAAGCAAGGCACTGTACCCAAAACAAGTAACAGCTTGCATCAAACCTCTATTTCATCACAATAAACCTATGGCAAAAGACACAACTGATTTTTTTAACCACTGTGAATGAAAACAAGATGCAACAATTTTCTAGACTCACTAACATCAAAAGGACTCTTTTATGGTCTCTATATTTGATCAATATTTCTACATTAATTGGAAAGGCTCCGGTTATTCCACAGGTTTTTTCCCTGGAGCATAAAATCAATTCTTCAAACAGAACTCATCATCATTCTTCCAAAGATTTTAAAGCCAGAACTGGCTATACTACACTCAGAGTATTTTGCTTGCTTGTTTGCAATAGGTTAAGAACTTTGAGGACCTGTTGAATCTTCTCTCATGGTTAGGGGCACCTACAGTTTTTTCTTCACCTTCTTAAGCTGGTCCTCTGCTTTCACCACATTTGTAAGGAGGCGGGGTTTTTTTAATTTTCTGTCAAGTCTGGCTGAAACTGGCCAGAAGTTCACAGGCAGTTTTGCATGCGTATTCACAAGCACATGCACACATATGACCCTATGTCTTTGATTACAGGAACATGAGTTCAAACTATGAAATTGAAGATTGGGGAATGTAGCTCTTGGAAAACAAAAAGGTATCAAAAATAGTGAAAACCCTTCTACCCATTCCAATGCTTACCTATGTTTTTCACCTTTAGAAACTTGATATACAACTTTCAGTCCATTTACCATCATCCATTTCATACAATGAAAGTACACAGCACCAGTGAGTGGGATAGATCAAGCTACCAAATAACGCCCAGAGTCAGGTATCAGCAAGCTAGTCATGAAATCAAACCCATTTTGCAAACAGACCTCTCTACACAGATCTCTCTCTCAGGGTTGAGTTCCCTCATTTCTTGTTCTCATTTTCTAGCTAGCCCTCAGTATTGGCAGGAAGAGAAGACATCCATCCTAGTTTTCAAAATCTTGTGCTCACTGCTAAGCCAGTGTATCCAAAATGCTTTAATAACACTTGCAAGCCTAAAGAGATTAAACTGACTGCTCAGATGACACGTTTTTCTAAGTATTATTGACTGGTTGATCTACAGAATTACATTTACAGACACTACAGAAAATTCATTCCTGGCTTTTGGTCATAGGAAACATGCCAAAACACTAGTCATCTCCCAAAGCATAAGCCCCCATCAGTTGCAGGGTGTGATTAAACATTTAGAGAATGCTGTCTGCCATTCAGAACACATTTCCAAGATCAGCCAGTCATTCTTCACATTCATAGATATGAAAGCACTGCTGCACATTGAGAACTTGGCTTTTGTCACAGTTTAAATAAAAAAACAACAAAAAAACAAAAAACAAACCATGATCAAAATACTAGAGCAGTTAATCCCTGGAAGGCCTTGTGAACACATTCCTTGACATGTTTGATAAATATGGAAATAGTGAAAACGTTCTGACTTGTTAAACTTGCAGTCTGTCTAATGCATTTCTTGGCCCCGGCATGCACAGACTGCTGACTTGGCACACCCAGAGGACCTTTGCTCACCTTTCTCAATAGACCCATGCTGATAAGTCTGAGTTTCCCCAAGAGCAGAACAAAGTCATGCTTATTAAAATGTTTACTCAATTCATAAAGTAGAGCAGCTCTCTCGTGAAAATAGATGTCAGAGCAAGAGGAAAATCTGTACAGGCACATGTATACAACTATAGATGATAAAAGAAATTAAACCTGAATTTGAATGACACTCACTGTTTAAAAACAGACTAGGCTGAAATATCTTTAGGTTTTATGGAACATCAACCTCTCAAGAATATCACCTGCTTATGCACGCTGATGAAAGAGACTGTGTTAACAGAAAGAAGCCAACTGTATAAAATTTAACTCTGTTATCATTTTTACCCTACTGTACAATTCACCAGCCATGGGTTCATATGACAATGAACAAAACGTGTCCAGACATCTTAGAATGTTACCTATAATTGATTTTGCATAAATATGCATTAATATATTTATCAGTTTTTAGAATATTACAGTATGCATGAGTTCTACAGTATCTTTTACCTTGCCACACCCAATTTACTTTTCTATACTCAGCACAATAGATTGCTTCAGCCGCAGAAATAAGAGATAGTAATATAAAAGGTGTGGGAGAGAAAACTCAAATGCCTACATGCTACTTACTACTAATTATTTTGAAAAAAGAAACAACCAACCACATATTAATGTAAGTTCTGCAAACTAAGCCGTTTTCCACAGGACCTGTCAAGATGGTTGATTGTGTCAGCCTAGCTTTCAGCTGTCCTATTTGAAAAACAAAACACACTTTTGACACTTATAGATTATGTGCTTTTGAAAGGTATGACACATTCACGGCACTTCAAAATGGAAAATTGTTTCCGTGAGACAAGATAATGTTAGTTAAAGGATTACGCACAATCTAGTCACTTATCCAGTCAATGTCTGAAAAAATAATGTTTTAACAAACTGAACTTGCACAGCTGTGTGTGTTCTTATTTACGAAATGAGAAAACCCGTTGTGTACATCATCCCAGAACCCAGACATCTGCCAATTATTATAGCCGAGATTGTGAGTTTATAATTTATAATATAAAAATATATTCATAATACTATAACTTGTATTTACAATCTGAATTATTCCCGTAGACAAGTGGCAGTGGGGTGTGAAACCAGTCAAACTCTACTTTAGCCATCTCCTCAAGATACCCCAAATTTACCCTAACATTCAGCCTTGCTCTCCCAGGAGTACAAGTTTCCTTCTTATTCATCATCTTTAGATTAAAAAAAAAAATAAAACAAAATTACATAAGTATATAACAACTTTTTGTCTTAAGTATTAATGCAGTTATGCTAATTATTAACCACATAACACTGGCACACAGTTTTGTATTAAAATGATAATTTGTATTAGAATATATTCCCAGCAGAAATTAAATATGATCAAGTACTTTTTCAAATGCTCCACAGTATTTCTGGAAAATATTTGTTTCTAATTACACATTTTCAGGGATAACCAAAACTACAAAACAGCAAACAAGCGAGGCAAAACATCACCTACAGGATTACTTAAACTGATGAGGGTTTTTTTACATACAAAAGCATGAATAAATGAGACTGAATAACACACCATAGTTTGATAATAGTAAATTCACAGGAAACCATTTAAAATACATTTGCAATAGGAGCAAGATGGAAGGACTTCAAAGTTCAAGTTTATTCTAGTTAATAATAGTGTGCAATATGGTCACAATCACTCCTGTGAACATTATGAATAGAAGGGTGCCTTTATTATTTTTAACTTAAATGCTTGGTTTTAATTTTGTGGCCTTTTATACAACAGCAAAGAGAGGCATAACAGAGCAAAGTTAGAGGAATTTGACTACATAGAAAACTGAAACAGGTCAGTTTATTTTCATTACTCAAGCCAAATTAAAAGCAAGATAAAACAAAGACAGACATGCAGATGGTTGTATTCTTAAAAATGTGTGTTTTGCCCCACCAAACCACAATTTTCTTAGCTGCACTAAAGAGACCATCCCTACTGCTCAAAATTCTACTCTTTAAACATAAAAAAAACAGTAGAGAAGAAAGAGAAGAAAACACAGGAAAGGAGGGTCAACAAGATGAGGCAGTAAGATGGAGATCACCTGATGGGCAAAAACATTTTAAGATACACAATATAATCTATTCCTGCTTACTCAAGCATCACTGAAGAAGCAACTCAGAACCGAAACACCTAAAATCAGAGGTGATTCTTTGTATTTAAAATCCAGGATGCTCTTTGAAATAGACATAATAAACTTCAGAAATATAGTCTGCAATTATATTTCTATAACAATCAGTTATATAAACTGCATCATGCAAATAGACTACTGTTTTCTGGAAAATATGAGAACTAATGTAATCAAAACCAACATGTCTTATTTTCATGAAAATGTTCAATCAAATCTAAACAAAAATATCTATCTATGGATACCTCAAGATCTTCCTTTCCATATGAAAATGTACAGAGAATGAAAAGAAAAAAGATGTTCATACGTTCAACTCTGAACAAGTTCCCACTCTAATTCTATGTCAGGGTGATAGTGTCCAAGCAGGTAAGCAGGACCATAAAACAAAATAACTGCCCTCTGATTTCAGCCTATTGCTCACTCCTGTGAGCTTTCTGCAGTTCTGAGCACCAGCAGTGAGCAGCACACATCAAGTTCTCGCCCTTTCCGAGCACTGTTCTATTGCAGTAACACAATTTTGCACTGTAAACCTATTATGGACACACTCTCTGATGGTGTGTTAAGTGGTGACTGACTGTGATCACAATGTTACAAGGAGTCAGAACTTGTAAAACTTATTTCATATTCTGTCAAGAAAGACTGCCTGTTTCAAAAGATGGAAACCACATCTGCTCTTTTTTTTTTTTTTTTTTACAGCTATGGTTTATATTTTTTATGAAAAAAAGACTAAATTTAATTAAAAATTTAAAAATGTGACCCAAGGAAGATTTGCTTTATATTACTCCCACGATTTCCTTAGATAATTTTGTACTTGTTTACACTACACTTTTACCACCTTTATGATATGTCAGATCCAGTGCTAGGATTACATTAAAAAGATCACACAAGGGTTTCAGTAGAACATTTATTTTTTTTTTAGTAAGAGACAGTTCATTTGCCTGACATTCCTGGAGATGAATTTGTACGTACAAAGGATCTGGTACAACAGAGGCAATTGTAAAGCTGTTCATCCTTCCTCTCCCTGTCTCCACATTGCCCAAGAGAACCACCTTTACAGAGCATAAGAAATAAAAGTCTTCAGATTGTGTAGTGAAATATATTTTTACTTATTTTCTGATCTCCAGAAGCTATCAATGAAGGTGCCAGCTATTGCTGACTGTAACAGGCTTGTTTGACAACTGTGCAATATTAAACTTGAGAGACACACATGCTATGAAGCAGCTTGTAACATTAAGAGAGCCAACTTCAAAAGCAGATTTATACTCTCTCTCTCTTCTGACTTTCATTCAGAGTGGCAAGAACCTGCTGCAGAGAATAAAAATAAAAGACCACAGCCTGGTCTGGTTTATAGATTATAAAAGAGTCAGCATTGTATTTGCATAATTTTGCATCATTGCTGACCCTAATTTTAGGACAGCTTAAGTAATCACTGAAACGTACACAGCATCAGAGGCAAGCCACAGATTACGTGTAAACTCAGGAAAGCAACTACTAGTTTGCAAATATTTGATCATAGCACTACCTGTCTACAAACAGGGTAAAAAGTAAAAGGAATATGCACATTGTGAGGCTTTTACAATTACAACAAATAAATCTACCAGTTCAACTTGGAAAAAGTTCAAGCAGCAATGTAAACTTTAAGTCGGTTGCACAGGGACAAGTAAAACCAGCGTAAACAGAAAATTTGCCCTGCAGTTGGTGATAGGCGGTACATAAGCCCAATGCAAGTGCAATGAGTTCCACGTTACTGGGGAGAAAAGAGAACAAGCATTTTGAAATAGCAAAGAAAAAAATTCATTATTGTTACATTCCTAGAAGTATATTCTAGATATGGAACCAGATTCCAGTGAATCCGATTATACTATTAACTTGAACATTAACAAAAAGATATGTGAACAAATATTCAGCAATTCACACCACATGATTACAAAGGCAATTCGTATGCCAACCATCAGGGCATAAGTAAATGCAAACACAAACAAAAGCCTCAGAGAAGAGAACAAACATTGCAAAATAGCATAGTTAAGTAAAAATAAACATGGAAGGAATAAAGAGGTAAAGTTTAAAAAAATAGAGACATAAAAAACTCCACCAAGACCGATACCCCATAATGCGACACCTATATAAATATAGAAAAACATTCAGAACTCAAGCAAAGATACAGGGTTTCATAAAAGACCCAAGTATTTTACACTTACATTACGAAAAGCAGAATAATGCATTATGAATGCAGATATACATATTTCATTTACAAAGGAGAAAGAAGAAACCCTTTTCATGCATGCATTGAAAGATGCTACCCTTGAGCCATTAATTCACTAAGTATTAAGTATTTATGAATGGTCTACGTGCAAATACAAAATCAACATATATCTAAGTGAAAAAGAGAACCAAAAGAAAATAAAGTAGAAGGAAAATATAGAGCATGGAAGGACGAGATCAAAAACCTCCAGATAACTGATTTTGAGACTGAGCTATACAGACCACCCAACAAAGAAAAGCTTTTGTTATAAGGAAAGCGAAAACTGTAGCCTTCGATTTACACATACTAGAATCCTTGTCACAAGCAGGGACACACAACTGGGTACCAACTGATCCATCACTTTTTTTTTCTTTAGATACGATTATGAAAGAGGTGTTTCTTGAGGACAGAGACAAGGTGGCTACAAGAGGACACATTCCCTACAAGGCCTAAATTACCTACCTAAATTAGGCTAGACCATTTATAAGAATTGAGCAAACCCAAATACACATGGAGGGTCTTAAGTGGCATAAAATCTCTGCTTTACCTTCTCTCTCAGAAGTCTTTCTCCAGCTTGAGAGACAATTCTGCAAGTGAAACAGCCCACCAGAGAGCAAACCTTCTGAAGGATGGAGAGTATGGAGGACAAAAGTTGAAAGATCTGAAACCTGTACTGACATCAAGGGTATTAACATTTACCCAGCAAAGGCAGCTACGTTTTCTATACAGGCTTCAAATGAAGCACTGAAAGCTGTTCAGATATGAAGTTATAAGACTGAGTTGCAATCTGAAACATTTCCTAGACGTTTTTCAGCTCTTAAACTGGCTGAAAAAGTGTACATGTAAGTAAAAAAAATATAATAGTGTAAATGGAGGCTCTAAATACACCAGTATTTTTTTCTTTCTCCATGAGTGTAACTTCAAAGCATAAGCAGATCATAAGCACCACCAACAGTGTCCAGAACACAGCCTACAACACTCACACCAAGGAAACAAGTAGCTCTATCAAGAAGTACACCTAGTGAAGTCAAAACCATACAGTTGGTGGATGACACAGAGCACAACTGTATGATTCACATTCCTAACAAAGATATTGGTTGGCTTGGAAAGAGTAGCGGTTCAGAAGAAATAATATTGTTATCTATTATTATCAGGTTATAGCAGCTCCATGAGCACCAGCAAGATTAAGAGCAAGACGAAAAGTAATAGCAGAAAAGAAGTCCTGAATGGTATTTGAAATTATTAACTGGCATTAAGACCATAGTTTAGTCAAAAATAAAACAAAACAAAAAAAAGCTATGAACTTTGGTAAAGAGTCCACTGCAGAGCAAATTGCACATAATTATAAGAAATGGCATCTCATACATATTCCAGATCATAGAAGGGAGACACAGTTTAGTAACTAGCTGTAGTATCTCAAGAAGGTATCTGAGAAAATGCTTAAGGACAGAAAGAAGCAACTTAAAAAAAAGAAAGGCAAAAAAACAGGCTGACATAAAAGTTTAAGTATTTTCACCAAGTTACTGTTTTCCTAGCTAGCAGAATTTCACACCTTAATTTTGTTAACAAGTCAGCCACTAGTAGAGAGGCCTTCTGTTAGAGGACTAACACAAGTTTCAACCTCTTCCAGTTTGGAAAGTTAGGCAAGCTGAAATCTTTCAATGGCCTGACTGCCTAAAACAACAAGATCACCAAACCAAAAGATCCTGTCCTAACCACCCAGCCCTATTACTCTGCAGATCTTGATAGATAGTAAACACAGTCATTATAATGCAATAACCAAAGTAATTAGACTCCCTTTGGTAGCCTGGTAACTTCAGAATCAGTTAAGACAGACAACATAGAGGCAGAACATCAGCGTACACAGAGGAGAATTGTGCAAATTTTGCATCTGCTGTGATACTGAACATTAAGTTTTTCTTCCCTTACAGCAAAACATGATCTTCCACTGCTTGACATTTCTCCTCTGGAACGACAAGACAGGGAGGCAGACAAGGAGTGCAACTTGCTAGAGAACACCCAAAAGGCCTTTGAGTACACGTGACCTCCTGATGTGTCAGAGCAGAATGGGGAAGAAGAGAGACAAGAGAAGTAGATGAATTGCTGAGTATTCTGCAAAACAGACTGAGTTAGAGCAACAGGATCAAAACGAACTGTTCCAGCAGGTACTTAAGACCAATGGACAGAAGGCAGCACATCCCAGGACCTGCAATCTCAGGTGGACTTCCCTCCATGCGTCTCACACTTCCATGGTGCAAAGGTGCTCAAATAGACTTAACAACGTAACACTACCCTATGTGCTTAGAGGGAAAGAAAACAAGAATACAGATAGTATATAATTCTGCTTCTTGTTACACCACACTGATTGGTTTTATTGCGAAGTCTATTTATACAGATGATTATGAATTCCTAGTGTACTTTGATTACTACAATAGCAGCTGGACTACTTCCTTTCTCTTAGCACTTATCTGCATTCTTGATTAAAGAGTGGTATATGAAAGCTTGTGAAACCAGTACAGGAAGATCAAACAAAAGCAATGATTTCCTCTTAGACCATTACATATAACCTGCCAACAGAAGACCAGTTAGTCTCTGACCTGCAGCAGCTGGGAGTAGCTGGATTCCAGATGGCCCAAGAAAGCTGCTTCTGTATGGCCCTTGTCTTATTTGTACCAACATGAAAAAAAATAAAAATAAAAATCAGAGCAAGTTGTTTAGGCAGCTGTGTGATAGATGACATCTCCAAACACAGGAAATTTCCAGCCACACAGTATCTGTATGATGTGGTCCCACCACTTAAGTGTATGAGATCTATCAGATCTATCCCTACAGGAATACCATAACAATTGAAACTTGAATCTGCTTCCACTACACTAAAATGTATACATACACCCTGCATGCCACTGGCACCTCAATACAACAAACCATTACAAAACACTCTATCACATCTCCTATCCTGAATCCTCAACTTGCCAAAAGAATCTTTTCAGAAAGTGAGGATTCAAGTCATTGATCAGAGGTTTACTATGTGTGTACGCTGTAGTATGGATGATTTACTGTGCTAACCAGAAGCGCAAGCACAGCCAGAACTGAGCACACACCTCACTCAGAATACTTTTATTTACAAACAAACAGCAGATTGGTGAAGTTCTATGTGAGGCTGAGAATGGTCTAGAATGTTTTCCCCGGCAACGTTCCATGAATTGTTTTGCAGTATAACTCAGATCTAAGAGTAGTTCTCCCCAAAATCCTCTTGTCAAACCTGAAGTAAGCACAGGAGTTTGGCTGCCACTGCCTTTGGGCTTGGCTAATGCAGGTACCAATATGTGCAGTAAAAGATACGTCAGGACAAGTTTTGGATAAATGATAAGACGTGGACAAATTCAGTAACAAATTTAGGTCAACAGCAGCTTAGTTTACAGCATTTTCATCTTATTTCACAGGATTTTAATGAGAAGGGCCTACATTATTTTGATATTACTATCATCTGGGGAAAATAAGCAATTTGTAAAAGCTTTCAATAAACCAACTTGTATTGTAAAAAAATATTGTCTTAGAAGCCATACACTCAAATTCTCATATACAAGGAAGCAAAATTCTTGCTATAAGTACACTGCAAGCCTCAGCTTTGTTACATTATATGAATGGCGAGACGCTCTCCAAAAGGATATTTCTCTCATATGGCACAATTATTAGCAAAATTAAAAGCTGCTGTGTTCCAAACCAGAACAAAGTAACAACAAACAAAACCAAACAGAAACCTGTTTTAAGAAGCCTCTCACATATTTCCCCCCCAGCTGAGGTTTAACAATGGATAATTACAAATAAAACCATTGTGGGATGCTTTCCTTTTTATTTTTTAATCTACCCTCTGAGGTAATGAATCACCTGTGACATAACCTACAAAAGAAAAAATTCTAGCCAAGGGACATGCAAAGTTCGGGGGTGGGGCAGGGGGGCAGCAATATTTCTAGAGGCAAGAACAACTCTGTTCTCTCTCTCTCTCTCGTTCCCAAGGCAAAGTCAGAACTTGCATAGTTTCAAGTCTCCATTTCCATCCACCTTATGATGTCTCCCTCCACCTCCTAAATAAGAGAATCGCAAACTCTGGAGAATCATGAGCATTTTTAAAATCTTTTAAGGATTTAAGCACAAGACAATCAAAATGGTCTCAACATCAGGCTTCACAAGCACCAGAGAGCAAAACAACTGAAAAATACAAAACTACTCAGAAGACGTTATGTAGCATACTAATTTATTTTGCAGTCCTAATTACAGTTTACCCTATGTGCTGCAGAAAGCAGAGACATAGTCATTCAAGCTGCATTTCACTAGCATTTTCACCTAAATCAGGTTCTCCTGCGCCCACCATTACAGTTTTAGTTTTCCGGGATCAGACCTAAAAACAAGGCTATAAAAATACAATTGCATGTGTGCAGGATGGCTCTCAACAAGAAATTATGAAATTTGTTTTCTCTTAATTCTGAAGCTTGTAATCCAAGCCCTCACTTAGTGCATGCTGCTGAAGTTCTTTTCTGAACACCAAACTACTCTTTTCTTTAGCAACTGAAACCTATGTTAAGTGCTCCCCAGCTGCTTTGCCTTCAGAATTTCTCTGTCCTGAGAAATAGATTCATCCCATTTACAGAAAGGGAATGGAGACACAGACATGTTAATGTAAAGAGTTTGGGTGCTTGTTTTGAGCCACTCAGGACTTGATTGTTCAGTTTAATATGGCATGCTTTAACATTTAATTTGTTAAAAGAACAGCCTCTACTGAATCTAGTTGTAGAAGTGAACACTTCATTTTTAATCTCACAAAACAAGCATTCAGAAAATGAGATGTACTATTAATGATCAGCTGTGAAAAATCCACTTATAATGATTTAGTCATCCTTAAGTATACTTATATATGTTTATATAACCAGAGGCATATCTGATTCTCCAGGGAAGAATTCAGCTGTCTTGATTAGGTCTTATTCACTTCAGAAAATCGATTTTTGCAACCAACAGGGCAATGAATCTTGCAAACAGTCTCCTTCACTGCAAACAGACAGGTTCCCTGAACAGATTGAGACAGAGATACCACATAAAATAGACAGCAGTGAGATTAGATTACCTTATAATACCAAAAGGGAAAATTAAGGTCAAATAGAAAAAATTTAATCTCCAATTCTCTAATTGTTGACTCTCCGTCATATTACCCTCAATAATGTTTTGATGTTTTTAAACACATTTTTACATTTGTTTTCACAGAGGTTCTTGTAAGATTATTAAAGATTATCCATTATTCTGATTCATTTGAGCTCATGGTCTAGGTATGAATAGCTGACTTTCAGGTGAAAAGCTCAATATTCCTTAACCAACAACCAGAAGACTGCTTTAGTCTGGGAGCTCTTTTCATAGTGTATCTATGGTGCTCTCTATATTTAAATTTTCTCCTTTAAAAATTTGTCAATGAACAAATATGGTTTGCACCAGTTAAGATTACTCTCACTTTAATTAAAAAAAAAAAAGCCTTTCTGCTATCTGAAGTTACTGTCTTGGCACAAAATAAAAAGATGTATACACATCTCGTGCAAGATATCAGACAAAAACACAAGCAGAAAATGAAATAACATGTTCTTCAAAGCAGGCTTGTTTCTTCTGTAATACTGGAGTGTATTGCTTTCTGACACACCAAATAACAGAAATTCCACCTGTAATTCACAATAAAGAATATTTATGTAAGAACTACATTTATTTGACATTTAACTCAAAATTTTATTACCTCGTCTCCAGTATAGCTTTGTTCTTATACGTGTGGACATAATTGCTTTAATTAGTACCAAATACTTCAGTAGATTGAGAGTTTGGAATTTTTTTAAGCTTTTATATACATAATCACACCTTGAGAATTAGAAAATTCAATCCATAAAAATTTCTGTTTCCTTTTGTACTACCATACTTCAGAGATTTTTTTCTGCAGGCTGATTTATGAGTTCAAAGCAGCAAAGGCAGCAGTTGAATTTACTCACTTACAAGCACTGCAAACACACTTCAGGCCAATAAAGCAGACTATGAAGCTCCTAGCAGCAACTCAAGAAAGTTTTGTGTATTTGTCTTTAAACTAAAAAAAAAGGCAAATAATGATAGATAAGTATAGACATTTATGCACAAGTGAAAAAGTTGGTCTCATTTTAAACATTACCTGTTTCATAGAATGGTTTGGATTGGAAGGGACCTTAAATATCATCTAGTTCCAACTCCCTCACCATGGACAGGGACACCTCCCACTTAGACCAGGTTACTCAAAGCCCCATCCAACCTGGCCTTGAACACTTCCACTGATGGGGCATCCACAACTTCCCTGGGCAACCTGTTCCCATGTCCCACCACCCTCAGAGCAGAGTTTCTTCCCGATATCCAGTCTAAATCTACCTTCTTTCAGTTTAAAACCGCTACCCCTCATCTTGTCACTACACTCCCTGATAAAGAATCCCTCCTTTCCCTTTAGATACCAGAAGGCCTCCCTGGAGTCTTCTCTTCTCCAGGCTGAACAACCCCAACTCTCTCAGTCTGTCTTTATAGGAGGGGTGCTCCAGCCCTCTGATCATCTTTGTGGCCCTCCTCTGGACCCACTCCAACAGGTCCACGTCCTTCTTACGTTGCGGGCCCCAGAGCTAGATGCAGTACTCCAGTTGGGGTCTCACAAGAGAAGTTATCATCAACGTATTCCAGGAACCTCCTGGATGGCTTATGCCCTGTTGTGTTGTCCCTCCAACAGATATCAGGATGGTTGAAGTCCCCCATGAGGACCAGTGCTTGTGAACATGAGGCTCCTCCTATCTCTCTATAGAGGGCCTACATCCACTCGGTCTTCCTGGTCAGGTGGCCTCTAGCAGACTCCCACTGTAACATCACCTGCCCCTGCCTTCCCTTTAATCCTGACCCATAAGCTCCTGGTCAGCTTCTCATCTATCCCCAGACAGAGCTCCATGCACTCCAGCTGGTGACTGACATAGAGGGCAACACCCCCTCCTTCTCTTCCCTGTCTGTCCTTCCTAAAGAGCCAGTATCCTTCCATTCCAACATTCCAGTCACAGGAGCCATCCCTCCATGCCTCCATGATGCCAGTAAGATCACAGCCCTGCAGGTGTGCACGTCTCTAGCTCCTCTTGTTTATACCCCATACTTCATGTGTTTGCATAATGGGCAATTTAAGTTGGCATTTAAGGCATTTAAGTTGGGCCCCTGATGAAGCTTACTCACTGGCATGAGGGCATTCGACACTACAACTTCATACTGCATTTTGTCTCGCTGCTAACCTGAGACTCAAATCTTGTGACATTCCCAACTATTTCATCCATGCTGGGTCTGACACTGACTCATTTAGTAAGCATTGGAGTAATCGTATACTCTCCATGCTTTAGCTACCTATCCACAGAATATTTTATATCAAACAGATTTTTAAAGGAACTTTTATTTGCCATGTGCTTTGAGACTTGAAGATAAAATATGCTTTCAGAACATTTAAAGTCTTGCTTGATGACAACCTCAGGACCCATATTGTCTTCCTGTCCACATGAGTTCAAGTATTATTATCCCTACATTTCACTAAACTCTGCAAGGAACAAAAATCAGGCCAGTGTCCTGTGACTTACATTACCTTGTGGTGCCTCTCCAGCTGATGATACAAACAAACTTTGCTGTGGCCACACAAGGATCTGAAAGCTTGTTTGAAAAGCATGTGGTCTTCAAGGGCTAAGAGTATCTCCAGGTGTCTGCATAGATATGTATGTTTGTTTACTGAGATTCGAGACAACTCAAAATGATTGATAAAACATTTAGCATTTAGAACCTCCAGTGTCAACACTTTGCAAGAAACCTTGTATTATTCTTGGCAAGAAACTGTGGAAACTGGTAAGAAAATAGTCAGGATACCTTTGGATGTCAGTGAACTGGAATTTTTCACGGAACAGCTTCTCTTGTAAATTTTTCTGCACCTAGTCTAATCAACAAAATTTGCAGCTGTTAACAGGTTGTGCTTCCATATGCTACCCCATATAAATACATTTCTTAATCAAGACAGAAGCTAGTTCAGAGTCCAATTGTTTTAATTGGACTTGGTACAAAAATAGCATAAATAATAAAGTTAACCATCAAAAGAAGTACAATCAAGTGTAGGTTGCAGGAAAACTGCTTTCCTCTGACTTAAGACTGTGTAAGCACAAGGGCAGAGGAGGTTGCTCAGCTTTGCTCACATACACAGCATAGACAACAGCTGCAGTTTAGGCTCTCTGATCTCAGGAGGAATATACTTCCCCTCATTTAGGGCCAAGTAATTGGGGTCATGGTGGGTGGAACACATTTAAGATACTTTCAGCAAAATTTGAGGTAATTACTGTAACCTTACTGGAATACACTGCACAGTCATAGTACACAAAACATCTTTATAAAGGATGTTCTTTCAGCAAGTTGCTTTGGATTATTTCAGAGGCTTCACTTTGTTAGTCACATTTCTCATCGCCTGCAACCTCCACCCCATTTAAAAAAAAAAAAAAAAAAAAAAAGGAGGGGAACAAACTTGCTTGTAGGAATTTCTTAACTTTTCAGGAAGGGACTCTTGCTGAAGGCCTGCATCATTTGTCCAGTTAGTTCCACTTAGTTGTTTCAGACTAATTAGATACAGGGCAAGTGCATGGGAGTGTATTTTGGGTTATTGTCTGCCTTCTACATTGCGCTCATTATTTCAACTAGAATGATGAACAAGCTGGTCCAAAAATATTGAAACATCTGGTATTTATCAGGATCTGGGATTAAAAATGGAAGTTTATATGATCTATAAGGAAAAATGCTTTCAAGGCTTTTTCCTTCAAATCCCTGAATAAACACATACTAAAAGGCATCCTCTGATTGGCAAGAACTTTAAGATTAACAGGGACTTTAAGAGGTTTCTGATTGACAGTGGCATCATCAAGCTCTCTGCTGGCACTAACTACATCTGTGACACCATCAGTCCCTGAGGAACACCCAAAGGTTGTAAACACAGGATATTCTTAGCAACAACAAGCTTCATCTTTATGGAAAAATATTGTATTGACTATTCTACTTTAAAAAAAAAACAAAACAGCTAACAACATGCATTTCAGTAGTACATAAAAGCAGAATAAAGCCTTGGGCCATCTATATTCTTAATCAGTGCCCAGCTAAGTAAAAACAGTAACCCTCCTGCTAACCCCAATGCTGAAATTAATCAGACAGAAAAGGTAAGGGATAGGGCTGGTGCAAGAGGTGGAATGCCACATCTGCATTATCAGGTCATCTGCTATGACCTCTGAGGTCACACCAGACCAGTGGCAGAACTACAAATGTCATCCAACTCCCAGCCAATGGCCCGATCCATTTGACATGCATTCTCAATGATTGATTATTAGCAATTAAGTAAATACTACTGGTTGGACAATGAAAGGAACTTTTTAAAATTTCTGAAGGCATTTATTTACAGTTTTCCCTGTAAAGGTAGATTAGAGGGATATAAAATATTGGGAGTCTTGCAGTATGTTCTTGTAGACCTTTTTTACTGTTTGGCTTCCTTCAATGGAGCATCTTTTTCAAACCTGCTTTTCTGACACTGTCTTTAGCTTCTTCCCCCCTACTTCTCCCTAAAGCATATGCACGCAGCTCCCCATCACACCTAAAACTGAGCTTTCCCAATTCCTAGTAAGCATTTATAACTAGATTTTATGGTCTCCCTATTTTACATTCTCCCCAGTTTTCCTGAAGTCACTTGTCTATTCCTTGTGGAAGGTGCTCCTGTCTAGGAAACGCTCCTCCTTTGTACTACTCTATTTCACCAAAAGACGAGTCTCTTCTTCTCAAAAGAACAGATTTATGATTCACTCAGAAATTAAGGAAATATACTGAATGACAAAAGAGGGAACAACTACAACACCTTAGCAGGGTGCAAGTTCCTTGAAATGTGACTTACAGTTAATCATAATGGTCATTAAGAGCCACATGACCTAAAGAATCTCTCTGAGGAATATACAATTTAAAAATATGCAAGTCCGGGATCTTTAGAACAAAGATCTCTCTTTTGCACTTCCAATTTTGTGAATCCTTAAAAGTTTCATATTTGGTGAAAAACAGATATGCAACTCTTGCTGTTAGGCAGCTACAAGGACATTCTGTCTTTGAAGTTGTCACATTGCCTTTTCCTTACAAGTCACACTAGCTCTTCAGTGTCATGTCAGCCCTTGTTTATAAACATCAGAAGAAAAAGTACACATCCCAACAACATTTCTGATGAGTTCTTCCCATCGTGTGTGACAGGCCAGTTTACAGAGCCAATCTGACTACGATGATCAGGAGGCACCTCTGTTGCTGTTTTCTGCTCCAAAGCTGGAGACAGTGCCAAAGGTTTTTAGTGACAGAACTTACGCAACCTCCCAAAGCATCAATCACTGACACTGGAACAAGGTAACCGTGTTGAGTAAAATAACAAACATCTGGTACAACTTAAATGGGAAAATCTGGAGCGGTCTTCTGAGGTCCTCTATAGGTTAAAATAGTTTTGACATGCATCCAAACCCTGAATCTAAAATCACCATGCCTATGATACAACTGTTATCAGTACCTCATCTTTCTAAGCTACTCTTTGATTTAACATAAAAATTTCCCCTTCTATTTAATTTGAATAAGCTATAAGGATACACATGACTCTGAAAAGATGACCGGACCATAGGTTGGCTTGTCTACAGCCAAATTGCAAAACAATCATTACTTCAAACACGTTTCCTCTAACTCCAACCACCTGCAGTTTTACTTCAGATCATCTATTAACAGGTAGAAGGTCCATTATACATAACCACTAATTTTCTGCAAGCTGGCATAGAATTTGAATGGGCTAGATCCTGCTTCCAAGGGGGAGGAAATAAAATGAAAGAGCACATTCAAGGTAAGTGAGGCCTAGAATTAAATATTTAATTTAGATTTAAATACACAACTTCAAAGGAGTATTAAGACAAATGATTCCAAGAAAAAGGAAGCCTTATTTACAAAGTCAACTATGGTGAATAGGAAGCAAGTGCTATGTAACTACTCACCCATGGATCGTTCCCCTTGACACTTCTGTGACCAGGAATTAAGATACCTTCTGTCACAATTACTGTGCTTTGGCATGTTCATTATTATTTATAATAGACGGTTTTCCTCTAGAACGGACAGCCCATTAAATTGTACATTCAAACTGGATAGCTTGGCTCTGGAGCTGCTGGAGTTAAAGACCTTCTCGGTCATTTTCAGTCCTGTTTGTATTTTCCCCTTCTATGCACACAACACCCTTGCACGCACACAACACTAATGTGACAGTCCATCAGTACAGCTTTTTCCCCAACATGCAACCTGTCTTTCTCCCTAAATTTTTAAAAAATAACAATTTACAAGAGTCTCTCTTTCAGAAGCAGTTAGTATTTTTTTATTGTTTTATCTCACAAATTTCTCTCCTCCCTTTGTAAAATACAGTAATACACAAATATGCTAATTATATGCCACAAAATTACCTCATTTAAAAATTTTCACATTACTTGCATACTCTGAGCAAGTGCTGTTGATCACAACATTGTCCATTGTGTTTATTTTAAAAGAAAAGTGAGTTTTCATTGAACATATTCAGGTTCCAAATGTCCTACCGCTAATGATTTTGCACATTGGCTATACCTGTTCCTGGGCCATGCTTCATCTTATACAAGCTTATTGACAATTCTGTAACTTTTTGTTTCTGTGAGCACACACATTTTCCTTGTGGATAAGCCCAAACCTGCAGTCCAAGCTTGGCTATTATCATCAGAGTTGTAACAACCTAATATTGTCTAGTTCAGATTTTGTAGTAAGTCTTGTGCCTACCAGGATAAAAGAAAAAGTGAAAAGCAGTAAAGACATGGTTTTGCCTCTACAGTTTCCAAAAACACTAGCCTTTCCTCATCAGGAACTCAGCAATTTACAAACACAACATATCCCAGCAACTTAAGATTCCCAGGAGCAGTAGCCTCCTATGTTTTGCCCACGCTTGATTAGCGTAGCTTTTAACAGGAGGGACAAACCTTTATATCAAGTGCCAAAGGCCTGACTAAAGCGCAGTGAAAGTGAAGCCTTGAACAGTCACATAGTCCAAGACAAGGAAATCTCAAGTCTTCCTATGACACAACCAAAACTAACCCTCAAGAAGATAAGGACATTTGAATAAGAAACAACTTGTGAGTTTAAAAACCAACAGGTTTTAGATTGTCAGCAATTGTTAACCAAGCAAACGAGAGCGGACTGCAGAACTCTTGCATTAAAATCTGAATTTTGAATTAAAGAAGTTAAGATGAGCTGCGGAGTGTGAAGAATTAGCTGCCCTTAGGTCACCCATGCAAATCAAATGAGATAAGGAACACAAACACTGTCTAGGTAAGAAAAGTCTCCAAGCTTAAAATCTGTTGATGGACAGGTTTACTCAGAAGCAATCAATACTCACAACCAGCTATATAATTTATAATTTAATTTACAAAAGAGCCTCAATGTTATCATCACCACACTGTATTATCAATGTGCCAGGAAAGTAATTAGTAGTTACAAAGCCTACTTAAAATGCATAAGGTCTTCCCTTAAATACAGCCAATGTTTATAGAGTATTTTCATCACCAAGTCACTTGAACACATTTTTTCCAGAAAAGGATTCAGCAAAAATGTAGAGGAATCAATTTAAATTGCTGACGCAACATTGGTGGCATAATTTATCTTTAAACATTTCTTAAAGAATTGTCAGGAAACTTAGATCATTCTGCCTTATCAACTGAACTTGTGCAGATAAAGTCAAAATAGTTTTCATCAGAAAACTACCAATTTCTCAGATACATGATTTATCTCCTTCCAACTCTTCTCAAGAAATAAAAATTATAGAGGCTTTTCTGCTGAAAACTACAAGTTACTAGCAAAATACTCCCTCCTTCCCCCTTACTTCAAAATTATCCTATTTTACTGGCACACACATAGCGACGTTTGACAGCAGTCATAGCAATACCACCACGAAAATGTGAAGCTCATAATTCTGACATGAGCATTCAGGTAAGTGTCCCAACCTTCAGGGCTTCTACTCAGACCAGACTTCTTGGTGCACAAAACTCCTGACAACGCATTCATTTTAGTACCATGGAGCTGTTGTTCAGGAGCAACCAAGTTTAAAAACTTTTAAGATAACAACTTTGAACAACCGTCTCTCTATAGGCAAGGTTATCAGACTGGTTTCCAGAGCACATTCACAAATAAGTGCTGTCTTTCTTCTTCTCAAGTGTTGTCTTTACAGAAAAGTTTTGCTTTTAACCCCCTTCCTTAACTTTTGGCTTTTCTCCTCTTATCCTTTCTGTACAAAAAAAAACACTGACCAACACTTACAGTGATTCATTTACATGGAGATAGAGGGGGGGGGAAAAAAAGGTGGTGGTGGTGGTGGGTATGTTTTCCTCATTCTTCACAATTCTTTATTCTGGAAAAAGTACAGTTGCTTTGTAGCGTTGGGGAAGAGGGAAGGCCCTTTTATAGCAGCATAACATTTATTAAATGCTTTGCAGAAGTAATTCTCCACTCTGGTCTTGCATGTGCTTATTTAACAAAAAGATTAATTTTAAAATCCATTCCTTGGAAGAAGAAACAAGTCTACGTACCTGAAAAAGAGAGCTCTTAGTCTCCTTTTGGTGTCAGTTTAAGCTAGCTGAGGTATCTTGAGAGTATGCTAACAGGATATAATGCAATCTGTTGATGCATCTACAACTTCTTCCAGTACCCCAGTGCTAAGGGCTTCCAAACCACTGTTTTAAAATTACACAGAAGTGCATATGCTACACAGTTCATTAGAGAAGTGAGGCACTATACAGAGATCAACTCATTAATTTATATCCATGTACATCTGTGTTTTCTGTAGATCAAGGATGAATCTCCCAAGACACCTGCACCTCTCCAAACCTAAGACAAGCAGGCGTTCAGCACTGTGCTACCAGTAAGAGACCTTTCCACAAGAACCTTTGGAGTACAGTAGTTACCTCAATCTCTGAAGCATTTGTGTCTTTAGCCCGCAATAAGAACAATTCCAGCAACAGATACTTGTCTCCTACTTATAGCTTTAAAGGACATCACAGATGTGCTGAGTTTATTCAAACTATGGAGTCAGCAGTTCTGAAACAATGCTACAACCATCAGACACAAAATGGCCACATCCCTAGGCATTCCAACTGAAATAAGAGATACTAAACAAAACCGAAAGGACAGGCTTCATGTTAGTTGCAAGCTCAACAGTGATGGAGTACAGTGTTGGGTTTTGGAGTTTTTTTTTGTACAAAGTGAGCAACCACAAGTTTGTCAATACAAAGATGTTAACAGCTGAGCTGGTGACAGCTTAACAGTAAAACCCAGGCCTCTCTGACACCATTCACTTAATTATTTTTTTTTATTGTAAATCTCTTGACTTTAGAACAGCTTGAACTTGGGGGAGCTCCTGTTTTCTGTCATTTGGCAACTCATAACCTGCAGGGCTGTTTCATTTAGAATAAAATGCTAGAAAAGTGATCGACAGTAAATCACTGCACTGTGCATTTAAAAGTCTCGTAAAGTGAAGAGTTGGAAAGCAGAGACAATTCACGTAAAAACAGAGGGGAGGAGATGATTTGCTGCTTATGGCACAGGACTGTAAATTAATACATCTGGGTTCCATTCTATACATTAAATGGGAATACCACTGTGTGCTTCACAGAAGTGAAAGGAGGTTTTATTCATCAGCATTTGTAAAACATTTTGAGATCCCCAGATAAAATATTTTAGCAAAACAGAAATTATTATTAGGGTGTTACTTTATTTTGCAAAATATTTTATGGAGCAAAACAACAGTTTAATAAAAACACAGCATCCCTACTCCGTTGAGTCTGTGAAAACTGGCGAGTATTTTCATACTTCCATCTTAAAAATCAGGTTACCAAAAAAGCAGCAGTGGATACACAAATATCAGCATCTTTATTTTCTGAGCAGAGAACACACAAACTTCAAGTCATGCACTAACTCAGTCTCTTAATTCAATTGATCTTAAATATTTAGATTTGAAAATGCCAGCCTTAAAGTGCTTACAAATTCAAGACTGACACTCCCAAAGAAATAACGTTTTGCAAAAGCAAAACATGTAGTTCAGATAGGTGTCCCACTAACATACCTCAAACGAAAACCTAAAATGCCCAAAGGAAGTCAATTTTGCTTCAGCAAATCAACAAGTTTTCCTCTCAATATGTAAGCTGAGAAACTTGTCTGTGGTGTGAATGCTAACCACAAAGAAACTAGTCTGTAACTTACCCAAAAATATTGTAATGACTCAACACTCAAATAGCAAAACACATTCATCTTTCTACCTGTCACATCAGTTTTTAAATTAACAGCCTACAAATCAATCCCTCTCCACTTCACCCTTTTGACTTTGGCAGTAGAGTCCTATCCTGATACTATTCCTCCAAAGTCCCACACAGATAAAAATTAGAGCTCGACAGTGCAGTAATACTATTAAAACATCAAACTGCCTCAAACACCACATCTCAGTCTGACTGATCTTAGCTCTCATCATTTGCACACGCTACTACCAGAGAAGTGAGGTGTCCTTCCTAACATCCCAGTAAGGTCATTTGGAGCTTGAGTACATGCACTGGGTCTGGCTGTTACTCAGTTGCTAGCTGGGCAGCAGTCTGCTGATGAGATGTAGTGAGTGACTGCCTTTGCATCCCTTTTTCTTTTTTTCTCCTCCCTTCACTTATTAAGCTGTCTTCATCTCAACCCATGAGTTTTTTTCCTCGGTTTTGCTGTTCCAGTTCTCTCCCGCATCCCACTGAGGGGAAGAAAGCAAGCAGCTAGTGAGTGCTTAGCTGCCGGGCTGGGTCAACCCACCACAGAACAGCATCAGGAAAAGGCGCAGAAGACATTTTACTGGTATGTCAGTGTCTGAGAAATAACACTTTTTGCCTTCAACTGACCTTACAAGACTAAGAAACAAGTCTTGCTGATTTTGAAGACACTGAATAGTTACTCGCATACAAAGACAGACTACCGCCCTCACTGTCTTGTTTCCAAGCTTGACCCAAAGCTGGCTCAGCTAACTGGAAATACCAACAGATTATACACCAGGTCCTCCAGAACCTAAAGTTCACAGAACAGAAGTCCATGTGCAGGGAGAATGTTTAGCTTGAACTGCATGCTCACATAAAAAAAAAAAAAAGTATTAGTTTTATGCAGAACTTAACCTGCTTATATTTTCTAAGCAAGTTTTTTCACACTTTTCCTTCTTTCCCAGAGAACTACCAAAGCAAAATGTAAATTTTGAACAATACAGATGTCAAAAGGGACTCTGCTAATAGGTTATTTCAATGGTAAGTTTTTTCTGATATAGCAGTTTAAAAGCTATTCATTTTTGTAACTGTTCAAGGTAAGAAAAAATCCTGGTTTGCACCTCTTATTTTTAGTAAAACAGTAAAGATACGTTATTTTTGCCTGCAAATCGCCCTGCAGTCAGCTGGTTTTTGGAAAGTGGCATGGGCAATACTCTAGTTTGCACATCAACATGTGAATCCCTTGATCAGCTTTCTGAAGGCAGACTGCTACCAGCAAGGTGAGAGGAAATGAAATTTAGTTGTCTATTCAGTCAAAGTCTACAGCAATACTTTGAGGGGAAATAAACCCACCTTTAACTTCTTATGTGGACACATCTGCCTCCACAATCACCAAAAAGATTGTGAAATACAAGTTTCATTGTCATCAGTTAATCAAATGTCATTCAAGCTTGGCACTATATTCTGTGTTTAAGATATTATAAAGACACAGTTAGGTTTTATGCAAAGGAAGTCCAAAACCAATCACAGGCTTATAAACACTACTCAAAACGAAAGATTTAGGAGAGCCCATGAAGAAATTCAAATCATTTGCTGATAGCTATTTTAAACAAGTATGAATATGTACTCACGTGAAAACACAAGATAGAAATAAATAGAAAAAGAAGTTCCAGAGAGTCTGAAACTGCCAGAGAAAGAATTTTTGGGTTAAGGATTGACTAATAGTAGTTCTGAAATATTACCAAAGAAACTATTTTTCTGATTCTGCTGGCAGTGAGACAAGAAAAACTTGGTACACCACTCATAAATAAGCAGGTGAACATCAAAAAAAATGTGTGTCTCAGTTTCTCTTAATGTGTGTATCGATCTGCAAGAATCTGGTTTTGGCTAGAAAAATAACATTTTTTCTGTAAATTTAAATTTAAACTAAATTTGCACACTTACTCTAACTCCCTGTTTTAAAGGGATTTAGTCTACTCTCAGACAAGGTCAGGCAGTGCTACCTAACTGAGACCTAGAAATTGCTTGTCAGATTAATAGAAATATGTGCTTTACAGATCATTACTCTATTAAGACTACAAATAATTTGATAAACAACACTTAAATGCATCAGTATTTGAAATGGATGTTGACAACTAGCCAACACACATAGGAGCAAGACTTAACAGAGAACAGGAAGTCAAGAGTAATCTCTCCTGGAAAAGTACTGAAGTTACTGGGTTAAAGAAGACAAAATTAAAGGATCTGGAGATACAGTCTGTTGTCCAAAAATATCATCCCTGAACTCCTGCAGAGATTTCAAAGGAACTATGAACAGCCACCAAATTAAAAAAATCATGATTTTTTTCTTTCCTACATAATTTCTACAGTCTTGTTAATGCTAAATATTTAGTTATTCTGGATACTGTTTCCAAAACATCACATTCACAAGTGTTCTTGTTAATAAAAGCAGACAGCTTTGAAATAAAAAGTAAGCCTATTATAACACCTTACTCTGTGTGTGTCAGAATTACTTTTACGTTGAGATTTTTCTGTAGTCCACAAAACCTAGTGACAAATGAATTCAAGATCCTGCTTCTATCCAGGCTGACGTAAGTAAACCTAGTAAACAAACTCAAATCCTCACCTCCATCTTAATAGGTGCACCAAGTCCATCTTTCTCTTTCTAGTACATATTAAGACTTTTGTTCTGCGCTAAGTGCCAACTTTCCAACATTCCCAGGTCACCACTAGTATTTTGCTTATAATCTCCTTTCCCTCTATCATTTACTGCTATCTATTAAGAGTCATTCCACAATTTCTTCAATTTTAGAAATGACTGATCCAAGCCATCTTCCTCTCCCCACTTCACGTGGTTTTCTTATGGAACACTTGGGGATACAGATAGAACGCAGAATCCCATGGGAGAAGACACGGGCACAATTCAGGAACAGGAACCACAGGACAACATGTTAGCCCAAGAGCTGGCCTTCTAAGACAGTAGCCCCAACAAGCTTTCAGATCCATTACAATGGGCCAGCATCCAAAATGCGAGATATATACAGATTAACCAGTTTCTTGGAGACTGAATATTGTCTTTGAGTCCTTTCTGACTGTCTGGCAAATAGTAGCTGTTATTTTTTATTACATAAATGGCCAAACATCATATTTATTTAAGAAGCCAAAACATTTCATTTCCTGAGTACAAGGCAGTATTTTAAAGACCTGTTTTCCCCCTCTTTATTAAAAATACAACTGCAATATCAAACAAACTACATTTCATTGACGTTAAGGCTGTGAAACAAACGGACAAGTGCCCAGGAAATTCAGAGCCCTAAAAGAAGCAGCTTCATCCCAAATCACTGTTTTTAGGAGAACTTAATTTTTCTTTCCAGACACAGAAACTAGGAGTTGCCACTGATTCCTATTCCAACTTGGTTTACCTCCATTAAAAAAAAAAAACAAAACAAAACATCAAAAAACCCCCACACAAGAGCATTAAAGCACACAACTCTAAACAGTCCACAAAAATAAGAAGGGGTCAAAAAGATAAGAGGGAATATTACAGCAAACTGCACTGTACCATTCAAAAGAGCAAGATCAGAGCTCAACTATAAGGTGGTTTTAACTGAGCCAGTTACAGACATTTCAATACATACTGAATGGTGACTCTGACCATGTGATGCCATTCATCACATTAGGTACTCTCAGGTAAATGTACTGTTGATTAAAAAGATCTGGGTGCTATTCTGCATGACAAGAAACTCATCAGGAAGTCATTCACAAACAGGCAGTTTGTTCACAGGAGTGCTGGGATTTGTTTCTGGAGTGAGGTATCCAAATGATGTGCATATGCCTTGCCTGTCTTTATGACGAGAGAGAGGACATAGATTTCTGCTCAGCTACCACCCTCTGCACACAGATAGGCAGAAAAGAGAGAGATTGCACTCAGGACTGGATATGTGGCACCACAACTCAAAGAACTCGTCCAAGCTAGTGTCTGTGTCACGCACACCCCCGTGAGAAGCTCTGAGGTAGCCACCACTTCATTTGGAATTAGACATAAAAGGTCTAAAACATAAAGGAATAACTGAAAGCATTTTCTGGAGGCCACAGAAATTGCATAATGTCACCTTGAGAGGATGCAAAGAGTTCCAGACAGCTGTGTTACAGATATTCAGGATATTGGCAGCTTTTGAACTTTGTGTGCGGGCAGGGGAGGGGGGTAGAGAGGGAAGCACCTTAAAAGGAACAGATACATGCAACATAGTAGTGAAACATGGCTGTCTTAATTCTCACTCATGCCATCACAGACTGGTTCAGAAAGCCTTCGCTGAGAGATTGCCAGAGCCTTCTCTCTACCCACTGTACCTGTGACAGCCAAGATAGTGATGTTAATTATTCAGCCATTTACAAGAAAAAGAACAGAACACGCCTTCAAGCAAGGACACCTGAAAGCCCAGGTGAATGAAGTCTTACTTAAGATGAGAAGATTTGTTTCTTAGAAATTCCATTTCTGTATTTGAGACACCTGGAGCTGATCACTAAGGATATATTCTCAAGGTGGAAAATGCCGAAGGGAGGTCTGCTATCAGATCTGGCATCTTTCCCACCCCCTTACCCAAGATGACAATAGCAAAGAAGGGCATAACTCACTGACAACTGCAGAGGGCAACACACAGTGACGCTGTCTCAAGAAGCTAACCATGAGTTACAAGGCAATAAGACCCCAGGCTGATATCCCACCTTATGCTAGTATAAATATATTTTAATTGGATTAATTTGTCAAAGCCATAAAGATCAGAGGGGCAAGACAAAGCAGACGTTGCAGTGGACCTCCTTAAAGGGGAGCCTTTCCCCTAAACCGTCTCCTGGCTTTTACTGTGAACAGCATTTTATTCCATGATTTTGTTGGCACTAAACATCTGAGAGAATGAGCTCACCACCTTCTTTTGGGAAATTAGGAGATGCGTTAAGCAGGGTTCTTTACACATTTCACGGATTAAGGACTTGCAAACATCTTCCTCGGATGTTAGGTTATCCAACATGGTAGGGGATCCAAGAGTCTCATCATTTCCTGAAACAGCCTTAGCACTCGTGAGGTAATACTTGAATCCCAGTGAACTTGAAACACTATTTTAGGACAAAGAATATCTTTCAGGCAGGCTGCTACCATGAAACAGAATAAGCAAGCTATATTGGACCAAACAACCATATGTCTATATAACCTTTTGCAGGCAGATGACAAGGCTGTACCCTTAACAGACCCGAGGCGTGTTCTATCCACAACCCAAGCTGATCAAAAACATGGCACCAAGTCCAAGCTAACAAATGCTTCTAAGTTACCTAAAAGATAAACGCATCAAAAATGTTTCCGAGCTACCTGAAAACCTAAAGCACCAGAAGTATCAAGTTTTACTTTCTTACAGTTGTATCATGCTGCCTTTTTGTCAAATAATCAAACCATTTTTTCCCAAGAAAGTCCAACAAATATATTTAAGATATAACCATTATTTTTTATTTAGTTTTAAATAAATGAAACCAGTAGAGTGTTTAACTTTGGACTCCAGTGAAAATAACCATACTTTGCTCAAGACAGTTGGGTAAAGGAACATCTACGAAAATGAGGTATTTATTAACCTGTTTGTTAAAGTCACTCATTATTTTTTCCCCCATTAGACCCTCGTTGGTATCTAAAAAGCTAAATTCTTTCAGAGATGCTTCTATGTCCTCTAAACAAAGCACATCACTACCTGACAAGTGTCTTTTCTTTTTAGCAACTTCTAGAACAGAAGTCTTCTCTCTCAATTCTACATTGTAAATACGAAGCATTTTTCTGAAACTGTAGGCAGATGTCAAATTCTGCATCTTTTTAGTAACCTTTCTGATTTATATTTAAATTTAAACCCAGCAGCCAAGATCAAAACAATTCTTGAAAAGAATCTCTAATTTCTGATATATCTGATATTACAAGAGGGTATGACAAGCAGGGATATCCCAGCTCCAAAACCTAACAGATTTATCAACCTTTCTACTAATGAGGAAGTCTGAAAAGTTTGGAATCCTTTTGATATAAAGATTGTGGGTTTTGCTACTAATTTGGCATTGCACTTAGGTTAGCACGTCCGCTTGCACAGCAGTGCCCGAAAATTTCTCAAACCAAGATAAATCTCAAGAAATTCCCAGTACACTTAAGCATAACAAATAGCACCATATCTTCAAAACATGATCAGACAATGCTGAGCTGGTCTGAAAGATGTATGGGCCATTTAAAATTGACATATATTTTAAACTCCTGCATCATTATTTCCAAGTTTCTTTGCCACTTAGGTTCCAATTCAACGGGAAGCGAATGATTCTTTTTTGGTACATATAGTCTTATGGGTTTGATTAAAAAAACTAATATGGATTGTGAATTAGCACAAAATATTTACACTGACTTATTAGTTGTTCTCCAAGTTTAAAAGGAAACCAAACAAAGAAAAGTAATTACTTAAAATTGCATCTCATATAAATAATTGTATGCTGCCATGTCCTGGGATCTTATCCTCTTTTTGCAATGGATACAAAGTCTAAATCATGTTGTATATAACCAATGCCTCACCAATGAGGTGAGGTTCACCTGACGAAGCTATTCCACAACTCAGCCAAAATAGAGATCAACCATGATGTTTATCTTGACTGCATCCCCTTAACAAGGGGTGACCAGATGACCAAAATGCATCTTTAAGCATCAGAAAAACAGCTCCTGATGGAAAGAACAACAGAATATATTTTAAATTCTTACTTAATATGATGGTAGCGCAGTTTTTGGAAAGTGACACCCGAGGCATGTATGGGCCACAAAAGCCAGATATTCATCCATTCAACAGGTCAGGTTTTAAGTACACCAAATAATCCACACAAGAAGCACAAGGTATCTTATTTTTGCTTCCTTGGAGGCTCTGCTGTTTAGTAAAGATTTTGACAGCTGTCCTTATTTTTTCTCAGAAGTTAAACAGATGAACTACCTAAGAAAATACCATGAAATCTGTGATTCTTATATACATCTTCTAGCAGAATCTCCAAACAACTGAAAGGAGCCTTTTATTCGATAAAGTAACCACTTTAAGTAGAGAATATTCAAAAGCGCTGCTACTCATTATCTAAGGAAAGTGACTAAAGACTACATCAAAACCAAAAAAACTTCAAGTTATTAGTATAGCAGATATCATAACCTGGCCATATACGTGTGTATATGTTTTCCAGGAAAAAAAAAAAAAAAAACAAAAAAAACCTGCTTAGTATCATATGCAGTTCAAGAATATAAAATTACGTAACTTTTTAAAGTTAGTCAAAATTGTGAGCTATGAGAACCCTAAATTGGAAGGTATTTCCCTGTGTTCATTTCTAAAATGAAGGTTAATTAAAATAGTTCTTCATTTATACATACTAAGATGTTGAACCACACAAAGATATGAGGCCTGCTAAACTCCTCATCTACCTAAAATACAGAGATATTCCATATCCTTCTACTTTCACCAAACTGGCTACAAGCATAACTCTGCAGCACTGTAGGGATCACACCACATGAACTGCTCATTATTTAATACCTGTACTGCTCTGGGACCCCCTGACACTTTCTGCTTTCTAAGCTACAGGCTTAGAGCCAGTCCTGCAACCTTGCTGCAGGGAACATTTCTGGAATAAATCATTTTGTATGGCATTACTCTTCTGGGAGCTGTATTTTATTGTCTCAGTGATTTCCTCTGGGGACTAAGTTCATCCTTATTTGTGATCATGGAGAAGGAACACATCTGTAAGAGTTTAATATTACATATACTTCATTTATCTGAAGGTTTATTAACAAAGGTGGTTTTAAATGGTTCATCTACTGGTGTGTAACATTTTCCTTTTACCAGGTCACTGTCATCTACTTACCTATATATCTGCCTGAGTAACTACAAGATGCAGTTCTAGCCTGTATGAGGTTTTATAGCAATGAAAAGGACAATAGCAACTACTGAACCATTAGTCTGATGTACTTAGGGTCACCAAGGCCAAAAAACAAACGTATTTAAGTTCCTGCACCAGCCGAGACAAATAGAAACATATTTTATGACATTTCTTACCAAAGCTGGAAACCTGCTTTGTTACAGATACCCAGTTATACGCACTTGTTTAATAAAAACAGAGCATTCAACATGCCTTTGATCTCCCAAAACAACAAAACAGAGCAAGTTTTCCAGAAAACACAAAATTAAGGTAGGCAACTTCTCTGCCAAAACAGGGAGAGTGTTTAGAAATATCTCGGTCTGGACAGACATGAGGCTGGTAACTACGGGAAAAATAAACACCCAAACCAATACTTTTACACCACAATCAGAACAGGCTGAATCACACTGCAGCAGCAGGTGAAGATGCAGCTCTTTTTTCAGTATAATACTTGAGAAAAGCAAGGATTCTTTTCCCATACACAGCATTCAGCTGGCTATTTCTTACAAGAAGTTTCTTTAAAGTTTAGGATTCATACTTTAGAACTGCAGACATAAATTTGTTATATTTATCATAACTGGTTGCTAATGGCATTGCACATATTTCAACTCCATCCACATTCCCCCTCACCCCCTTCAGCGAGAGGTTTATGCCAGTCTTACAGACAAAGGGTAACTGTCCAGAAAGATACTGTTTGTGGTGCTTTCTTAAAAGTTGTTTGCTCAAAATTTATGCTATGGAATAGAGTTTAAAACAAACCAAACCAAAACCAAAACAGAAAAACAAGCACCACCATCACATTCCAAAACATGCACAAATGGGCAACACTTTCATTAGAACCATCAGTAAAAATCTAACATTTTTAGACATAGATAGAAGTACAGAACCTGGTTACTTGTTAAGATATTAATAACAAACTCCAAAACCTGTCCTGATCATGTTTATCCAAATCACTTTTATTTACATACCCTTTTTATAGCTTGCAGATGCCAGAACAGCAGTGTAACAAATGCTGAACAGCAATATAACTAATGTTAGTTTCCATAGCACTGCATTCATCTGCCTTATGTATTCTGAAATAGATAATTGGTTATCTAACCAAGAGATGTTAGTTAGTTTGGGCCACAAATAGTTTAATCCAGAAACTAAAAGAAGATTATCTTGCATCCATTTCTAGGTATTAAAACATTATAGAGTGGTAAAGAAATAGTTTAGGGGAAAGGGAGGAGGGGGGGAGTGTAGAAACCACAGCAAATGCTATAACAGAATTGGAGGGAGGAGGGAGAGAAAAAAAGAAAAGAGACTAAAAGATTTCTGTCAGTGCAGAGTGAAAGAACAGCAGCCTCTCAGGTCCCCCTCGGACCATCAAAACCTGAACTTTAATTTTCTTTCTGTGAAAACAAATCCAAGAAAAGAAAAGCTAGATGCAAACAAAACACAAAAGTGAAAAGGTTTTATATAAGAATAAAACTTGAAAAACACAATTTAACACTGTGAGTGAAAGTGAGGGTGACCCTCTACTTGTAGCAAACAAGTATAAACCTTGTAGTAGCTCCTAACTTCATAGTACTGAATAAGGGACAGAGACATAATAGTTGAGTAAAACTGAAGGAGCGATTTGGAACAATAAAAATCTGTACAGGAGTAGTTTTTCTTCAAAATTTCCATAAAAAGATACTGACTTAATGTAGGATACTGACTTAGAAGCCTCTTTACCCTTGCTAACTTCAAGAAGCCAGATTTTGCCCTCTACACCTCTAAGCAGGCATGTATTTTGCTCCTTTATCCTTATTTCTTGTACAGAAGTAGTTTATACAAAAGTACTGCTAAGTTGGTGAGCTGCTATTAACATTTGAAAATTAAGTACTTTCTCAGATTATATTACAGTTTCCAACTATGTTAATGTCATTATTCTGAGAAATAAAACCACTGGTATCTTGTGTACAATTTCAGACTCTTTTATAGGAATACACATTTCCAATGTAATAGAAAGTAGTCAAGTAATGACTTAGATGATCTTAATGCAAAATAAAGAAATAAAGACAGTGTCTTGACAGCAGATAACATATCAGAGGTGGAAAGACTTTTCTGATATGATGGCAACTTAGAATACAGTATACTGGCAACTTAGAGGACAGTATATAGTAAGAAATAGAAGTCAGAGTCTTTCACTGCCTGTTGCTACCGGATCATGTTACCCTAGCACTACGTGACAATGAAAGAGCTTTTCATTTCTGTTTATTTCTCTACAGACTGCAAACAGACTACAAACTGGAAAACAGTTGCTGCTCAAAACCTTAATTATAACTGGGACCCCTGCTACTGCTAGCCTCATCTATCTAAATATGTTTATAGATGCATTTACCGTGCATCCTTAATTTTCATCCTGCTAATTTAATCCAAGGCATTCACCAAGTTACTTTAGTTTTCATATGTGTGGGTATTGACCACAAATAAATCAAAATCAGAGGGATTTCATAGTCAACCAACATCTCTACAAATCCTGTGAAATATATTTCACATTGTATGCAGTTTTCATCTCTGTGAAAGGGGATGAAGTTCATGAAGTTCCACAAGGCCAGCTGTAAGGTCCTGCACGTGGGTCAGGGCAATCCCAAGCACAAATACAGGCTGGGCAGAGAATGGATTGAGAGCAGCCCTGAGGAGACGGACTTGGCAGTGTTGGTGGATGAGAAACTCAACACAAGCCAGCAATGTGAGCTCACAGCCCAGAAAACCAAATCATATCCTGGGCTGCATCAGCAGAAGCATGGCCAGCAGGTCAAGCGAGGTGATTCTCCCCCCCTGCTCTGCTCTGGGGAGACCCCACCTGGAGTACTGCATCTAGCTCTGGGGCCCCCAACATAAGAAGGATGTGGACCTTTTGGAACAAGTCCAGAGGAGGACCACAAAAAACGGTCAGAGGGCTGGAGCAACTCTCCTGTGAGGACAGGCTGAGAGAGTTGGGATTGTTCAGCCTGGAGAAGAGAAGGCTCTGGGGGAGACCTTATAGCAGCCTTTCAGAACCTAAAGGGGGCCAACAGGAAAGATGGGGAGGGACTCTTTATCAGGGAGTGTAGTGACAGCATGAGGGGTAATGGTTTTAAACCAAAAGAGGGTAGATTTAGACTGGATATCAGGAGGAAATTCTTGACTCTGAGGGTGGTGAGGCACTGGAACAGGTTGCCCAGAGAAGTTGTGGATGCCCCATCAGTGGAAGTGTTCAAGGCCAGGCTGGATGGGGCTTTGAACAGCCTGGTCTAGTGGAAGGTATCCATGACCATGGCAGGGGGGTTGAAACTAGATGATCTTTAGGGTCCCTTCCAATCCAAATTGTTCTATGATTTTATGATAGCAGTCTGCTGAGGTAGGAACTAAGAGCCAAATTCATGGTTTGTAAAGATAGTTCAGATTCTGTGATGAAAATGGCAGTAATTGGTTTGCATATTGACAGTATTTTGCATGGAAGAGTCATGAGAAATACCTTTTTACCATAGTGAGGCAGAGCGTACTGCACGGTTTGGTTCATCCTCAGCTAGAGAAGGTTAAGGTACAATTCCTATTAACACCAATACACCTGTTTCACTAACACACAACACGTCAAGCCACCGGTATCTCCAAATAAAAATCAGACTTTGGAGTCAAGGAAATGCCTTCCTTCAGTACAGGTACATACAACTACTGGTACACATAGCATATCACATGCTACACAGCACATGCAGTGTACACACAGAAAATCCCCAAGAAATAACAGTGCTGCACAGCACGACATAATCATTTTGTTGCTTTGAGTCCTAAACAAGCCCAGCTGGTTCTGTGGAGCTGGTAAGTTCTCTGTTGCAGCAGAAGTATCTGCATAAGGCCATACAAAGCTTGCTTTAAGAGCCATTCATTAAGTGTAAATTCTAGCCAACTAAGCATGTGGTAAACACACCATCCTCCTGGTCCTGCCATCCTACTTTTTTCATTTCCTGGGCTACTTTAAGATTTCATCATAAAGAATCTAAAAGGAATTCATGTTTCTAATTCTCCACCAGGCACCTTATTCTAATTTGAAATTTCAGTAGTCCTACTGAGTCCCTGACACGAAAGAACTATCCCAGTCTCTTTCATAAACTATATGCAATGCATACAGCCACAGAAGGATGAAAGGAGAAAGCCACTCATCATAACCATGCTTCAGTGGAGATTAAAAGAAGGAATGGTATCCAGACTGGCAAAACTCAACACAACCCTGGTCAACACAAACCCTATCATAACAGAAGGGTTCTCTACAATATTGTTGTTCTAGCTGACAGGCTGACCTTTTTTTAAAAAAAAAAAAAAAAATTAAAAGGAAGAGAAACAATTTAAAAATAGATTCACAGGGATAATTAATTACAACACTTTCACAGATGGATCACAAGTAACATTTGGACCTTACCCACTGTACTGTCATGACTTGACTCTAAGGTCCTGAGGGGTCAACAAGACATTTTTTATCTTTATAATATCAAAACTGACGAGTACCTTGTAAGCAGACTACCCACATTAGACTTATGAGTTTAAAAATAGACTTCCTTTACTTCAGCATTCATAAAATATACCAATGGCAGTTGAATATATGCTTGTTGCAATAAATAAAATGGATTATAATCAAACAAGTATTTCAATGTGAAGCACAATCACTACAACCTAAGCTTCAGGTTCAAGTTATCAGGTGATGTTATTTTAGCAAAGGAAACAAAATAATTTTCAAGAATCAAACAATAAGTTAAAGGATCTAGTACCATCTACAGCAAAACCTTAATATTCTTCCTCTTTTGCTTTGCTGCTAAAAGATGCAAATTATACTCAGAGTCAAAGAGAAATTACATTGCCTGATATCTCCAGGGCAGGTCACAACACTTAAGCCCCCCCCCCCCCCCGCCCCATTCCAAACTCCATTCAATAGTAGTTTCATTTATGTCTATCCTACATTTATATAAACTAAAGTCCACATATTTGTCTTGCACATACTTTTTTTTTCATTCCTATAATCTTCAAATTATTTTGTATTTAAAAAAAGAAACAGGAAAAAAAGAAAAAAAAGGGCTCTCTCTCAAACAGAACAATATTTAAGAGATTAAACACTGATGCTAAGCATCCAAACACATTTTTAATATTAAAGAGACTTGATTTTCTATGATAAGCACTTACAACCTTTTTGTAACCTACATGGTCAAGATAAAGTTAAGTTAAAAGAAATCTCGCTGAACAGACCACTGTTTCACTCAGTGTTATTCTCTATGAAATCCATCCTGCTACTTGTAACTCTCAAACTCACAACACCCATTAGTCAAACATAGCAAAGTACCACTTAAACATTCAGTAAACCAGTGATCTTTACTTTGAGGTTCACCTTCAAATGAATACAGAATCCATACACCATTTATTCTGGTTATCTTTGTTATGAAGCATTTTCAGGGTTTAAGCCCACTGGGCACATTGAAATCATAAATCATCTTTGGCTATTCAAAAACAAACCTCACTCAGATTCAAATGCCTACAGGGAAAATAGCATCTACCCAAAGCAGCACAACTTTTTGCACATTCCTTTAAGTTTTAATCCTTGGCCAATTCTGCTTTAATATCTGTAAATTCCACATCTTTGACAAGTAAATACAAATACACCCTTTGTTTCCTACCCATTTACCTATCCTTCCCAAACTTTACAGTCAATCAGTCTTTATGGCTTGAACATTAAAGGCTCAGGGCACATGACAAAATACTAAAAAGATCTGCTTTGTAGTGCAAAAAGGAAGGGGGGAGGGGGGAATATATAGTGCCTTTTTGTTATTGTTCTTAAATCTCCCTTCAGTATTTGCATTTTTGAAAGAAGAAGAGTATATGATACTTCAAAATGAAAACTGCATTTCCATTCTCTTTAATTCCTTCTCCATTTACTAACTGATATCTAACTAGATTTACAAGCAAAATGTTGTCATTCCATTAAACACTACAGGGAATGACCTGCATCTCTCTGCCTCAGGTTTCAAATACTTAGACTCCCTGGAACCACAGTTTCAATCGACAGCAGGATGCACATGAAAACAAGTAGAGCCTAATTCAATTTACCACCTGAAGGTCTTTCACATGAGACTTTAAAAATGTAAGTTTTCTCTACTGACTGGCCAACAATCTCATAGCATTTCTAATGAAACCAACAGATGTGGCAAATAATTGGTCATATTTTTGCAGACATTACTTTACTGCTGTCTTATCTTAGAGATATGATTGCACTACCATAACTGTACAGTATGTGTATGAGCTGACCCACATATTTGTAGCTAAGATCAAGCTGATGGAGAAAATTCACTTATCTTTGCCAATTGACTTCAACAAGTTAAAAAAATTCATAACCTAGTGAAGACAATAGCTCAATAGCAACTTTTAAAGCAGAAAAGTTCCTCCTTTAATGACACTTACCAAGGTACTCATGCTAGGCTTGATAAAGCCAGCACGACAGAAATAAAGATGATCTATTTGACACAGCCAGGATTTCTACTGTTGTAGCACAGTGCAAATCCACTGAAAGACATTATGCACTTAAAGGGAAAAAAATAGGACTTCATTTCCATAAATACTAAGCTTCTACAAACTCATATAGGCAACTCGTTCCCCACCAGAACAACTTCACTAGTGATACATACCACCTTAAGAAGGGAAAGTGTATTGCAGAACCTAAACTAATAAATTTGAATGAATAGTACAGGATTCATTCCAGAGTGGCCAGACCCAACAAAAGCAAAGGATGGGAAGGTGTTCTAATAGCA
>VZSZ01006910.1:0-41242 GCA_013398815.1 Ibidorhyncha struthersii | reverse complement strand
AAAAAAAACAAAAAAAAAAAACACCCAAACAAACAAAAAGAAAGCCCACCCAAATCCCAGGCACAACACACCATGGCTTTGCTGCAATAAAAAAGGAACCACTGAGCAATACCTGCATCCTCCCATCAGCTCTGCCACAAATTTCTGCTAAAAAGGCTCCCGTCTCCATCCCTCGATCTTAAAATTATTCACCTTATATGGGTTTAAAGCTCTGTTTAATGTTTTGCTCCTCTCATTTCTGAATGATCTCCTTCTCCCATCCCCTCAAATCCACTGCTGTGTCCTCCATTAATTAAACAAGCTTTACACTTAAGTTGCATGGAGCTAAGAAAACCTATGAAAGCTACTCTTAAGTCAGTCATTGATTCCAAAACAGAATGGTCTAAAAGCTCTTGATCTCATACGAAGAGTAACATATGGGTATTTTTCTCAGCCAGCCAGAAAAGGGAGGCTCTCTGTCTGCAAATGATTAAAAAAAATAAAATTGTTTGCTAATACAATCTTCAAAATTCTTGCCCATGGAATCCTATACTGCAGCATCTTCATGAAACAAGCTAATAGCTCTCCAAGATTAGACAGAGATAGAAAAATTACTGGGGAAACAGCTTATTCCTTAAATAAATTAGTTTACATTTTCTTATTGTTCCACAATGGATCCAACAGAGAGCACATAAATTTATATAGGCCATGAATGAGAAAGATTGATCTCTTTATCCAAACAATCTGAAATTTCCCTTTATTTTGGAAAAATCTCAATTTTGGTCTTTTGGTAAATCTCCATAATCACTCAGAACTCAGTTCAGACTTCTGTGTTACATTAAAGTAATTTCTCTTCAAGGCAAAACAAAACAACTATGTAACTGTTCCTTATCCTTGCTTTTTCAAAACCTTGCAAACTCAGTGTTGCAATACTATGAACTTTTCTTTAAAGTTTATTACCAGAAAAATACTAATCTGCATGTCTTTAAAAAAAAATAAATCAAGTAATCAAGATAATGATGTGCAATTCACAGTGCAGTATTTCATCAACCTCCTCAGATCTAAAACAGCAGCAATTTTTTCTTGCTTTCTCCATTTCCAATGTGCTGGAATAATTAATTTTATTTACAGGATCATGGGGGGGTTGTTTTGCTTTTACTGCCTAGAATATGGAACTGTGCATGTAATAGAGACCTTACAAAAGACAAGCAGTCAAAATGAATTTTGTATTTGTATCTTTGTGAAAATAATCACTTGTTTAACCATTCTTATTCCTCCCAGAAATGAAAGCCATTGGTGAAGCTCGTTTTTAAGTTCCCTCATGCTGCTTGCAAGCCTCTTATCTCATTGCTTTCTTGTAGAAAGCCTGTAAGACAGTCAAAACCACACTCAAAGAAACTGTAGGTCCTTCAAGCACTTGAGGTCAAACCTATGGCAGACTGCAAGATCAAAAGAGAAACTGTGAATAGAATTCTTATAGACTACAAAGCTTTGTAGTAATATGTCTAATAAACTCACATTACTACAGGGATGGATAACTGTAATAATCAAGAGCAGAATCAATGGATTGGTGAGCAACTGGAAAACAACCTTCCAGATGGAGGCTTTTTTTTTTATTTTTTAAGTTCCTACTGTGATGGAATAGAAAACAGTACAAAATATTTATTCCTGTATCAGGGCTGAACCTGCTCATCTATTATCTTTACTTCTTGATTTCAAGTTAAAATAAAGCAAATACAATCTGGGCATATTTTATCTCCCCTTCTTCAGTGCTGTGTTCAAAGATCTCTGGCCTAAGGGGATGCATTTCTATGCAGTTTTCTGAGAAAGGCTGTCACACCTATATTTCATCTAATCAGCTTTTATTCAAAATATAAGGCAAGGCAGAGTAGAAATTTCTTGCACCACAAAAAAAAATGGAAGGACTCCCACTCTTATCTTCCTCCTGTCTTGAACCTTACCCCACTCAATTCTTGGACAATATCACAAGGTACTCACTACTCACACTAACATCTGTATTTCAAATTACCAGAGGTACTGAGAAAGCCTCAGCCCAATAAGATTTAGTTACTTCCCTCCAAGTTCTCCTACAACCTGAAGGACTGAAATTCTTTAAAAGCAGCAGCAAAGCATCACTCACATTACTAGGTACGCATTGAGACTCCTTGAGCAAGCAGCAGTCTGAAATATTCTATGATAAACCAACAGTCATTTCCATATGCAAGATGTGGAACAATGTAATTTTATGCTTATCTTAGAGCTTTTCTAATACGACTTTATTTGATTTGGAACCACATTCAATAATTTTACCTCAGTGTCAACCGTTGGGAGCCACCACCATAAGAATAGCTTCGATGTCAATGACAAAACCCAACTTAAGCAGTTAAGAATAATCATCAGAACTGTTGAAATGAACGCATAAGTTCTGTTTAGCAGACATCACAAACAACAGTTTAATGGAAAATCCAATGTGGCCTAGCATTTGTGAAAAACACACCACGGTGTGAAATCTAAAAATGCCAAGCCAGCATTCTTGGTAATTATCACCTATTTCATTCCTGCTCTTCAAAATCTCAAGAAAGATCAGTTTTACAACTGGAAACTCTGTCCTAACTACAACAAGAAAAAATATCTCTCAAAAAAAAACCCAACACCAAAACCAACCTTAAATCAAATACAAGGAGCATAAAAAGGTTATACTTATACTATTTAAGATACATACTCATATTTTTAACATATTGGATACTTGCTTCTCCCCACTTGCTTTTCACATACATCTTCATTAGGTTTTGTTTGCTTGCTTACAGGTTATAAAAACTTGAAGTTTATTTGTTTGAAGGAGAAAAATATTCCCAGTATATTTCAACTTAAGGTTCTGCTACACCATGAAATCACATAAGACTAGAAATGATCAGGCTTTTCATTGTAATTATCAAAGCTGAGATGCGTAATACCAGATAGTAAACATCAGTTATGAAAGTTAGATTCGACTACACGTGAGAAGAATTCTTACACAACCCCTTCCTATTTTGTTAATTTAAAATACAACAGATATAACTAGATAACCAAACTACTTGAAAGAAACCCACAAAACTAATTTTTACCACTGCTCCTAAAGTAAATAGCAACTAGCTAAAATTCACAAATAAGGCAAAGCGCTAGACAAGGTCTCCTTCAATCCACCTACGAGCAGTTCTGCTGGCCACAGGACGGCTGCATTCTTGATTCTCAGGGACTGTAACAGGAAACACAAAGGAGGGAACATTTAAAAGCTAGCAAGAATATATACATTGCAGTGGGAAGGAAAAAAAAAGCAGTATCATTGATCAAGCAAATTATCATGGAAGAATCAGTAGCACAGTGTCCTTCACTTGAAGGCGGGGGGGGAAGACTGAGTGGCTGCCAAAAAGAAATCACAACTACAGCATGTACCCATAAGCATTTTTGTGCACTGAACTGTATCAGAAGCTCCAAACATTTTCTGCTTATTTATAAAATATAGAAGCGTACATGTCCACTCAGAGATAACAGAATTTTAATAGTAACATAGCTTAGATTAATTCTAAAACATCCAACTCCCAGAAGCAAAGTTCAAATCTTGGTAATGTCAATATAAAGTTTTATTTTTCCAAAGTAGATAGACCAGGTTCCTATGCTATTTACCATATTTGCCCAGCAGCTTTTTGGCAGGAAAATTTTTTGGATAAGACTTCAAAAACTAAAGTCTTATTTGTTTTATGTTTACATGAATGTTTTCATGACTTTTCTTCAAGAAATCATGGTTGGCCTGGTGCCTCTGACTTAAATTGCCATTCTCTTTCTAAAGCTGGTAGTTTCTTTCCATCAAAGAGGACCTGTACACAGCCATAGATTATACTTATCAAAACCTGCTAAAAAAACAAAGAACATTCATCACTAGTACAATCCCAGTAGACTTTAGCATGCTTCAACATCCAAGTTGCAGATACAGTGTATGTGAAAATAACCTTGCGCTGCATCACAAAAGCAACATGATGATAAACTGAGATAGAGAATATATTAACATAGTAAAGGGGAATTCAGATGCCAAGGTAGAAATACAAAAAAAAAAAAAAAAAAGATATTTTTGAAATAAGAGCTAAAATTAGCTAGGTCATCCTGCAAGGAAGAGAAGTGCAGTAAGTCTGTTCCAATTGGCAGCACCAACAGAGACAGCTCTTCCAATAAATGAGAAGTCACATGAAGGAGACTGTACAAAGATGCCTGAGGCAGATTTCTGAAAGTAACAACAATTTTCAACTGCATGCTAAAGTGAATGGTAAGTTAGTGAAGATGTTTGAGGAGGAAGAAAGTAGATTGGGAGGGGAGAGGTAAGAATGGAGGAAAAGAGAGGATGGGAAAGATGGAAAGAATCCCAGTAGAAAATAGGAAGCAGGAGTGACAGCCAAAACCTTCCCTAACAAAATACAAACCAGAAAGCATAAACAATATTCTGCATCTTCTCTACAGGCTAAGAAGGAGAGGAGTTAAGCAATATAGTGTGGCAGGTTGTTGATTCAAATCTTGAAATTTAAATTGAGAGACTAGATCAAAGGAAAACTAATTAAAACAAAAATCAAGTACAGGGTGTGCAATTCCCCTCCTTAATTACTCCAACTGTAAACCCCAGGGCTTCACCAAGTACTTCACTTTCAAATTTCCAGATTAGCTCACTTCTTCCACAGCTGAACTGTTCCAAAGGCAGCAGCAAAAGGATGGTTGCCTGGAATTAAAATGAAATGCCTGTGAGTTCCAGTATAGTCTTTGTAAGTGGATGTGGGCTTTCTCCAACTGGCAAAGCAAAAAGGTACCTCCTGCTGGGGAGTCTCAGTGAAAGAGGAAAAAGCTGGCTTTTTGGAAGGAAAAAACATTCACAAAACCGACTAGCTGCTAAAAGGATTTAATTACTCTCTAACCTGAATGGACCATCTTGAATTACGGACAGATGCAACTACAACATCAGAGGACTTATTCTAATCATGAGATGAAGAGACCATGCTAGTAGGCAGCTATAATCATTTACACCCTCAAATAAAGTTCCCTACACTTTTCTCTTAGTTTTTACATTTCTGTCCAGTACACATCCATATAACCAGTCAGGAAGAGCTCTACTGAGACATGAAACTCACTGGCAAATACTCAAAGAAAAACAAACCAAGGGGTAAGCTCCCTGCAAAGTCACACTGGTCAAACTCAGTGCCAGGTAAACACCTGTTTCACATGCAGCATTTTTTTCCAAATGCAGTAACACTCACATAAACATTAGTAAAGCATACATAAATATCTCTAGCTATTTTACAAACACTGGTTAAAACAAATGAAAGATACAGTTAGAGCTCTGTCATCTAGTAAACAAACATCCTTTCTTGGCCTTCACACATTTTTATGAACTCTAAAACCTGGAATTGGCAGAGTGATAAAACAAGAACATAAACAAAGTTAGTTCCTGGGTTCAAGTCCGATAGCATCCTCATTAAAATAAGCATTATAAGAGGATCAGCAGCAAGGCCAAAGAATGAATCATGAATTAAGGCTGACTATACCTTCTTAACTCAACAATAAGCATTCATGCTGAATCATAGTGACAGGATATTACTGGGGAAGTCTGTACTGCTGCTTCAGCTTTCAGGACCATCAATTCACCATCTAATGCTAATATTGAAAATGTTGAGAATAAACAAATGACCAAACGGTACTGTCCAAGGGTACAGCACCGAACACAGCATATGTCAGGTAACCATTTCCGAATACCCTAAACCATATGTTTACATTTTTATCAGCAAAACTACTGACATACTCTTAGCCTTGGTTGTCAGACTTAGCCACAGTAAGGAACATAGTATTCAAACTATTCTGATAGTAAGACAATATTGTTAGAAATTCATTTTGTTAACAGATTTTTATCCTTCACCTGCTATCAGAGATCACATCACAAATGGTCCAATGGAGTAAGCAAGACTAGAAAAGAAATAAATGAAGAAACTATATTAGAGGATATGCTGAAAACAACAGATCACAACAGCAAACACTGGCAACATGTTTAAAGGGAATCTGGAACTATACATTTATGATGCAGGCTCATCATGTCCCGCCCATTTGTCTTTTTAAAAATTCAACAAACTCAAGCACTTGGAGAGGGCCTGCTTATACTGAAAAAGAATTTGTGCATGTTTTAGTTTCTTCTAGGACTATTTAACTGAAAGCAAAAGCTTTGAGGCTGCTCTTTCAATAAAATGTGCCTATTGCTACAGACAGCTAACTCCACAACTCAGTTTGGCTTTCGTTCCCACATCATAAAATTAATGACTCAACTGCCATCTACTGTGTCTGCACTCAAGTGCAGTATTTCTACAGAAACAATGGAAGATAGTGCCAAAAACATCATAAAGAAATAATCATCAATTTTATGCCAAATTTGACACTATAACTTCAAGTATTCTTCCTCTGTGCAGATTAACACACATGATATGCTTAGAAGACTAGACAGTCACCTTTGAGGTGCAGAATCCAAGTTAATATAACGACCTAAAGCAGATCTTCAGATTTTCAATTAAATTTTTTTAAAAAAACAAATACAACAAAAACAACAACAAAAAAAAACCTAAACAAAATAAAAACACACAAAAACCCCAAACAAACAAAAAAACCCCCAAAACAAAGAGAAAACCACAATAAAAACCCAAAACAAAACAAAGAAACAACCACAACAAAGAATTTGCCTGTTTTTCCTCTCATCTTGATTATGCGCTTATCATAACATCCTGTTTTCTTTCACAGCTTCAAGAAAATCAGATATGGAAAAAAAAACAACTGACAGCAAATACAAGAAAAACAGCATTTTCCAAGAGGCACCAGATAACTGTCATGGAAATAACACTGCGCTTTGCTACACAGGAGTTTGGAATAAAAAAAAACCAAAACATGGTATTTCAAAAATCCCTGGATTATCAAATCTTGTCTTCTAAGTGCATTGCTTTATTAGCAGAGAGTTCCAACATCTTTCTTAAGAAAAGCTTCTTATAGAAGAACAACACAAGTAGAATAGTACAGGAAAAATACAGCTTGGAGTTATTCACACAACGCACAGCTTTAACTATCTCATATAACATCTGCTATGTCATGACATACAGAACTTAGCATCAAAATTGCTTCACCCCAGCAGTCAAAATACTGAAGACAGGTGTCCTTGCAATGCTGCCTTAAAGTTTGCTGGTGGATTCCTTTCAGCTTTGTTACACCCTTTTCCATCACATTCTGTTAAAGAGGGCTCATGGAAATTCACCCCCTTTTTCTCCCCAAGCCCCTCAAGCACTCAGAGAAAGCTAAGATTTGGGACCAGAATTACCACCACATGCATTATTAACTGCAGACTGTAGGAACAGTTTTGCTGGGATGTTAGGGGTAGGGGGACGTCTGCAGGGAGTAGCAAATCAGCTTCTAACACTTGCTTATTCTACCATAAATGCAGACATGTGAGAAGCAAACGAAACAAGGCCAGGGCCACAGAGCTATAACCTCCCTCTGCAAACACAGCTCCCTTTGTTTGTAAGAGATGGAAGAAACAAACAGAAAAAGCCTCTTCTCTAATGTGAATATTGCTCTTTCCAAAACAGCTCCCTCTCCAGCTCCATTGGTACATAAAAAGGAATGGTACACAGTCCTTTAAAAACCAAATAGCCACTCTATCACTATCACCACAGTGAACCACAAACACCCAAAGAGTTTAGGAGTCCAACAGAATCCAAGCCCAAAGTGGATGAGAGGCCGTATTCAAGTGCCATCCATGTTTCAGCATTCCTCTGAATACTGATTTTTTTTTTAGTTCGAACTTATACATGGTTATCAAGTAACAGGGAAAATTTATCCAGACTAATAAAGTATAAAAGGTTGCCTCCTACTTATTGGTTCCAAAATAAACACCGCAATCAGCATGTGTGATTAAATTAAACTTCGTTTCCAAACTAAACACTGTGTCATGCACACAATGCAAGGTTTAAAATACCACAAATATTCTGAAGGGGTCACAAGGTACATAAAGGCAAACATAAGACCAATTTACAGCAGGAAATTTGGCAGGGAGGGATAAGGGGCCGGGGGCGGGGGGGGCTCGAGGCTTGCTATTCTGGAGGAAAACTAGTACAATATGGTGCACACCTGCTTCTCCTTTAGCACTGATTGCCACTGTATCTGAAAAAGCACACAGATCTCAAAACCAAATTATTCTGATGTACTCCAATGTCTATTTGTAAAAACACCATGCTATGAATACTCGAGTGTTCAGTCTGAGCTGACAACAGCCCTTTCCCCTATCAGCTGTGTTTTGGATTTCACACTCATTGCCAGAGGGTTTCACAGCTGGGAATTACATACAGGCCATGTGAAAAACTCTTTCTTTTAATACTTCTGTTCTCAGGTCTTATTCTGCAATAGAGGGTAATATTTCAGAACGTTTTCCAACTGCCTCATCTTCAACTGAATTCACCTTACAAACTACGATGTAACTAAAAGAATTGTCAATGCTATGCTAGTTCCCCTTCACCCACCACCCAAACTGCACAGCACTTGCCCAAAGCACTCCTCATTCTTCCACTTTCAGGCTCCTGCACAGTTCCATCAAAGTGGTCTGAGCCTGACATGTAAGAGTTGTTGCAGTTCTAGGTCTGGTTGCACAAGATGCTCTGGCAGAACACATCCTCCTTGGCCTGCACAACTTTGGTATTCCAGGGTCAATCTTTTCACAATTCTGCCAACATGGCTCAATTTTGATTTCCAAGCCACTCCCTTTCTCTTCTAGTTTTCAACTTTGGAGCATCACAGTCAGTTTCCAGCCACGAAGGCTGGAAAGAACAGAGAACGATAGCATTCACTTTATATTCAGGGAGAAAAGGATATACTGTCACCTCAGTATCCGAGCTTCCCATTTCTGCCAAGCAACAGGCTAAAAGCCAGCTTAAACTCTGTAAAGCAAAGTTCCTTTAACTTTCGGGTGATGAAAAGGCACCACCTTGTGGCTGTTACTCAGAGAAAGGCTTCACCAACTGGCAGAAAAAATCCCAGTACAGCTAATTCCCAGTTCTGTCAATGGGAGAATCAAAGGTTTGTATAATGAAAAAATGACCACTAAATAACAAGTAGCAGAGCATGTTTCAGCTACCAAAGCATTCTGTCTAACTATAGTGGGTAATTAAGGCTTTGTTAAATTTAATCTCAAAGTGAATACTGAAGTTCTTAAGCTAAACCAACTATGCAAAATCTTAACAAGGGAAGGAATTTAGCTTGTAACATGCACCAGTAAGTTTCTCCACTGTCCCACTTATATTTATTATTTCTCCAGCAAGCACTGATTAGACACCTATTGCAAGGATCTACATTGACACAACCGATTTGCACACAGAAATTATATCGTTGGTCCATAAGCAACAGCCAAATAGCAGTCAAAAGCAAATTTAATCAGGCACTGTGCAAAACACACAGCCACTACTTCTGAAAAGTACCCCAATTTGCTATAGGACAATATGGTGGAATTTAGAATAAGAATGTTGTACTTACTTCATTTGGTGAGCAAACAATATTTGCCATAAATAGAATCATTCATCCACAGGCCTCCTCATTAAAGCTTCTTTTTCCTTTGCATGTTAAACTTGGGCCAGGGGAGATACCAGACAACGCAGCTAAGAACGTAATCCAGACAACTTCTACTTCAATATCTAGCTACGAGATAATATGTCCTCCTAGCAAAAGACCATAGACATATTCTGAAAAGCAACTGATAGAACACAAAATTAATGATAATGCACTGATGGAATACAAAACGAATAATAGAATGCACTTCAAAATATCTATATACTCAGATTTCAGAAAATATGGAAAGCAGAAAATGCCTGTGATTCTTCTTTTAAATGCTAGTTGACTCCTTTATATATCACCTCCATATTCCGCCAACATTGCCAGAGCGTTTTTGCAATTCACACTGAATGAGCAACCAAAAAAACCCCACAAGAATATAAAAATCTGCTAGTAGTTCTTGAAAATGTTTGTGATTTTTTTTGTAAATGCTAATATTTGAACGTATAAAATTATGAAGAAAAAATGGACTGCAATGACTTATAGCACAGGGAATTAATTTATCTTCAAGTTCTGATGACTCAAAAGTCAGTGCCTATAGTTTCGGTATAATTAGAGATTCTGGATGAAATTATTTGCTTACAAATCACCTGCCATCCCTATATTTCATTATATTAATACAGAAAATAAACCTGAGACTAATCAGTACATTTAAATTTAGTCACTCATACAGCTGAAGAACACAACTGTTGTCCAATTAGTACATTCTAGTGAGAGGAACAGATAAACCACAGCATGATGTTCAGTAGCAGCGCTAAAGTCTCCTGCATCATTCCAGGAAAACGCTAGTGCATCAGCACCATAAATGGAATTAACTGACTATGACAGGACAGGATTAGCCTTCAAGAAGGTCTCAAAAGACTAGAGAGATACTTGCCAAAAAAAAAAAAAAAGTCGAGGGGGGGGGAAGAGGCAATTCAAAAAAGTACAAGCTACTACAAGGATAACCAAGTTTAAAAAAAAAAAAAAAAAAGTCGAGGTGGGGGGAAGATGCAATTCAATAAAGTACAAGCTACTACAAGGATAACCAAGTTTAAAAATAAAGACTGGTTCACAACACACGTGTTCTTTACAAAAGGATGTGGGGACTACAGTAGAATACAAGTGAACAGGTGAAGATGCAAGGATATTGTGTTCAGGCTAAAAAGTTATTCAGGAAAAAAAACTGAAAGACCACTTTTCAGCTGGATCAGTTCCCCACTCCCACTCACTATCACTCACTATATGGCTGCACAAATGCTTCTGTAAGAACAAAAAGGGTAACATAAGGTGCGGATTTATACATGTATACATACACATATATAAAAAAAAATCCCACAGCATTGTCCAAAAGTTACCAGTGAAATTTCACCTTCAATCACAAATATAAAATGTTAAGGAGTCTAAGTCTTGTAAGTACAGTCTGAATTTGGTACCCACATGTATTTTCATCCCAACTGACCAAGACAACGTGGTTCTGTTTGTTTCAGAAAACATATAAAACCCAAGAAATTCAACAGTGACTAAATAGACACTGTAAATTGCTGTTGTAAAGAATCTGGATAACATCTCTTCAGCCTTGAACAGAAAATGAAGAATATACGAGAGGCAAGTGGAAAAAAGACGACTAGTGAGAAACACAAAGGGGTGTAACTTTAATTTATGCTGCCACTTTCTTCACTATTTCCAAGGAAAACTCACTCCGATATTTAAATTAGCTTTAATATGACTGGTACAACAAAATGGTAGATTTTTAAGGTGTCTTTAAACTGGATTCTTATCACCTATTTTAGAAAGGATAAAAGAAAGAAACAAACTAATGAAAGATAATCACCTGCAACAGAGGACTCGCACCATTTGGAGATATCGGAGGCACATACTGAAGCAAAGGAAAAGGAAAACCTTTAGGAGTAAGACACATGTTCTCAGCTGCTACATACAATAGATGAAACACCAAGGATACATATCAACCATGGTGATGACAGCAAAAACTCAAGAGATGTTTGAACAGTGTCAGTTTTCACTTCCAATTGCTTTAAAATTTGGTGCAGGAAGAGGGAGGAGGAGTGTCAGCTTTCTGCTTCCATTTCAGTACAATCAAAACAAACTAAAAGTTGCCCTCCCTACAAAATATCTTACAAGTATTTCTATTTAACAACAACAAAAAAAAAATCTGTTGGCTTTGTTCTTCTGTTAGAACTTCCACTTGCCTACCCTAGAAGGGTGGATCACCCGAAAAATTCATTAATGCCAAATGATCAAGCATATCAGTACTGCATAATTTCCTAGATCACTCACAAAGGGACGCAAATGACCACAAGCTTTTGGTGTCTTACAGTATATTACAAAACTGCAATTTAAACATAAAGGATATTTTCAGGTTAAATGACACTTACAGAAAAACTAGGAAAGCTTGATGCTCATCAGCAATTCTATAGACTCTAAACTAGATCTTTACTAAACCACTGACAAGCAGGTTTTCCCAAGCGCCTCTTCAGGTTTCTAGTGAAAAGCTCTCCCTTTTTTTTTTTTTTTAATTAGCTGAATTGATAGAGTTAGGAACTTTCACACCACTCCCTATCAATCTTTCTTCAGTTTATCCTAACCTCATCAGTTACAACTCTGAACTACTGAAGCTGAGAAAAAAGCTGTAGTGATTAAAATACTCTGAGGTCGTAGACTGTGTCATTACATGGATTATTGAAAAACTTCGGCATTGATAAAAACACATAACATTGTAACTCTATCTGTAGTTTCCAACAGAAGCAGTGACAGTAATTGAATTTGTGTTATTTTTAGAGCTCAGGAATACAACCTACATGATTTTTATCACTGGTACCACAGCATCATGAACTAGGCATCTTTGCCCGGTACCACAGAAATTTTATTTTCCTTGAGTTTTTCTCTTTACATATAGCAAAGTTTATGGATGAAACATAAATCATATTTTGCCTAAAAAACCCAGTGACTTACACGACTTCTTAAACAACAGAATCTTGAGTGTCAGGTATTCAACTACCAGAAAGAAGGCAGTTTGCTATACAATGTTGTCGATCCTTCAGATGAACTGTGGTAACATGACTGATTGTTATTAAGTATCTAGCATTTCTTTGGACATTCTCAGTATCTGAGGAACTTCATAGCTACCAAAATCCACACTTTCATAAATACTGAAGTTATACTCAACAGAATCAATTACAGTGTCTGACTAAAGAGACCCAAATCCCTCAGCCTTTCCTCATATGAAAGATGTTCCAGTCCCCTAATCATCTTTGTAGCCCTTTGCTGGCCCCTCTCCAGCAGACCCCTGTCTTTCTTGAACTGGGGAGCCCAGAACTGGACGCAGTATTCCAGAGGCGGCCTCACCAGGGCAGAGTAGAGGGGGAGGATGACCTCCCTCGACCTGCTGGCCACACTCCTTTTGATGCACCCCAGGATGCCATTGGCCCTCTTGGCCGCCAGGGCACACTGCTGGCTCATGGTCATCCTGTTGTCCACCAGGACTCCCAGGTCCCTTTCCACAGAGCTGCTCTCCAGGAGGTCAGCCCCCAGCCTGTACTGATGCATGGGGTTATTCCTCCCCAGATGCAGTACCCTACATTTACCCTTGTTGAATTTCATTAAGTTCCTCTCTGCCCAACACTCCAGCCTATCCAGGTCACGCTGTAAAGCAGCACAGCCCTCTGGCGTATCAGCCACTCCTCCCAGTTTAGTGTCATCAGCAAACTTGCTGATGGTACACTCTATCCCTTCATCCAGATCATCGATGAATATATTGAACAGGACTGAACCCACTCCAACATAAGAAAAAAAATGAAGCAAAGACAACATTAAGGCAACTGAAATACAAAATTCGTAACAGACCAGTCTACTAGCACTCTATAATGAAGTCTGGTAATAGTTGGCTCTTGGCATGAAAATAACAAGTTTAAGGCTTTGGAAATGAATGGAAACATAACCTGTTGGTACGTATGTCAACAGCCACCGTATTAAACTGTTGAGAGGTCTGACATATTAGTGGTCCAGTCAGAGGTGAACAACTGGACTGAATGCAGGTGGGGCAGTCAAGTATGCAAAATGCAATTATTCCCTAGTACTGGATTTTATAAGATGGCAAAGATTTCATTACATCGTATCAGAATAAATAATGTTATTCTAGGAGACAGAACCTTGTAAAATATACACAAATATTATTTTATCATTTAGAAATTTCATATTTATGTTAACAGATTTTATCTGGCACCAAGAATAGGAGAGAAAGCAGGTATCTATCATGATTCACATATTGTGGCCTTTGGAACTTGACAGTATTGGAATTTTAAAAGCACACACAGAGAGGTACTGGACCACACAAATACTTCCAGAAACGTTGCGTCTCCAAGTAACTAGTATGAAACTATTTTGATTTAGCAATAATCTTAACTGCTATTCTCCAGTAACTGTTCAGTACCATATACAAAGTAGTCTGGCAGTCTATATACATACTACTTTCTACATCGATAGCTATCTTTGCTGCAAACAATATTCACCTTCATCCATGTTTTAATGGAGGGAGTCAAAACAAATAACTTCACGCATACTACCCCCAGACCCATTCATCTCAAAACAAACCTCTCTAGGGACTCTATCTTCAGATCAAATCAGCAACTATAATTTGCACAAAATGTTCTTAAAATTCGAACAACAAAAATACAGGACTACAACAGCTATGTGCAGAACTTCTAATGAGATTAAACAAACCACTATTACTTAAACAACTGCTGCGACCAATGTAGTTCAAACAAAAGAAATAACAGGAAAAGTACCACAGGCCAAGTAAGTTAAATCAAGATCATAAACTTTCACCTAGAACTGAACTTACAGTCTTGGACAATTTAGTAAGTTCTCTGTAAAATTTCCTCTTACTACTAGACAAAAAAACAGGAGCTGGAGATAACTACATTCTACAGACTTGTAAAGCAGCAGCTGCAAAAGGCTGGCTAATGGTTTAGCCATAGCATGCTGACAGATGGATATGAAACTATTAATAATGAAGGAATGCAAGCATGTTATGAACTGTACCGGCTATTTTATGGATTGTTATACATTTCATTCTGAATTTTAGCAGAGGAAGAAATACTGTGGTTTGCAAATCTACTATTCAGCATAGTTTCTGACCTCAGCTATAATTCATTATGCACGGATATATTACAACTCCAAATACAGCACATTATGATGCATTGTAAAACCAGAACATGCAGGCTAAAACCAGGACACTGACCTATTCATGCACAAAAACGCTAAGCAATGTAAGGATAGGCTGTATGCAGCCAGGCATTTGCTCACCTTTAGTCAAAGTACAAAGCATCGTAATCATGCTATGTAACAAACTCTTTCCTAGAGCTGTTAAAAGTTTAAAGGATATTCTAAGCACCTAACACTCTTTTTCTTTGCTTGTTCTGAGTAATAACCTGGTTAGCATTTTTACTTGTACTTACCCTTTTTACTGAAGATGCAGTTTTACACTCAAAAACTGTGCTGCTGCCAGAAACCACACATTCCTGCCCCTCCTTTCTGCCTACATTAATGCCTGTTCAGCTGCGCAATTGCCCACTACAATTTGGGTTGCCTTTCAGATGGTTTATATCCTTCTTTAGGATCATCAGCAAGTATGAATCAGTTGCAAACTCTATACTGAAATGAATTACAAGGCAGATAGGAAGGAAAAAAGCACATATTGTCCTCTTGATGCTGTTTAATCTCTGACACTGGTGGGCCACCTCTTAATTTTGGACTACTCAAACCTTCTGTAATGCAGGCTCAATTAACCTACTACTTATGATTTGCCACTTATGATTTGTACAGATAATTTATTCTGCTTGCAGCTTGTATCTGGTAGCCTTCTTTCCCAAGAAGAACTTCAGAATGGGCTGCAGGTCAGTGGATTTCCAGGCAGCAGCTTCATCACTTTGCTAGTTCCTCTCTTCTGTGGCTCCCTTAAGCCAGCTGAACAAAGAGGCACAGCAGTAAGCATTGCTGCCAACCCCAAAACAGTATCTCCAGCCAATAACAATCTCCTTTACTATTGCCAATCTGCTCCTTGAAAATATGACAAGCAGGAGCAGGCTTCGCAAATTGTTTCAGCGGCATCCATCTGCTTCTAGTAGCTCCATTGTATGCGCACTGCAGAAGCAGAGTAGAGCGTATCTGTTTTAATACACAGTATACTAGTTTTGTGCATTTTCTCTGTACCCAGGCCTCCTCAGAAACTTTGTGCTCACTGCCCAAGTGTGACTGTTTCCATTACAATGCCAGGAAGGGCTGTGACATGGAGCTCTTCCATCCAACCAGAGAAAGTTATGCAAACCCAACACATGCCAGCCTTAGGCAGCTGGTTGTATATAGCCCCCAGGAAATCCTATGACAGTGCACATTCAGAAGATTTTTCGGGTTAAGAATTTTCCCCACAAACAATTTTTGACACAAGCAAGCCTTGAACGTTTTATCAGTCAATTCCTCTTCCAAACAAGTTCTTCACTACCTAGCTAGAAAATTATACGGAAAAGGACATATCACTAAAAAGGTGAGCAGCAGGCTCCTGTACTGTTTCTGAAGAATTGAGAGAATTTGCAAAGGACATTAGGGAATAGTTCTTAGATATTTTTCCAAACATCTCTGGGTAAACCTGAGGTTTGTTAGAATAAGACATTGTTTAAGGAAGATAAGACAAGGGTCTGAATTTTAAAAATCATCTTAGTATTTCATACCTAGCTTACCTTTCACTGCATCTTCTCTCAGGGCTACTGGAAGAAAAAAAAGACAACATACATTTGGTGATGCACAAATTTAAGACCGATAGAGAAACAAACACGTAGCCCTACATAAAACTTCCAATTATCCAGTTGTAACTTGCTACTGTTGTTCATAGGCTTTGCAGAGAAATAACTTCAGTTTGGTATTTCAAGGATCGCCAACATCTGAATCCAGTTTGCTTAAACCAACGTTCTTGAGAAGTAATGTACCTGGAGCGCTGGTATGTACCTGCAGTCTTAAGCAAGCCCCCTTCTCCCTAGGGTAGACCTTTATGAAGTTACAAAAAGCATCTTAGCAGTAAGCACTTTTAAAGCAATTTTCCTCTACAAGAACGCAGGGTTTCAGTTGCACAAAGTAGTAGTGTTTAGTTCACATATTAGAGGTGATTTTGTTAACCAGCACATCATGAAAAATGTAATACCACAGTGTGCAAATAATCCAGTCAAGACCTCCAATACCGTTGAAGAGCAAAGGACACTCTGCCCCAGATCAAAAGTATGAGACATGATAAATACAAAAGTATGGAAAATACTGGAATATAAAGACAAAGAAAGCGATTTGTATTCTGGGGTAGGCAATGCAGCTCATCCAAATCAGAGCATCAAAAATGTTAACAGAGTATTGGGGGGGAGAAATACTCTCTTACTGAAATTCAGATGCAGTCTCATCAACAAAACACAGCATCTCGTTCATTCCTGTCTAATTAAAATTCTGTAGATGACAGCTTAGTCTTATTTAATAAAAACCTCTAAATCTAATTTTGTTTACTTAGAATATTACAACAGCAGTAGTATATTCTCAAATGAGATATAGCTATGCATTTTAGCAAGAGGCACCATGACAGTTTTGATGAGGTTACTAAAATCATATAGATTCTCATTGGAATTCATATTTGGAATGAGACTCCTTCAGTTTGATTATACTGAACTTCTGCCAAATGAATTTAAATGCTTGCTGTTAAAATGATGGGTTTTCTTCTTTAAATAGAAAATTGGGGTGAATAAATTAACACAGATAGCTGCAACTTCAATGAACAACAATACAAAGCATACATGTTCTCAATAAAGAAGACAGAGTCGTCTTGTAGAAAAATCAGAATGAAGTTGTTCAGGAGACCTTATGTTATAGCTCATGGATTCCAATTCCAGCAAAACACAGGAGGGAAACCAGAGCAACACCCACAACTCTTCTAACACACAGAGCCTCAACAGTAGAAGAAAAAGGACAGACTGAAAAGCCTGTCCTGTAAACCTAGATACTCCTATTTTCAAGGCAGCACAGGATTATCAACCATCTAGCTGCAATAGTTTGGTCTGGTTGTCTGTTACTACCATCCAACCACATCTGGAAGGAGAGGAAGTTTTGCAGACTGAAAAAGGCAGGTTCTCTAGTTAACAGCAGCAAGCAGATTGCATCATGAAGCTTCCAGATCATACTTCATGAAAAAGCCTCCCCAGCAGCGCACCTGGTTCCACATAAACACAGTATTCTCACAAAGCAGTCCTGTAGACACAAAGAGGGAAGTGATACAATCACCTCTACCACTACGAGTTTCCAAGCAAATAAGATTTTACTTTTGATCTCTGGGCACATTTGTATTGCAACAGACATAGGCATTGCCCAATCTTAATTTCCTCTTATCCCCATCCCTTTTCACCTCAGGGGGCTGGTACAATATTCTTTAGGAGTAACAACTACAGAGCAGGTCCTCTTTATTCCCAGAAACCCTGGGGCTGAATAACCATAAAGCAAACAAAATCTAGAGAATCTGAAAATTAAACAACTTATTAGTCTATACTGAGCTCATACAGGTAAGATTTTTCCAACAACTTGTAATCTGGTCAACTACTCTTTGTACTGCTAACCTGCCTAGAGACTTAGAATCACTTTCAGTTACACATTATGCAAATGCAGAAATATTCTTTGAGAACCTACAGTTTAAATAAAATCAAAGGACAAGAAGGAGGTACAAGAACATGTGAAAAGAATTAAATAATCAAAACACAAGTACTTCTCTACAGTCACAAATAGATTATTGGTCTAAAGGTTCAGGCAATTTTTCACACAGTCAAAACAGTACATGCTGCCAAACCCTAAACTCCCAATAAAGGGCATAAAAAGCCCTTCAGTAAAATTAGTGTTGTTTTCTACAGCACATAAAAAGTAACATGACAGGGCAGGAAAAACAAACAAGCAAATACTGTATTTTTATTTTAGCAGTAGAACATCTTATATAGGTATGTTACTTAAACGAAAGAAACAGAACCTAGATGAATATTTTAGGGTAGAGGCAAAAATTATCAGAAAATAACGCATAGCAGATCCCGGTGTTTAAAGGTCCCTTATTGAACAAAATGGTACAGTCTGCTTGAAGTCTGGCTCTATCCAATACTTACACAAAGAATCTGTAATAAAAAGAATGATGATTTTCCTTGCAAAAACAGGAAAGCAAGGAAGAGATTGCAAGTACACTAGAATATAGGATTAGAATTCAAAACCATCTTGACAAGTCGGGAAAAATAACACATTAGAAGGAGAGGTAACAGAGTCAGCAGATGCAGATCCAGGGTTTTCATGAATGGTAGGTAAATAACATCAGGCGGTTGTGAAGAAAGCAAACAGTGTACTATGATGTATAAACAAGAGGATGTCCTGCAAGGCATGAGAAGAAAACCTTCTCCATGCCTAAACATTGGGAGGGATTCACCTGGAATGCTGTCTCAGTTTTGGGCACCTCACTTTCAAGATGATGTAAATCAGCTGAAGGGAACTCGGAGAAGTGCAATGAGAATGCGGGCTAGAAGATGCAAGAAACCGCTAATTTATTTTGGATAAAGTCTTTCAGAAATTAAAGTCAAGGCAGATATCAGGGAAAGTGTCTGCCTTCCTTTATAGCAAGCATTGTCCACAATCATATAGCAGATCAAAAACAAATCTGGTAATACAGTCTCATTCCTCTCAACTCCCTCTCCTGTATGTTAATGCTGGTGCCTGCCTTCTACATAAATTCATATACGCAATTGTACAGAATGATAGCTTTTGGCAAAGTCACTTGCACTGTAAAATGGAAAAAGCAACGGCGGGAATACTTTAAAAGAAACAGAAAACTAAATTCCAGTATCACATAACGTTAAACTACCTCCTTTTCTATACTTCACCACCACATGAAAACAGGAAACACTGGTCTACCATTTCTCATTTCTTTTCCTCAGCAGTATTAAACATTTTATGAGCATAGACAGTCCAAAAGGAACACTGTGTTGGGCTATAAACTGCAGAAATGTATATTCTCCAGACACATATAAAAAAAAGTACACAGATGACAGCAGTACTGAAGATAGTTATACTTTCATTTCAACCAGTCATTTTAAACTAAAACAAAGTTGTGCCTTCCAAGAATAATTTTTTAACAGCCACACGAGAAGACAAAACCATCTGACTTTGCCACTATAATGACACTTAGCAGTTGGATTAACTCCCTTTTATCAAAACTATTTTTTGCTCAGTACTGTGGAGTGGAGGGATAATTGAAACAAACAATCCGCCAACAAAAACTGGGTTTATGAAGCTTTAGCGACGGCAAAGAAAGAACTCTGGTCTGTAAGTCCCCATTAACCATTTTGTTTTCCTAATTAAACAGTAACACAAATTAAGTCATTCTGAACCACACTTTACAAACACCAGTGTTCACATATAGGTGAAATTCTGACACTTGTTTTTTTAAACAAAGGGTAACACTAGAATATTTAATTAAACAAAACAAAGCTATAGACTCAGTTCTGGGCATGAAAAGACTGCTAACTATAACATGGGAGGAAATCTTAACATAAAATGTTTTGTTTGTTTCACAAATTATTTGTCACAAACTGATGAAGCACACTGAACAAGGTTAGGTATTCTTCTTTGCACCAAAAGAAAGAATGTTTGAAATCAAAAGATCTGATATAGCTAGCACAAACATTTTCTAATGCTGCTCAGTTCACCATTTAATGAGAACATGAACACCAACTTGAATTTTGGTGCAGTGGGGGTGAACATCTTGAAGAGAACAAGAATTGTTCTTTACTAGAAGAAAGTTCATTTCGGAAGTAATTTTCCTGATTTAGGAAACAAATTAACTACTGTTTTCGATGACTCAAAACAAAGCTAGGGCTACTCAATGTTTCTTTAATTCATACAGAATAAAAAAAGTCAGCAAATTCTGCAACAACTACATTATTCTAAATATTTATGCTTCTGTGGATAACGTTCACAATATGATAGCGTAAGACACTAGTATCTTTTCATCTTATTGTGTTCATAGAAGGACAACCCAGTTTCTCCAAGAAGTTGGTGAATTATCTTAATAAAATTCTGCAGGTTCAGAAGCAATACTCTGTGTCTTACGAGCAGTCACAAATTGCTTTAGCTTTCATGCTGCTCCTTAGAGAAATGAACAGATTTCATGAAAAAGAAGCACCACAGCTACTCAAATGGAAGTTAAGCAGGGTGGAAAGAGAAACGAAGCAAGTAGCAGCCCCACACTGAACGGAGAATTACATTACTAGGTAAGCCTCAACCTTTCACAGCAAGCACATAGCCATGAGTTCAATGTGATTATGCAGAAATATACAGATCCTTCTATTAGCAGCTGGAAGGGTATTCAAGTTTGCATACATACACAAACCCAAACTATGCTTGAAATTTGAGCAACAAGAATCTTTACATAAATATCAGCAGCTCAACAGAAAAGGACCCATACTTTCCACTGAATTCTCACCACTAGAAACTGTTTGAACCACATCTGGCCTAAATATGGCTAGTAAAATTCTGGTAAGTCAATTCCAAAATGTTTTCCTCTGATAAGGTTAGCTCCTCATTAAAGAAACACGTGTTTCTATGTGGTATAACATACAAGATATTTCTCTTCTTAGAAAACTTCAAAATGGAACCAGTTCTCCAAGTTTTCAAAGTAGAGAAAAGTTTTTCTTGTTCTAGGTTTAAACAACTTGCAAAGAGTTACTCTTTCTGTAACACTGGTATTAAAAATACTTTTTACTAACAAAGTATAAAAAACAAAGTTTGCATTTCAGCAGCTTACAGTCCAGTTACAGACAAATTCGCCTGGAAGACTAATGTATCTTCACAGTTTCGGAAAAGTCAGCATACAGTGTTGTTAAACTGGCATTTAAACAACTTTTCTTCAGAAATCTTCCATTCTGGAATATTTTTAGCTCTCCATAAACTAATACTCTCAAATATCAGAACAGCAATAGCAAAGGCGCTGAGGATCTGACAAGCAACTATCTACGTGGCAACAGAATAAAACAGAAGCACTTCAATCTTAAGACACTTTACTGCAGGAAGCTGAGATGATACAATTACACACAGTTAACCAAAGACAGCAGAAAAGACACTGCAGTTGTCAAGTAATTTATAAATTGATTTTGAGAAGAAAAAAAAACATATACAACATGAAAATAAATATATATTTAGCTAAAAGTTTGGCTTTCCAAAGCAAATTAAAATCTTGGGTGTAAAGTTTACAGAGCAGAATGTGTAAGTGAGTGTGAAGCACCAAAACAAAAAATGGGAGAACCGAGTGTGAAAAAAAAAAATTGACTACGAGAGCTTTAATTGCTGTTATATAACCAATAATGATAAAGTGAATTTTTATGTTTTTAATGGAGCACGTGGCATCTAAAGGAGAAAAAGAAAAATATTACCTGTGGAAATTATGGGCTTCTTGACTACTGTTAACTTATTTAACACAGCAAATAAAAGCATTAGAGAATAGTTACATAAGGTTTGCCTTTCATTTGCACTATAAATCACAAGTGAGAGATAAAAGTCTCTCCTCCTAAGCTATTTCATATTCTGAGAAGGAACAATTTAAAAAAAGACAGAATGAAAGATACTATTATACATTTGCTGGTAGTAATGATAACTAACATGCTTACCATAAATAACAAAGGTTCACTTTACAGATCTAAGAACATGACCCAGCCAAAAGTATAAAGGACAGCCAGTGTTGTAATTTGATTAGCCTTAGGGATTTACAAAGCAAGTTTCATCTTCAGTCTCAATTTGACATTTAAAAGAATGCTTAAAGCAGTTTGGTTTTGCAACTGCCACTTTTAGAGTGCTTTTCCACACAGACGTCTGGCCAGCTTCACACATTTTCTCAAGTACTAACAACTAGCAGACCAGGTTCTATAAATAACAGTTTTTATAAGCTAAACAGTTAAATCTCAGGAACAATTCTCATCATACTGGATTTTAGTTTTAGCTCTTCACTGAAATGGAGACATTATTTGTTGCAATCAGCATGAACACTAAACTACTTTTACTGAATACCACTTACTAATAATAGTTTCCTATGAATATGAAGAAGAGAAAGAAAATCCAACGTGTATTTTGTCTTCTATTCTTTTTAAGGCTAAGGAAGTCAGAAACTAGACAGGAAACATAGGACTGATTACTGCTGCTTAAATACGTAATCTGGTAGACATCATCAACACACATTGTAACAGAAAACATTCAGATCCAAATGCTCTCAAGTACAGCATGCTCTAAAACAGATAAATGCAATGTAAACTTCTCATACAGCTTTACATACTCACTGCATTTCAAAAATAAAGGTCTTTTTGTTTGATTTATAGTCAAACTGTCCTTCTCAGCTTCTAGCAGTCGCTTTTAATCTGACTGGCTAGTTTCAACCAAACCTGGCAGAAAACAGTAGGCTTTGGTCACAGCTACGTGCGGGGAAGAGGCAAAAGGGATACTGCTACATAGTACCCCATGGAGGAAAATGCTTCAGTGACTGTTCAGTCATCAGTACAGCCGGCAGGTGGTCTGTCAGTAGACCGGAAGAGACCCAAACCTTGTGCTGCCCCTTGCCCTGACATCATTTAAAGACTCTAGGATGGAACCAGGCTTACTGCTAAGTTAGGTAGAAGAAGGGATCAAAAAAGGAAACCAGGCATCGTATTTCACTTTGAGAAACAACTTATGTTTTACTAACATCCATACACAAGAAAAAAAAAAAAGCTTTGTGTTTCTTTGTACTTTACAAACAAAAACATTCAAAAACCATTAAGTCAAGGAAAAATTTACAATCGCACACTTTCGCTTGCTTCTTTCAGTGGCTAAGAAGTGGCTTCTTCTCATCTCAAAAGATGGATTAAGGTTTTGTTTACTACATATTATTTAAATCTTACATGGAGGATGGCAAGTGTTACTTTCCAATGAGCACCTATACATTGTTCAGGGACACAGTATGAGTACTTTCTGAACAGTAACGACCCTATCCTCACAGCATCCTCACAAATAACAGCTGTTATCCCCATTTTACAAACCAAAAATAGCAGTGCGGAGAGGTTACTGAACAACGACCATCAGTTTTGAGGCAGTTAAGGTCAGCTTTTTTTGCTAAGTACTTCCTACCACGTAGAGATACTTAGGTTTGAAAGAGCTCCCTTTAAGTTTGTCAAAAGCTATGAGTCCTAGTCACTTTTGCAAATCAAACTCGGTATCCTGACATCATGAACACACAATTATAAACAGCTAGAGAGTTTAACACACCAACAGAAAGAACTGCGTTAAACTCATTTGAACTCTGGCATAACATGTAGTACAGGGTTTCCCCAAATTTAATCCTGTTTGAACCCATTTCCTTTTTAGGAAATTGGAAAAAAAGCCCATTTAAAAATACTCAATGACAAGAAGCTATTTATGTTTAGTAATGCATTCCAGTGACTAATTAGTCCAGTAAGAACACACCCCTTATTTGAAGTCTGAACTTGCTTAATTCAGCTTCCAACCACAGAACTGTGGTGTACCTTTGTCAGCTGAAGAGAAGGTTACTTTTATCAAATACCTCTTCCTCAAGTATGTACATATTGACTAATGAAGAAATTCTTAACATTTCCTTAGCTAAGCTAAACAAAGTAAGCACCTTACGTCTTAATTACTAAGACTGCTCTCCCCTTCTCCCAGTCATTTTTAAGGCTGTTCTCTGGAAGCTGGTTTTTCACCGTCCTCCCTGGACTATTAACGCCAGATGTACTGCTCCAGAAACAGTTACAGTTAACTAGATAATACACCACCTCTTTATTTCTGATTCCCTTGCTCAACTGCTCAGAGTTTTTCACCAGACCTCTTTGCTACAGCCAAAAGAACTGACTTCAGGTTCAACTCCTATCAGTCATCAACTCCAAATCTTTTTCAGAGTCTCAGACTGAGTCCCCCTACTTGTTGCTCAATTGAATATTTAGTTGCACTGATTCTGCCACGAAATAAGTGTTTCATATTGTTTCATGTGTCCAATTTATTAATGATCTAAATCACTTTGCAACCTTACAAATGTTCCTTTAGTTCCAAATTTGTATTTATGATTTTCTAGGTAAGTAAAAACATCTGAAATAATTCCAACGTAGTTATTTATAATTAGAACCTCGGATACTCTGTAACCTCAAGTAGCAGAGGTTAATGCAGTGTATGCCACAGCAGACTTATCTCTAGTATGCACCAACACTTGTGGAGGCATAACACACTCTGCTGTTGGATTTTGCATGTTACTCATACGGAGCCCTGCCTAGGGATTTGTGCTTGCAAGGACCCAAATCCGTAGCCAAGGCATTCCTAGAATTCTTAACTAATAGAAAGTACTACAGTTTATTTTGTAACATAAAATTTAACAAGTCTTTAAAATACTTCAAAATGATAAATGAAAATATAGTTGGATTTCCACTGAATGAATTGATAAACCTTATCAATAGGTACTTTAAAAATATACAAGCTTTCAATCTGTGTATTTACATATAATTACATGGATCTTTAAGGATTTTATTTAAAAGGTAAGGTATCTCATGGACCAACTCAAAAAGACAGAGGTGTGACCAGAGCACAAGTTCCTGCCCAAAATTCCAGAACTCCTTACCAAAGTGTTCACACAGTAAGAAACAAGGACAGCACCAGCACAGCTGGTATTGCAAATGACTGAAAGCATTAATGTAATAGAAGCCTTTAAACATTCAAGCTTTATTTTCTTCTTATGTAGGATGAATTAGGATCACAGTCTTAGGCTACTTCATATTGTCCAACTCTAAGAGTTTTGTGAATATCAACACTGTCCCTCTGACTGTAAGCAGGGCAGCAGCCTGAGCTGTCAAAGGCTCCAATCCAGCTCAGCTTCCCCATTTTAATGGAAGTGGAGGGGGGAGCAGGGGGTATCTAAAAGGAGAAGAAAATAGAGAAAAATAGTATCTTCCCATGAAAATTCTTCCTTTTTTCAAAGGGCTGTATAATAGTTTCCCAAAATATGACAGTGTGCATTCTTACAATTCTTCCCTGGCTTTTTAAAGCACTATAAACCTTATTGGATGCACTAACTAGGACGGTATCTTTTGTACCTGAACTTTAAAAGCTCTTGCACAGGGTTTAATCTTCTCCATCAAAAGCCTTTAGAAATTACATGGCAGAAGGAAATCCATTCCTCTTAAGTCAGCCAGTTCCACACCTCTGACGTGTATATTTCTGGTATGATAGTTACTGTGACCTCAGGAACATCAGAGGGAATATGCCTCACCAGTCTTACTCAAGTTCTTGCCACAGTTTCTCTCTTACACTGGAGTGATGAGTAGGCTGCCCATACTTGGAAATACTCCCAAGAATTGAGTCTCAATGACATCTTCTGAGTTTATATGATCCTCAGTGGATCATATAATGAAGGAACGCACACATGCATTCATGCGGCTTACGCCTTCTAAAGCATTTTTCAACAAGGTCCACCCAGTTCCTGCACTGATTGTCCATGTCTTCCTTTATATTTTATAGGCAAGTCCACAGACTAGGATTCGCTGAGCTGTTACCTTCCTTTCGGCATTGATTAGCATACACTATCAGTCACAAATGGAATTTATGCTGCTCCAGAGTATAAGGCCTTTTGAGATTCAATAAACTTAAGTAGAATAGACAGCCAGAAAAAGATCTTCACCTAGTCAGAGCACACACTAGGTAGAGTAAGCATTGCATTAGAAGGTAACCACCGGGGTAAGCAATATTTAGGGGCAGCAAAATAAAATATGAAATTTAAGAAAAAATAGAAAACAAAGCACTGAAACACAGCTGGAGAATCTTGTAAACCCTGATTTGAACTACTAAATTTAAAAAAAAAATTAAAAACCCAGAAAAATATACCAAGCAGAACAGTTACTATTCCCTCATTTCCCAACTCTTTTCCAGCTGGTACCTGCTTGAAGATTCCTGCTAGAAGTTTTTTCTGGTTTTCATCTTCCTCTCATTTTCATTCTTCTCAGATTTTATTACTTGATACTGCAAGGCAAAAATTTAAGAAAGGAGGAAAAACTTACTGGTATTGAGAACTCCTCTGCCAAATACTTCAACACTGATGCTCCTCTAGCCAAAAAGTTACTTCTCTCTGCCAGGTTGCCTTGGAGTTTTGTATCAAACTCCTTTCTGACAACTGAAGCAACAGAGTCAATTATTATGAGTTTAACTTTCTTTGAAATAATTTCTTCTTCCAAAGACATAATCCTAAAAAAGAAAAAACAACCAAAAACCCCAGTCATTGATAACATTATTTACACAATAGAACCATTTTATAGCCCTGAAATTGTTTAAATAAAAGGTTTACTTTAATCAGCTGGAAGTCAACCCCTCTTCCCCCCCACCACCACCGCCACCTCCACTAACATCTGCATGTACTGAAGAGATTTGGAAAGGAATCTGAGACTCCAATAGACCACATAACCCAAGGCAGGACCCCTCCAAAAGAGAGGTTTGGAAGAACCTCTCGTTAGCAACACTATGCTGTACAACCCCTGAATGGCCGACAGCAAGTTAAGTGGACATTGAAACTGTGCCTTTTTGCTCACAGTAGCAGCATCCCATTGCCAATGCCAGAATCCTTGGTGTCTATAGATGCAGAAGGTCAAATCCGTTTCTGTATACCACCAAAGACAGCATGCCAAGCCTAATCCAGTGATAATACACTACTAGCTGTCCTTCAATAAAGCTGCACTAGAAGAAGAAACTATTCTTACAATAATTCTCCCACTAACATAAAATACACAAGATTATGTTAAAATATAACTTAGTTCATTTTCATTGCAAAATGTGTTCACAAGTTAACTTAAGTTAACGACATGACAATACAACATGCCAACAACAGCATTCAGGCTGATGACTGTAAAATGATTCCTCCTTCCCACTGCTGGAGGGGTCCCTGTCTCCCTGAACCATGCTTTGGAGGAGCAAACTCCATTCAGGGAAAAAGTAACTCTTATACTATGGTCTCTCCACAATCCAAGACAAGACCTGTCATATGAACATAAGACCTATTACATGAAGCCTTTTAAAGGCTTACAGGGATCAGATCATATAGAAATTGTCTATCAGGAATCAGAAAACATCCAGTGGATTAGCTATACGCTATAAGATGAGAAAAGCAATGTCAGACTTTCTGTAGCAATTTTACTATGGTGGAAACCATGCTGTTAACAACATGAAAAAGCCTCAAATAAATGAATTACTCTGCATAAAACTTTGATATAGAACAAATATTGTTATAGACAATGCAGTCAAAACGGTCTTTTTTAATTCTGGAAAAGAATACCTCTTCAGTACACTGCCACAGGTCAGCTCTCGATACAGGTGAATGCTACAGGTCATGCAGAACAGCTTTTCATCTGAGTCAAAATAAGTAGGGAATCTGTTTCCTGCTATCTCAATCAACCTATCAAAAAAACAGAAGGCGTAACACTGAAAAAGGAATAACGTGGGATAATAAGGTATCAAGTATTAACAAAGCAAACCTCCGAATGATAAGCAGATACCAAGTAATAATGGAAATCTTTTGCAAAGAAGCAGCATACTTTAGGAGTCAGACTGAAATACTGGAAGTCAGAACAGTTAGGTTCTCTTCCCAGTGATGCTAGAGTCAGTGGTATACTAGGGACATAATCTGCCTGTACGCAAAGAAACAGCATATCTCCTATAGAAGGAAACTGCAAAATTTACAGTTACTGAATGCAAAGTTCTTTGAGATTTGTACAAGAGGTTCCACTCAATGGCAAAGCATCCTCCTATTTTAGTTATTGTATCTAAGTATGATTTTCATTACCCGTTTGTAATAAGGGCTAATAAAATCTTAAGAAAATATACTTTTTAGAACACAGGGAGGAAAAAAAAAAAAAAATCAGCATTGTGTCACGAGGTGACTGAGGCTCCAGCTGCCAGGCGGCTACAACTGAACATCCATCCATTCAGTTAGCACAGGTACAACTGGCATGGCTTGAAATAATGAAGTGACCTAACAGTTTAAGTGGCTACTTCACCGATAGAACTGAATGTGGGATTCCATGATTAAATGTTCTCCATTACCTTATTAGCAAATTCATGACCCTTCAAAACTTTGAATTACAATTGTTAAGCATACCACTGTTTATTATCAGAGTAGACTAAGGAAACATATCAGATAACTGGTGATAACACAAAAGAAGTCAGAGGAAGTTGGGTATTTATTATTTGTTGTCAAAATACTTTTATATTCAGAAACTATGCTTTGAAAAAAAACCTCATGCACAGATGTAAAACTAAACAGTTTACTGATGAGAGGCAAACACTTTCAGTTAGATGAGATTTTATACATAAAATCATAGAGGACTCTTCAGAAGTCAATGGAATTAAATTCCACCCCTCTGAACACAAGGTGATTTTATCTAGGTCCTTCAATAAATGATCCAAAACTTTAACTTAGAAACTCACAGTTACCATCTGAGCATATTTTTTTCCACTATGAAGATTTTGGTTTTTAATAACAGAAAATACTTAATTGTATTTTAAGCAGACATATCCCACCACTTATAGCTTGAGAAGAGTGGCATCTAGTGGATGATACCTGTGGGCACAACTTACTGGTTATCTTTATGCTTTTTATTTAGGCCCTTTTCATTAAACCCCAAAACTTTAAAGCTATTTTAGAAAAAGTCTTTTAAATCACTTTTATTTGGTTTAAAAATAGAAACACTATGTTTGAATGTTAATATACCTATCCTGAGCAAGTAATTTCATTACAATAGCCTGAAGCTTATTCATTAGATACCATTTATTACCTCTAAACTCATCCTGTAAAACTTTCAGGGACAGAATCTTTTCTTTGCATTTGCATAACTAATCATGCAGACCATTCTGGCCACAGTAATCTGTTATTCAATGGTCTGCATGAAATGAGATTTCAGTATGCTTCCTAATGGGCATAGATCACAAAGAACATCGTTACACAGACTGACTTGAAACGACACACCAAAGTCTTGCTGAGATCGCAGTACTATTCACAGAGCTCCATGCAGGTTCAAAGTTCTTTAAGATCTAAATCCTGTTTGTCATTATGAGACCAAAAACTGCACAGAACATGTTCTCCACAATCAGGGCGGAGGCCCATGGAGTGGAAAAATCTCTGTTTGTTCTCAGCTTTGGTTCACAGAAATTTCTATCCAGTGTTTTTCACAAGAAAAAAATATGGCTAGAGAGAAAAGCAAACCAAACAAATTATTTTCAGACTTTCTAAATAAGTTTGGTATGTTTTCAGTTAATAGCTGGCGAGAGCTGAATTGAATTGCTACAAAACTGATGACAACGATCTTGATTTCCAGACTTACTATGGCTGTTCCATCTACTTGTCCTAGTGTCTGTGTTCTGACAAAGTTGAATGACAGACACCATATGCACTGTTACGGCTTTCTCTTACATGACAGAAAAATATATAAGTTACAGAAAACAGTGGCATATCTTAGAAGACCAGCCTCAATTCTGATCACTCTTCTCAGCATTGCTATTAGATTGAACTGAACTGCCATGTTAGAGAGTAAGTAATAAGACTATGAAAGTTTGTGGAAGCAAAAAGCTCCCTGCCCTGAAACCTGCCAGGCAGAATAACAAGAGAGAAGTGCCTTTTAGCAAAAGAAAGAAAATTAGCAAGCTTTATGCACTATCTTTCTAGAAGCAGCATGGCATTACAGCCAGTATGACAGCTACAACTTAGCAACCCTCAGCCCTAAAAAGTAGCAGGGATGCAAATGCTCTTCGCAGGCTTTCTGGTACAGCCTTTTGAGTTTTAAATAAAAATAGTGTGAGATAAATGACTCCACTAACCCCTCTAAAATAAGTTGCTATTAAATTAGTATTTGCCCTCTTATCTGAAGTGTTCAGAACAACAAAAACTTCTACTACAAACTTCTACTTGTGATCTATTAATAATACAAGATTATAGAATCATAAGAAAATTCAGTTTAGAAAGAGAACTCAGGAGATCTCCAGGCCAACCTCATGTTCCAAGTAGTGTCAGCTATGAAGTCAGAACAAGTTATTCAAGGCTTTATCGAGTCATATTTTGAAAGCGTCCAAGGATGGCGGCAGCACAACCTCTCTGAGCAACCTTTGCCAATTCCTGAAAGTCCTTACATTGAAAAGCTTCTCCATATTTCAATACAGAAATGCACTTCAGTGTATGCCTGCAGTCTCCTTGCCATACACCACGGTGTCATCTTCTCGATGGCCTCCTCATTGGTATGGGAAGGCTGCTGTTAGATCCCCCCAAAGCCATCTCTCTTCTAGCCTGAGCAAGCCCTCAGTCTCTCCACAAAGTGCCCCAGCCCCCAACCATCTTGGTAGTCCCCAGACGAAGTCCTGCAGTTTGTCACGTCTTTCTCAAACTGAGAGCCCAAAATTGAACACAGGATCTAGATGCAGTCTAACAGGTACCAAGAGCATAATCACTTCCCTCACTCAGCTGATGTTGCTCCTTAGAGGTTGCAACACAGAAAGTATATCTTGTCTTCTGAAATTGCGTTTGGCTGTTTCCAACTGAGCAATACTAAATATGATCTACTACATAAATATTCTCATCCTTAGTAGTAACATTATTTTTACCATGTTTCCTTTCTACATCCTAGTCTATTTTCAGCAGTTTCATTTTCACATTCACCCGTTTTCCTTTTCTTTAGCATTTGCTTTTAACCAACAAGTCTTAGCTCACCTTTTTTACTATCTACACTTCAGTGACCCAAAATAAAAATTAAGTGGTATGTAAGAAGGGAGCACCATACTTTACAGAGCCATGACTTGAAGGTTTTTTTTCGAATCGCAGAATAGTTAGGGTCAGAAGGGACCTTAAAAGGTCACCTACTCCAACCCCCCTGCCATGAGCCGGGACATCTTCAACTAGATCAGTTTGCTCAAAGCCCCATCCAACCTGGCCCTGAGCGTTTCCAGGGATGGGGCACCTACCACCTCTCTGGGCAACCTATTCCAGTGTCTCACCACCCTCACAGTAAAGAATTTCTTCCTTGTATCTCATCTAAACCTGCTCTCTTTCAGTTTAAAGCCATTACCCCTCGTCCTATCACTACACTCCCTGATAAAAAGTTTGTCTCTCCTGTAGGCCCCCTTAAAGTACTTGAAAGGCTGCAATAAGTCCCCCCAGAGCCTTCTCTTCTCCAGGCTGAACAACCCCAACTCACTCAGCCTGTCCTCACAGGAGAGGTGCTCCAGCCCTCTGGTCATCTTCGTGGTCCTCCTCTGGACCCACTCCAATAGGTCCGTGTCCTTCTTATGTTGGGGGCCCCAGAGCTGGATGCAGTACTCCAGGTGGGGTCTCACCAGAGTGGAGTAGAGGGGCAGAATCACCTCCCTCGACCTGCTGGCCATGCTTCTTTTGATGCGGCCCAGGATGCAGTTGGCCTTGTGGGCTGCAAGCGCACATTGCCAGCTCATGTCCAACTTTTCATCCACCAGTACACCGAAGTCATTCTCGTCAGGGCTGCTCTCAATCCTTTCATCCCCCAGCCTGTATTGATACTGGAATTCTTTGATATATTACACTTCCAGTTTAAAGTAAATAAAACTTCAGTGAATTTAACTTGACAAAAACAGGGTAAGAAACCACACCTTCTCATATGATAGTTTCAAACGATTAAACAATGCAAATACATTTGCTTTGATACTCCAGATTGAGGCCATGGGTATAACTACTAAGTTATTTGAAATATATAAATTATTTCAATGAACCCTTTTCTGCCCCTTTTTCTACACAAACAAGGATGAGACTACTGTACTTCTTGTCATCCTCCCCCAGACTCTTACTAACTTTTGAACTCAGGAATTCCAAAAAAACAGTGAGAGAGGAACAGACATCTCAAAAATATCAAATTCCTCATGGTTTAGAACAGTTGGTAGCTAAGTAAATTAGAGCTACCTTTAATGAAATATTGCAAAATTATTTCAACAGTAAACCAGTCAGTTAACACGGGAAGAGCGGAAACCAACACATGCATACATGTGTAACTCTCAACCAGATACACCATATAGTGTCTCCTGTCCATTCAACAATTAGAATATATCTTAAGTGTATCGCTGAGTGGCTTTGGTCACATGGGCAAAGCAGGAGATACTAGGAGAACCAGAGATGTTACAGAGGTAAGGGAATATCGTACTGCATGGCCACTAAGGATATAGGAGAGATGCAAGGTTACTGCAGAAGGAAATCGGGGGTGCAGGGTAAGGGCAGGGGGCCCCACGCATCAGAAATAGGACAGAAATCTGAAGGAAAACTGGCTGTGTCAGTCCTACCATTTACAGAAAAAACTCCATTTCCTTTGTACTCAAAATGCTGAGCCTTTACAACCTCAAAACCTTCCTGCTAACTCCACAAACTAAACTGCAAAGAAAGATTTCAGGTACAGGACTGTTAAGACCATTTATAAAACTAGAGAGTGTGCCATCCACCTCATCATACCACAGTTAGAATCTGCAAACATCATACAAATTAGGAAGGTGAGAAAATCATTCTATTGAAATTAATCTCGTCACCTATGGAAAACCTGCATATATCAGATGAATGTTTAATAACTACCAGAGGTATTTATTTTATAAACACTTAATTATTGCTCAAAAAAATAATTGAGGGATCCAAGATAAAAGGTGCTAAAAAAGTTGAAAGTGTGTATTTTAGAATTTTGCACCTTACCTTTCAGCACTGAATGCAGACTCTGTGTCAATGTATATAACAGCCCCATCTAGTCCTCCCATGCTTACAGGTAGCGTAGCCAGAACACTCATCATAATACAAAATTGAGTTTTGCCACAGCCTGGTGGGCTAGTTAGCTGGAAGAAAAAAAGAATAGTAACATAAACAAGAAATGTCACATTCATTTCACCCTAATTCTACTTTTAACTAAAACGCATCAGCCAGAACTCCTTAAATTCTGCTTTTCCAGTTACCAAAGGAGACAGCCACGAGAAGATACAATGCAGACCACAAAGAGCAACTTGCGGTTACTCGTGGATCTGTGCCTTGCAGTCAAACTCATCCACCAGAGAATAAAAACTTCTTCAGACACAGCATTATGCTTGTACTTTATTTCTTTGACATCCTTTGTTACCTGTCATATTTGAGGTCCCCTACTCTCCCCTTCCTCTTTCAAGATCTTTCCTAAAGCCACACCTAGTTCTCCTCCACCTCCTTCTCTGTGCTACTTTCTAAAATAGAGCAGAATTAGATGATTCACAGTTGACATTCACATGACATCAATGGCCTTTAGAGCAGAAAACAAAGTCCAGAGCTAATGAGTTCACAAATGTAAATGGCTGCTTAGGAACCATCATCACCTTGGTTACAGCCAGGTTTCACTTGGAAATCACAAGGATGATAGCTTATATCCTACAAAGACTGAAGGTTCAGTATGAACTACACACATATATAAGACAGATTTTGTATGCCCCAGAGACTGTACTCTGCTATGCATGTGTTTTGCCATTGGTGTTAGCTCCCTATTACCATATCTCAACACGAATATCATTTAATGATCCAGACGAGCCTGCCAATTTCAAGCTTTCACCTGTGCTTACTGAAAGCCTACTGCAGTTAAGCAGTATTCAAAAAGAGCACACAACTTGTGTGAAATGGTTCCAGTATGATTTTGATCCGAGAGAAAAAACACAAGGATCAAAAGTACATATTGTTTGATGGGATCCACAGTTTCTGAGGACAACTTTTTTTCTGCTGGAGATGGCAGTACGCTGTTCTTTATCCACTGCAGAGATTGCAAATGAACGCTGGGCTCTGTGTTCAGATAATCATATGTTCATTAGTACTGTCTTTAAAGACACACAGAAGTATCACATTCACTGCTTCTGGGAAGGGAGATGATGACATTTTAAATACTAAGAGGGCGGAAAAACAGCAAGTACAAAGATGAAGTGACTTTAGGCACTAAAAACAGCGTGATAGGTTCAATCTGATGCTAGTAGAGACTAAATAACAATGCAAGATAAAAAATAAGCATCTCCAGGGAAGTTAAACTGCAAAATGAACCATACCTCCTCAGAACACCTAGTACTGCCAAAACAAAGGCTTACATACAGAGTTGTTGTTTTTAATTAAAAGAGAAACCTTAAAATGGACAGACACTCAAAAATCAAACTGATTTTTGAGCCTAAATGCACAATAGCTAGTTTTTAAGTACAAACACCCTTTCACCACAAGATACTCCAGTATGATTTCATCTGAAGCAGCATTAGCATGACTTGAAGCACAGTAAGTTTGTAGGGAAACACTGAGGGACTGCATTAGCTACAGTTACACATTGGCTACTGTTAGCAGTTGGTTAAAATCCCTTTAATCAATTTTGTCTTTAAACAAGGCCTGAAAACCAAGCCATATCACTTAATCTACTTCAAGCTTTAATGCAAGAGAAGCATTAGATGATTTTTGTTTACAAGCACACACTGCATTTAGTGAATTACAGATCAGGAATCAGTCATATTTATGCAATTATTTGTCCTCCATCCATTGTACTTAAATTACAAAAAATCATATCAACAATAGCTGCCAGATTTTAATATGAACCCAAAGCATATATAAAAATTGCAGAGGCAATACAGATTCCTTAGGCTGTGATAGCCAAGGAATCTCACCAGCTGTTTCTAGTTAAAAAGAAGGCTTGAAATGAATGAGGGGAGGGCATCAATCCAGTTGTTAAATTAAAATGTTTGGACAACTGTGAGGAGACCTCATAAAAACGTTTGTCGGTTCAGCCTTGCCTGGGAGGTGCATTGGAACCAACATTTATTTCAGTGGCTGATGCAGGAGCTAATCCAGCACAGATGCTGTGAAAATGTCTGAGGAGATGAGCATCGTATCAGAGAAAGACAGGGAATCTTCCTGTACAAGCTAGTACAAGAAAGCAAGCTAATGGAGCAAGAGAGAATTTCTATTCCCAAAGATCACAATACTTCATCTTTTACCAGCATTCCTTTAAAGTGCATTAAAATGGGATTTTAAATAATTCACAGTAAATAATTTTAAAGAACTACCACATTTTATTGTAGTTACCACTGGGGTTCAGCAAATGTTTTGAACAATACAATCTTAGTTTTTAAAAAAAGACCACCCACAAACAAAAAGTCGTCGACAAAAAGTCGTCGACAAAGTCTGCTTAGTTTGTTCTACTCTAAATTTGCTCTGAAGAAAAAAAAAAAAACACCAAGTCCACCCATAGAGAAATGTGAAGACTACAACAGTTTTTAATTTATCTCTCCCTAATAAAATATACTTTTATTTTTCAATAAGCTATGTATTATTTTCTCTGGCACATCTGTAGGGTTTGGATGAAATCACAAGGAGCTAATTCTTCTTCAGCTACCAGGGGATTAAACTCTTCAATATTCATAAATTCATTACTTTAATTTTTCCTCAGAGGAGTTAGCCAAAAGCTCTGACATCTGACCACAAAATTTCAGCTATGATTTAATTTCCAACTTAAAACCTAATAGTGGTTTGGGAAAAAAAAAATGGTCCAAGACAGTGTAACACAAATCAAATCCCTCTGGCACTCAAAAAGCAAGCAGCTTTGGCTGTAGAAGATACCACCACAAGTATTAACCCTGTGGCTCATGTACTCAAATTCCAAGTTTCCAACCACCCCCACTGTGGGGTAAGGTAACAGGAAGACAACGATTTAGCCACACCACTCAGGAAGTAAATGCTGCATACAGCATACTTTTGAAGAGAACTTCTCTCACTTAGAATATCTGCCGAATAACAAAGATACCAAAGGGCAATCTGCTGGTCAGCTATTCTCCAGTAAGTTGCAAAAGAGCAAATTAAAATTAAGTTCCAAAATCACTCGAATACAAAAAGAATACAACCTGTAAGTGTTTGCAAGCTGCAGTACAGCATCAAAGCAGCAGCAGACACTTGATAGCTTTCTACTAAAATTTCATCAAACAATCATGCTGAAGAACACTTGCAGTGCTGTCAACTGTGGAGGAATTCCTGAAAGGAATTCCTGAAGGGAAAAGGTCATGATTTGATTCTGGTGAGCAACCCAGGATTTGAGCTGGGCAAAGAGGCCTGCACCTGCTGTCCTTGATCTCTCTGTGACCGGCTGATAAGGAGGAAGAAAGAGGGCCTTGCTTATCATAAAGGCGGGACTGAGTCTGGGAACGAGACCACGGAAGCGAGGAGAACCAGCGTGTGCTACGCACGTGGACAGAGGGTCTTAACCAATCGAGCTGGGGGCCATTGTATGTGAATAAGGGGTTTGGACCAATCACTATGTTGTTGACTATGCGTGCTTCTGCTGTGAGTCTATATATACTCTGCTAAAACACCTAATAAAGGAGAACGACCATACTCATATTGAGACTGCGTCGTTACTCCGGATCTGATCCCACTCCAACCGACGACATCAACCTTTGAAACTACTTCAGATCTCATGCCTCTTGCAAAAATGCTTTTAAAAATCTCCAGAAACAGGCTTTAAAGGAGAAACTCAGTTTCTGCATAGTTAATTGTTCTCTGCCTTTACGTTTGCTGAGAAACCCCTAATACATGCTGCTTTCCACAGTTAGGACCTAAAAGGCAAACAGAAAGCAACATGCCTTTTTTTTTCCCCAGACACCTCTAGTCTCTTAAGTTAGCCATCTGATTTCTGGAGTCTACCTAGTTCTCTCTACAATATTTCTGATTAAATAGTTACTATGCATCAGTATTGTCAATCTGGCATAAGGGTGCAACCAACACCAAGCTACTGGTGGAAGGACATAGTGCTTGTAGTTCTAGTCTCATCCACTAGAGGTCTTGTACAGACCTCAACATCTCAATCACTTAGATGACCTGCATTAGGCAGCCCCTGTATCTTTAGCCAAAATACGTTAGAATAAAAAAAAAATAATCTTAATATTCAGAAGAAAAGTTCAACACCATTCCTGGCATAGTGCTTTTCATTTACAGTCAGATAAAAATTCAGCCTATCATTGAATATATTCATTTCCCCCAAGTACCTTTAAATACATTAATACATATAGAGTATGACTATTCTTAAAATAGAGTTTAGCAACAGTTTCCCAGATTTACTCATATATAAAGAAATAAATGTTTTAAGGAAACACTAAGAAAAAAAAAAAGAGTATTGTGATAATCAGCCAAACTGAGAAGGATTACAAAATACATCGTTCTGGAAAATTAAGCATTTGCGTTTATTTCCTGACAAGCATTATTTTATACTAGTTCTGGATAATTATATTTGATATCCATGTTTTGCTATCAACTGCTTGCAGAACTTCCTTTCAAATAATTAAAAATAAATAAATAATTAAATAAAAACAACACAGAGCTTATTAGTCAAAGATTAGCTAAACTCCAGTAGAACTCCCAGCACGTCAACCACTGCTTTTCCCGGATCTCCCTCTGGAGCAATGCCAAGAACACGGTAATCAGCAAGCTTAAAAGTCTGTTGGTGCTCCAGAGCCATTCTATCTGGTCTTCAGGGAAGAACCTGTCAGATAGACTGCACTGATAGCTGAATTAGAGCCACGCTTAGGATTAAGAAAAAAGACAAACATTCACAACATTGTTATCAGCAGCCTTGTAAATTAATCATGTGTCTCTTCCAACACAAAAGGATCACATCCACTTATTTTTTTAATTAGGAAAAAATACTCCAGGATCCCCAATGTAAACTTTTACACTCTGGACATCATCTACTTAAAATTGCCAAGCCACAGAAAGGGGGGCAAAATACACGTGGTTATCTGCGTTGACCTACAGAAGGGTGACATCCTTTGTTGTGAGCACCACTAATGAGCCAGTCACAGGCTCAAGGACATGCTGAAGTCAGCATATCACAAGAAAAGACACATCTCTATTCTACTTTTCTCCTACCTCTGCAGCAGTGGCTCTGTATTTCAACTAAAGCAGCACAACTGTTTAAACAAAGTTTAAGCAGCATGTGGACATGCTCCATGTGAGCATTCTCCTTCTCCACTGAGGAAAAGTTACCAGACCTGATGGAAACCCTGGAAAGCCAGAAGCAAGCATCATTTCTATTCAAACATGGGCTGCCTTATTTCGTCAGTTGACTGCATGAACAGTGTCCAAAAGAAAAGGGGTCAAACTACACCTAGTGCGGCCACTGCTTTGCTGAGAAAAATATTTTGAGGAACCAAAAACTCATCTCCTGCTGAAGGTACCATCCTTCAACAGCAGAAGAATAGTTACAATCTCAGGACCCTGCATATCCCACTGGTATTTCTAAGAACAGTTCTTTCTCCTTCAATGAAACAGAATTTAGCAAGTCTTTTCTCCCAGAATTTACAGAATCACTATCAGATTTCGTAAGTGATTTCTATTCGAGATGAAAACCAATTTAATTTGATTATATGGTGTGGAAAAAAATATTTTTCTCATAGTAATATTACTTAACTTCTCACTTCTACTCCTCTACTGTGGCAACTTGCCACAGTAGACAAAGAAAAGCACTTGGTAAGAACTGTTAAAGTGTTTAAGGAAAAAAACAATGGTTTCAACCTGTCTGAATTCAGAGCATGAGGCACATTATATATTTTTTCCACTCTTTTCAAGTGCACAGCTGAATTCAGAACTTTAAGACGGCAAGTATGGCCACATCACATAAAATCAAGGTCCATCTAGCTCTGGATTCTGTTTCTACCAAGAGCCAACAGCAGATGACTAGGGTAATAAGATAAGAAGAGGGCACACATATATTGATACTCCCTCCAATATATACATTTCCCCATCTCCATTTGTAGCTCAGCAAATTCCTAAACCAGAGATTGCATCTTTGTATTTTTATAATACTCAGTGACTCCTATGAGCATCCACACAAATCCTTTCTTTCCAGATTATAGAAGCTGTGATCACTGTCTGCAAGGCCATAGAGAAATCCAGGTACTAGAAGATTAGGTGCTCCCTTGTTCTTAAAACAAAATTCTAAGCAAAAAAGTTGCACTGCATCCAAAAGCCAGAGGGTGACAGAGTTATAGATAGATATGCCATTTGTAGCATTGCAATGTATGCGCATATAATACAGGCCATAATGACAGCCTTTTTAAAAAAGAATGCATTACACATATATGTGTAACTAATTCACACAGTATGTAAAAGCTCTGTAAAGTCATTCTCATGTCTATATGCTTCACGCTTTTGTCCTAATTGCTTATTGTACCTTCATAAAAACTAATGACTTGGTAAAGTCAGAGTGAGACATTCTTAAAAGGACAGACTCCTGATTCAGCACCGTGTGCTCTGACCACAAAACCACACTGCAACTTTCCCACTGTAAAAATCAAGCCAATGATTCTCCCAAATTTCCTGGGAAAATTTTCTCTTTTTAAAAAAAAAAAAATAAAAAATTGATGACCCTATTTTCATTTACNACCAAAAAAACCCAAAACACACCCCCAAAAGAGTGCAATTAAAAAAAATGCATTCTCATCCGAATTTTTTGTATATTTTCCGTTTAAAGCACCTGACACAAAACAGTCCAACCTATCTGTGACTTTTGACTTCTAGGTGTGCAGCTGCAGCAAAATATGTTAAACAAGTTACCTCTGTGAGGGATCCACAGGGTACTCCACCGTGCAAGACTTTATCCAAACTATGCAGCGTGGTGGATAAAAAGGCTGAAGAGGGATTGACAGAATTCCTCAGTTTCATTTCATAAGCCTAGAAAAGGAGAGAAAAAAGCAAAAGAAAATACACAAATCGGAAAACACCTTTTTTTTTTTTTAAATGGAAATAGCAAACTTCTCACATTTGCTTTCATCAACCTGGAATGACTTAACACTTGCCAATGAGCAAACTATTCTTACTTTCAGCTATAGTCTCCTTTTAGCTCATCACCCTTCCTCACATTTGCATCCCATTTATAGCTCACAGTAAATTTATGTTTGTTTTATCTCCCTCACCACAATATTTAATGATAATAAACCTTTAATAATCATGTTTCAAAGGTTTTTTCTGTTTCTATTCAACAAGACTTGCTTTCAACCCGTAAAACTCCAACTTTAAATAAGGAAACACTATATGTATGGTTAGTGATCAATGCAGAACATTCACACGAAAGCTAAAACCAAGAACTCCTTGGCCAATGTTCATTACCAACCTGAAACTACCTGGGTTCAAGGAAAGGTTTTGTAAAGATCCCCAGGTCTTTGAACAAGCCTGGGCTGATCCTATAGCCATTTATAATTTTCCACTTTTTTGAGGAAGACTAGTCAATAAGACAGGACAGGTACAGAACTGAAAATAGCTGAATTCATAGTTCCTCCACTGCCTAGAGGAACTGGTCCAATATCAGAATTCTAGTTCCTAAGAATTATTTTAATTTGGGGAATCAATTTAAACCAGACAAAGAAGAAATGTCAAAATGGAAATGTTGAGATGGAAACAACAAAACATGGTATTTCTAAACGAGCTGTGAACACGCTAACGGTCACTCGCTGAAGAGACCGGCTCCAGTGCAGGTGAGTCCGCACTGGGGAAGGA